>CM035435.1:103261929-103269429 GCA_020310875.1 Ceratopteris richardii
ATCATTTCCTGTAATAATGATGTCATCAACATAGACACACAAATATATTACCTCTGAATTGTTCCTTTTGATAAACAATGAAGTATCTGCTTTACTCGTTATGAATCCTTGGTCTAGGAGGTAGGTTGTCAACCTGTAATTCCATGCTCTAGGTGCCTGCTTGAATCCATACAGAGCCTTCTTCAATTTACAAACATGATTTACCTTATTGGAATCTTCATAGCTAGGTGGTTGTGACATGTAGACTTCTTCAGATATCCATCCATTCAAGAATGCATTCTTCACATCCAATTGGTACATGTTCCAATTCTTGGATGCAGCTACACTCACCATAACTCTGATAGTTGGCATCTTGGCCACAGGAGAAAATGTTTCCTCATAATCAATGCCTTGGGTTTGTGCAAAACCCTTGGCTACCAACCTAGCTTTATACCTGTTTATTGTACCATCTGAGTTCCTCTTGAGTTTGTAGATCCATCTGGATCCTATCACCTTCATGGAGTCTTTCTTGGGTACCAAGTCCCAAGTATCACTCTCCTTGAGAGCCTCCATTTCTTCATCCATTGCTTCCTTCCATTCTGGTTTAGTAATTGCTTCTTCAAATGTACCTGGTTCTTCATTCAAGAGATCCTTTGCAAGATATACAGAGTGCTTGGTTACAAGTGAAGTATCATACCCATACCTAATAGGTTTTTTCTTTTCTCTCTGAGATCTCCTCATAGCTTGAGTTGAGGATTCTGGATTATCTTCTAGTTGCTTCATCTTCATCTTCCCTTTGGATTTCCAAGCCTTGAACTCTTCAATGTTGATGGTGTCTTCATCATCTGAGCTTGTGTCTTCTTTCTGAATTGATTCTTGCCTGATAAGTTTGGGAAAGTCTTCTTCCATGTCATAAGGTAGACTAACCTTCCTGCATTCATTTTCATACCATGAATCATTCTCATCAAAGATGACATCTCTGCTTACCTTGAAGCCTTTGTTTGAGGGGTTGTAGAATCTGTATCCCTTCTGATTCAAATCATAACCAATGAAGATACACTTTTCAGCTTTAGGGTCTAGCTTTCCCCTTACCTGTGAGGGAATATGCACATATGCAACACATCCAAAGATTTTGCAATGATCCAGAGATGGTCTCTTACCATGCCAAGCCTCATAGGGTTTCATCCCATCAAGTGTCTTTGATGGCAACCTGTTAATTAAATATGTGGCAGTAGATACACTCTCTGCCCAAAGATAGTTTGGCAATTTCTTTTCATTTAGCATAGACCTAGCTGTCTCTACAATGAGTCTATTCCTTCTTTCAGCTACCCCATTTTGTTCAGGTGAGTACCTTGTAGTAATCTCCCTCTTGATGCCTCTTTCCTGCAAGAAATCTTCAAAGTCATTGGAGAAGTATTCTCCACCACCATCTGACCTTAGCTTCTTCAAATGTCTACCTGTTTGATTTTCAACTAGTGCAAGATATTTTTTGAAACAATTAAATACTTCATCTTTATGTTTCATGTAGTACAAGACAGTCCATCTGCTATAGTCATCAATGAAGGACACATAGTACCTTGATCCTGATATGGATGGCTCCTTGCAAGGTCCCCAAACATCTGTATGCACCAATTTCAGATAATCTTTATGCATAAAACCTTTCTTTGTATAGGGCAATCTGTGTGATTTACCAAATTGACAAGCCCCACACTTGTATATCATGTGTTGCTTGGATACATTAGGTATCCCAAGCACACATTGATCCCTACTCATTTGTTTTAAAGTCCTCTCTCCAATGTGACCTAATCTCTTGTGCCAAATCTCCAATTCTGATAGGGTTTGATCCTTATAGTTGTACAAAGCAATACTCTTAGTGTCTTCAAGTTCAAAGGTAAACAATCTACCTGATTTTTCTCCCTTGGCTATCCTTCTGAATCCATGTCATGGATCCTCCACATATGCACCATGTTGAGTGAACCTGACCTGTAGACCTTTTTCCACAATCTGACCTACACTCATTAGGTTCTTGGTGATTGTTGGAACATACAACACTCTGCTCAATAAATTCTGATTACCATCACTAGTTTTGACATTGCCTACTTTAACAACTGAATGTTTAGTGTCATCACCTGTCTGCACTTGATGCTTGCCTTTGGGTTCTTCCAAATCACAAAGTAATGCAACATTTCCAGCTACATGATTAGAGCAACCTGAATCAATATAGAATAAGTGATCATCATTGATACCTGACTTAGATGTCATGTTCATGATCAACAAGGAATCATCTTGCTCCTCTGCATAATTGTTGTAATCCTTCCTATTTCTGTATCCACCTTGATAGTTGCCATTATGATTGTAGCTGTTGTTGTAATTATTGTTGTAGCCATGGTAGCCTTGAGATTGGTTGAATCTGCCTCTGCCTTGAGAGTATCCTCCTCTTTGGTGACCTCTTCCTCTTTGGTTCTTGTAGTTTTTGTAGCATTCATCTGTGGTATGGTTAGACAAGCCACAAATATTGCATGGAGATTGATTGTAGGGTCTCCCCCTACCTGACTTACCTCCTCTGCCCCTACCTCTAGATGATCTACCTCTCCCTGCATAGTTTGCTTGGGAGGTAGAGCCTTCTTCATCAACCTTCTTGCTTTTACCTTTATCTTTTACCTTCTTATCAGTATATAGGGCAGAGGGATTGTTACCTTTTGATTGCTCTCCATTCTTTGTGATCTTTGCTTCATGTGTAAAGAGTTGTCCAATCAGAGTTGTTAGATCAGGTGCTTGGATGTCCATGTATAAGTCCATTGCTGTGGTAAAGCTCTCCCACTTGTCATCTGCCTTTAGTCCATTGATCACTTGTCTGACTATTTGCTCTTCCTCAATTTCTTCTCCAACACTTGCAAGTTGATCTGCAATGTCTTTGACTTTGGTGACAAAATCTGAGACACATTGTTTTGATTGCTTCCTAAGAGTTGTAAACTCAATCCATAGCTGATTCTTTCTGGCCCTTGTGCTTGATGAAAAATATGTTGACAAGGTTTCCCAAGTCTCTTGGGAAGTCTTACAATTCCTTACATGAGGTAAAAGAAAGTCAGATATAGAGTTTAAGAGATATGACCTTGCCAAAGCATCTTTTGCACACCATTGATTGAGCCTCTCATGTTCATCCTTTGTAGGTAGGCCTCTAGTCTTGAATGAGGGCAATTCCTCATCTCCTGATATGTATCCAAACAAGCTCCTTCCTTGTAGATAGGTCTTCATCCTTAGAGACCAAGCTTGGTAGTTGTTCCTGTCTAATTTGTCAATGAAGGAAGGGAAACCATCACCCATGATTACCTTATTTGCTCTGATACCACTGTAGGATGTGATGATTGGATGCACTTAGGAAATTAGTTGGTGCTGCAAAACCTGCATCACAGCTGCCCTCCTTTGACTCTAGATATGCTTAGTAGACTCCTTGAGCTTCCAAATGATACCAAGAAACCATATATGTGCTTTGCCAATGTTATGAGTAATGATCAAATCAAGACAGACTACTTGTGACTTCAAAATCCTGAAAAACTTGCTATTTTGGTATTGACACCTGCTCAGTGTGACCAGTGTAGTTACAATTAGCAAAATTCCTTCTAGAGATATTCTATTAGCTTAGTAAGCTTCCATTTGCAAGTGAAATGAAAGGAAATGATAAACTACACTCAGAGAAATCACTTTAGCAAAAATAAGGTGTACCCCCGATTTTTTAGGAGACTTACAGTCACAGACCAGTGAGCACCCCGACTGAGATTTCTCTGTGATGGTAGATCCAATGGCCTTGAAATTTTGTAAGTATATAGTAGACTTTGAGCTCAATGCAATGCACTTTGAATCATCCAATTTGGTTCAGTAGATCTTGAGATATGCCCTGTTAAAGTTGACAGAGTTGAAGAGTACACTTAGAGAATAACAGAGATGATCAATATGAGTATATGTATTAAATCTATTGATTGTACATTCCCATTGGCATGATATGTAATGCTCAATGGTACTCAGAGGTCTAGGCTATGGTGAAGCTCACACACACTCAATGATTCACTCAGAATTGTCTCGGGAAGAGTGTCACATGCCCGCGACTTTTCTCTATGGTTTTTATAAGTGTTGATTGGTCATTTGAATTTGAAATTCAAATTGAAGCTCCCTAGAATCTCTCCACTAAACTTAGGGAGATATTACCTCAATCACATCATCTACTTTTCCACGACTCAAACTAGTAGGTGAGTTTACAAGAGTGACTAAAGTCATAAAGACTTTTACATAGGATAAAAGGTAATAACCAATAAGCATTGGTTCCTATGATCATTGTTCCATGTAGATATATCCTTCAAGGGTTCAAGCTTCATGTGTGGTCTTCAAGATTGATAACCAAGCCAAGTCTTCCAAGGCTCCAATGTTCCAAGCCAATGTGTGAAGGCTTGATATACACCAACAGCTCCCCCTCAAGCCAAACACTTTGGCTCAAGTCTTCATTTCTAGTCTTCAATTACTTCCTGCAATCCAATCATGGATTTAAATCTGCATAGTTTGCTTCCATCCAGAGCTTTAGTAAGCAAATCTGCACATTGCATATTAGTAGACACATAATTCAATTGGATATCTTTGCTAAGTAATTTCTCCCTAATATAGTGGTAATGAACCTCTATGTGTTTTGTCCTAGCATGATAAATTGGATTAGCTGCAAGGTGAAGAGAACTTGTGTTATCCCCAAAAATGATTGGTGGCCTTGTGTATAGACCCAATTCTGAATATAAAAGCTTCAACCATATGGCTTCTTGACTGGCATTTGCTAGCCCTCTATACTCTGCCTCAGTAGATGATAGAGCCACTGTGGGTTGTTTCTTG
Source organism: Ceratopteris richardii (assembly GCA_020310875.1). Classification (NCBI taxonomy): domain Eukaryota; kingdom Viridiplantae; phylum Streptophyta; class Polypodiopsida; order Polypodiales; family Pteridaceae; genus Ceratopteris; species Ceratopteris richardii. Next base: position 103,266,778 of record CM035435.1, read on the forward strand.
GATGACCAAGAAATTGGTTTATCACCTGCAAAACATATGTAACCAGATGTGCTTCTCCTGTCATCCTTGCAACCTGCCCAATCTGCATCTGAATATACCTTAATATCAATGTCTGATGAATATGGAAAGTACAAACCATGATTTTGTGTTCCCTTTAGGTACTTTACTATCTTCTTTGCTGCCTCCAAATGAGGTACTCTTGGTTTGTGCATAAATTGGCTAAGTACACTAACACCATATGATATATCAATCCTGGTTAAGGTAGCATAATTAAGACTACCTACTAAACTTTGGTAACCTGTAATGTCTTAGAGTTCTTCCCCTTCATGAGCACTGAGTTTGTGGTTGACCTCCATAGGAGTGTTTGAGATTTTAGCTTCTTGCAAATTAAACTTCTTGACCATGTCCTGAATGTACTTCTTCTGAGTAATAAAGATACCTGAATTTGTATACACCAATTCAAGTCCTAGGAAGTACTTTAATAATCCAAGATCATTTATCTTGAATTCCTTCATCATCTGTCCTTTGATGTGTCTTATTCCCTGAACATCATTTCCTGTAATAATGATGTCATCAACATAGACACACAAATATATTACCTCTGAATTGTTCCTTTTGATAAACAATGAAGTATCTGCTTTACTCATTATGAATCCTTGGTCTAGGAGGTAGGTTGTCAACCTGTAATTCCATGCTCTAGGTGCCTGCTTCAATCCATACAGAGCCTTCTTCAATTTACAAACATGATTTACCTTATTGGAATCTTCATAGCCAGGTGGTTGTGACATGTAGACTTCTTCAGATATCCATCCATTCAAGAATGCATTCTTCACATCCAATTGGTACATGTTCCAATTCTTGGATGCAGCTACACTCACCATAACTCTGATAGTTGGCATCTTGGCCACAGGAGAAAATGTTTCCTCATAATCAATGCCTTGGGTTTGTGCAAAACCCTTGGCTACCAACCTAGCTTTATACCTGTTTATTGTACCATCTGAGTTCCTCTTGAGTTTGTAGATCCATCTGGATCCTATCACCTTCATGGAGTCTTTCTTGGGTACCAAGTCCCAAGTATCACTCTCCTTGAGAGCCTCCATTTCTTCATCCATTGCTTCCTTCCATTTTGGTTTAGTAATTGCTTCTTCAAATGTACCTGGTTCTTCATTCAAGAGATCCTTTGCAAGATATACAGAGTGCTTGGTTACAAGTGAAGTAGCATACCCATACCTAATAGGTTTTTTCTTTTCTCTCTGAGATCTCCTCATAGCTTGAGTTGAGGATTCTGGATTATCTTCTAGTTGCTTCATCTTCATCTTCCCTTTGGATTTCCAAGCCTTGAACTCTTCAATGTTGATGGTGTCTTCATCATCTGAGCTTGTGTCTTCTTTCTGAATTGATTCTTGCCTGATAAGTTTGGGAAAGTCTTCTTCCATGTCATAAGGTAAACTAACCTTCCTGCATTCATTTTCATACCATGAATCATTCTCATCAAAGATGACATCTCTGCTTACCTTGAAGCCTTTGTTTGAGGGGTTGTAGAATCTGTATCCCTTCTGATTCAAATCATAACCAATGAAGATACACTTTTCAGCTTTAGGGTCTAGCTTTCCCCTTACCTGTGAGGGAATATGCACATATGCAACACATCCAAAGATTTTGCAATGATCTAGAGATGGTCTCTTACCATGCCAAGCCTCATAGGGTTTCATCCCATCAAGTTTCTTTGATGGCAACCTGTTAATTAAATATGTGGCAGTAGATACACTCTCTGCCCAAAGATAGTTTGGCAATTTCTTTTCATTTAGCATAGACCTAGCTGTCTCTACAATGAGTCTATTCCTTCTTTCAGCTACCCCATTTTGTTCAGGTGAGTACCTTGTAGTAATCTCCCTCTTGATGCCTCTTTCCTGCAAGAAATCTTCAAAGTCATTGGAGAAGTATTCTCCACCACCATCTGACCTTAGCTTCTTCAGATGTCTACCTATTTGATTTTCAACTAGTGCAAGATATTTTTTGAAACAATTAAATACTTCATCTTTATGTTTCATGTAGTACAAGACAGTCCATCTGCTATAGTCATCAATGAAGGACACATAGTACCTTGATCCTGATATGGATGGCTCCTTGCAAGGTCCCCAAACATCTGTATGCACCAATTCCAGATAATCTTTATGCATAAAACCTTTCTTTGTATAGGGCAATCTGTGTGATTTACCAAATTGACAAGCCCCACACTTGTATATCATGTGTTGCTTGGATACATTAGGTATCCCAAGCACACATTGATCCCTACTCATTTGTTTTAAAGTCCTCTCTCCAATGTGACCTAATCTCTTGTGCCAAATCTCCAATTCTGATAGGGTTTGATCCTTATAGTTGTACAAAGCAATACTCTTAGTGTCTTCAAGTTCAAAGGTAAACAATCTACCTGATTTTTCTCCCTTGGCTATCCTTCTGAATCCATGTCTTGGATCCTCCACATATGCACCATGTTGAGTGAACCTGACCTGTAGACCTTTTTCCACAATCTGACCTACACTCATTAGGTTCTTGGTGATTGTTGGAACATACAACACTCTGCTCAATAAATTCTGATTACCATCACTAGTTTTGACATTGCCTACTTTAACAACTGAATGTTTAGTGTCA
>CM035435.1:103276929-103284429 GCA_020310875.1 Ceratopteris richardii
GATTTTGAATGTGATTGCAGGTTGAAGAATCAAAATAATAGAAGGCAACAAAACAACTACACATCCACAAGTGCAGACAATTCTGAGAAGCTGTTCATGGTTCAACATCACATGATAAATACAATGTCTATTGATGTTTCAAAACTGAATGATAATGTCTGGTATGTTGATTCAGGTGCTTCAAGTCACATGACCAGTCATGCAGAATGGTTTATTACTTTGCAAAAATTGCCAGTTTCTAGATCTGTTGAAACAAGTGATGACACATCATACCCTATCGAGCATACAAGAAACATAGCATTGTCTATGGAGGACGAGAAGGTAAAACACCTTGCCGATGTGCTACATGTTCCAAATATAACAAAGAATCTACTTTCTGTTGGACAAATGGTTGACCAAGGATTACAAGTCAGGTTCAATGCTGATGGGTTATATGTAGAAGAGTACAAACGGGATGGAAGATTGATTGCCAAAGGAAATACAATGGGTAGGATGTTCACCTTAAATGTGAAAATTCCTAAAATGAATGGAACCATGTTTGTAAAAGGTGTAGGTGTTATTGCTGATATAGAGATCTGACACAAACAAATTGGACATGCAAATTTGCAGAGGTTGAAATTGATGTAGTCAAAAGAGATTGTCGATGGACTATCAAATTTGAAGGTTGCAGAGATGCAAAAGGTATGTGTAGCATGTCAATTTGGAAAACTATCAAGAGCATCGTTTTTGCATGATAAGCATGTTAGTGAGAACATTCTAGAAATAGTACATACAGACATTTGGGGTCCTGCAAAGACCACATCTATGGATGGTTGCATGTTTTATGTTACTTTCATTCATGACCATACACAAAAAGTATGGGTATATTTCATGAAAGAGAAGAATGAGGTGTTCACTCACTTCCAATATTTAAGGTCATGGTGGAAAAATAGACAAGGAAGTATATTCAGACATTAAGGTCTGACGGAGGAGGTGAATACATGTCAAATGAGTTCAAAAACTTTCTTAAAAGTCATGGAATTCGACGTTAGTTTTCATGTAGCTACACACCACAACAGAATGGCATTGCTGAATGCAAAAATAGACATATTGCAAAAATAGCAAGAGCTTTGATGGCTGAGAAGAATATGCCTCATTGTTATTGGGCAAAAGCTATGCATATTGCCGTATACATCATGAACATAACTCCAATTGCTGCTGTACATCAAGTTACACATGAAGAGAAATTTACAGGTAAAAAGCCAAACTTATCACATATGAAAGTATTTTGCTATATTGCATATGTACAGGTTCCAGATGAGTTTAGGACAAAGATTGATCAAAAAATAGAAAAATGTATCTTCATTGGGTACTCCCTTGAGCAAAATGGGTATAAATGTTCTAACCCATGCACACGACATTTGAAGGTAAGTAGAGATGTGGTATTTAATGAAATGTCAAGCTTCTATGCAGATGCCAAAGAAGGACTGAATTGTGAACCAAATGACAAAGAAAATGCTGAAAAATCAAGTGTAGAACCTCAAGTTTTGAGTGGACCGGATGCATCACCAAGCAATAGTTCCAATTGAAATCCATGGAGTGGAAGAAATCATGGAAAGTATGTTCCAAAAAATTCATCAAACACATCCAAGAAAGGAAAGTTAAAGAAAAGCTTTCTGTTGGTAGTAAAACATGTGCAAGTTTTGATGAAATTGATGGAGATTCAAGCGGTTTAGAAAATAGTCTTGATGAGGAACTTGGATTGCCCTCTGTGAAGGCTCTAGGAGTAAGAAGGGCACATGCAGATGATACAAGGAGAAGTGACCCAAGACCAAGAAGATCTGGGAGGATGCGGAATTCAGTGCAACAATTAATGTATGATAGTTATATGGCTCGTCATTGTGTCTACATTAATAAAAGATGCTGAACCTTCTTGTTTTGAAGATGCAATTGGAAATGCAAATTGGGAAAAAGCTACGGATGAGGAGATGGCTGCACTTTATGGAAATGATACATGAAAGCTAGTTCCATTGTTGCAAGGGAAGAAACCTATAGGCTACAAGTGGGTTTACAGGGTAAGGCACAATGTTGATGGTAGGATAATCAAGTACAAAGCCCGATTGGTAGCAAAAGGATATGCAAAAACATATGGCACTGATTATGAGGAAAGGTTCGGTCTTGTAGCTAACATGCCTACTGTTAGAACACTTGTTGCATTAGCTATAGTGAAAGGATAGACCTTGCATCAGATGGATGTGAAGAATGCTTTCCTACATGGTGAGTTACAAGAAGAAGTATACATGGACCAGCCACAAGGATATGAAGACACAAAGCATCCGAAATATGTTTTTCAGGTTGAAAAAGGCTTTGTATAGACTTAAGCAAGCTCTTCGTGCATGGCATGCAAGGATTGCTGATTACTTAACCACCATTGGGTTTTCTATGTGTGATGCAGTTCATTCACTATATGCAAGGAAGGGTGATGATTGCATCAAAGTTGTGGCTACTTATGTCGATGAATTGATTCTAGGTGGTGATAATGAAGAAAGGATTAAAGAGATTGGAAAGTGCTACCATGTATAGAAAAATTGTGGGAAGCTTGATATATCTCACAATTAGAAGGCCTGATCTAAGACACACTATTGGACTTGAGAGTCAATTTATGCAGGTTCCCAAGAAGCCACATTTGGATGCTTTGAGGAGCACGCTACCTTATGTGGGTGCTACTTTGGATTATGCATTATTTGATGAAGCTCGTGTAGATTTGTAGGTTCATGGATACATTGATGTAGATTAGGCTGGTAGCATTTTAGATAGAAGATCTACTAGTGGTTTTCTATTCTTACTTGGGAGTGCAACTATTACATGGAGCAGTAAGAAGGAATTGGCTATTGCTTTGTCAGATATAGAGGCTGAGTATAGAGGTGCTCCAATGGTAGCATGTGAGGCATCATGGCTAGAAATGCTACTTGCACGTTTAGGTGTGGAAGTGCAAAAACCTATCACCATCTATTGTGATAATCTTAGCAGCATACAGCTAGCACGGACCCTATTTTTCATGCTAGAACAAAGCTAGATGAGTAGGTTGCTGATATTTTCACTAAAGCACTTGTAGCAAAGAAGCTCAAGAAGTTTCAGAAGATGCTTGGATTAGAGGATATGACATTGAGCTTGAGGGGGAGTGTTGAGATATCAAGCTCAACATGCGATGATCAAGGGTGACACGTATCAGTTTTTCATTTCTCTGACATGTGTAGTGGTCATGCCGGTATATGTCAGGGATACTTCATTGAGTTGTACTAGATTTATCTAATGAGAGTGATGGCACATTTGTTTCTTGCCAGCTCACCCATTTGTGGACATTATATTTTTCCTTATGTACTGATCTTTATATATTGCACTTGTTGTATTCTTGTTTTTGGGTCATTCTTGTACATTCCTTTTATGTAATAGAAGAAGAAGAAGATTATTCTTCCTTGCCTCAATTTGTGTGTGTGCTTCTCTTTGATTGTGAGAGTGTCTGTGAGCTCTCTTCCTTATCTCCTTCCTCGTAACAGTTGGTTCAATTAGCAAGCCTACGTGCATTGCTAAATCCTTAGGACTACACATTCATCTAGCCCTTGACAAGAGAGAACCACATATGAACACTCTCTTGTCAATTGATTGTATTCACGTTGGATAAATGTAAAAGCAAAGAGAATAAGGAATCTCGTGAAGTTAGGGAGCTGAACACATGACTCATGTGGTAGGAATAATCAATTTAAATCATACCTAAAGTGTAGGATCACTTTGAGGTGAGGGAAAATTCAAATTCAAACTTTGAACATGTTTATAAATACACATATTTTTAGTCATAGGATAAGTGAACCATTCTGAGAGGCATCGAGATACTTAAATGGACATACATTGAGCTCATCTCTTGTATGAGTAGTCCCCTACATTTCCCTTATAACATATGTTCATTAGCATATATATTTTGATACATTTCTTCAAGTTCATCTTTGCCTATTGTTCTTTGCAACATCTTCATCATTATAGTGATTTTGTGGAATCAATTTCTCTATGCGTACTCAATCATTTGCCATACTATAACTTGGATTAGTTAGAGTGAAATGTCTACTATGTGCTTACAAATTTTAATCACATTTGGTTCAAAGTATCTCAAGTTATGAATCATAGAAGGTGACTGTGTCTGCACACCTTCTAGATCTTGAAATGCCAAGATGACCCCTGTGACTTGTTAGATTCATTTCTCAGTGTATGGTGTGTATAAATTTATGAATTAACTTGCTTTAGTTAGCTACATGCTTCAATTAGATTTATACAAAAGCTCTCTGGTCAATTAATACCAGGTTGTGAGCTCTCAGCGAATTACTGAACACTTCTATTCCAAAAATAGAATGTTTCTTCACATTTCTAGTATATGCAAATTATCTGTTTTGATGAAAAGTTTTGGGAATGATGTTCCAAAGACCTTGGTTGTTTCAAATGCATTATTGTTAAGCTAACAAAGTCTATTAATCATCCCTTGAGTTAACTTGGCAGGTGTAGAGCAGGTTTTGTGCAACACTAGCTCATCTCTAGAACCTACCTATGTATCTCCTCACAGTGGTATCAAAGCTACAAAAAATCAACATGGGAGATGGATTTCCTTCATCCAAAGACAAATTGGATCAAGGTAACTAATCAACTTGGTCACTTAGAATGGAAATTTATCTTCAAGGGTAAAAAATCTATGGCTATATATCTGGAGATGAGATGATGCCAATCCTTAGAAGCAAAGGACAAACAACTCGAGAAGAACAAGAGAGGTTAACTACATGGTGCTCAAAAGATGATCTAGCTAGGTCCTACATTCTTAACTCAATCTCTGATTTTTTTGTTCCACACATCAGGAATCACAAGACTTCACAAGAGACTTGGAATGCTCTTGAAGCATTCTTTTCATCAAGTACGAAGGCAAGAAGTAATCAACTATGGATGGAGTTCACCACACTCAAGGACATGCCCAAGCATCTTTGTCACCAAAATGAAGGACCTAGAAGATCAACTTGGAAGCATTGGAGAGATCATTGATGAAGAGCAGATAGTGTGGCAAGTGATCAATGGAATAAAGTTAGATGCCCAATGGGGAGCTTTCACGATAGCCATGGACCTCTACATGGAAATCCAGGTTCTTGATTTCAACACCCTCATGGACCCTATCAGAATTGGAAATTTGGCATAAGAGGTTAGCTCACATAGGTGAAAGGGCTCTAAAGCAAATCAGTAGGGATCAAGGTCTAATTGTTCTACCAAATTTCTCCAAAAAACACATGATTTACAAATGTAGTGCTTGTGGATTTGGGAAGTTTCATAGATAACCATTCACAAAGAAGGGATATATTCATGGAGACCTATTGGAGCTAGTCCATATAGATGTAGGGAGGCCAAGCAAGGAGCCTTCAATATTTGGATCTAGGTATTTTGTCTCATTCATTGATGATTGTAGCAAATGGACAATACACATAAAGATGAAGTGTTCTCTTGTTTCACGAAATATTTAGCACTTGTAGAAAACCAAACAGGTAAGACCTTGAAGAGGCTAAGGTTAGTTGGAGGGGGAGAATATTTCTCCCATGGCTTTGATTCTTATCTCCAAGAGAGAGGAATCAAAAGAGAGATTACAACCAGATATACCCTAGAGCAAAATGGGGTGATAGAGAGAAGAAATAGAACCATAGTGGAGATTGCAAGGTCAATGTTGAATGAGAAGAAATTGCCCAATTACATATGGGTAGAGGCTGTATGTACAACCACCTATATGATCAATAGACTCAAATCAAAAGCATTGGATGGGATGACATGTTATGAAGCATGGAACTGAAGAAGACCTAGCATTGATCATTGCAAGATCTTTGGATGCATAACATATGCACACATACCTTCACAAATTAGAGGCAAATTAGATCCAAAGGCAGAGAAATCCATATTCATTGGCTATGAAATTAATAAGAAATGTTATAAACTATATAGAAATCCATATTCATTGGCTATGAAATTAATAAGAAATGTTATAAACTATATAATCCAAGCAATAAAGGTTTCACTGTAAGTAGAGATGTTGTTTTTGATGAAAAGAAATCTTGGTTTGAGGATGATTGCAGGAAAATCAAACTTCCCTATGACCTAGAGGAAGACTTTCAAACATTGTCAAAGAGAATGAGCACACACATGAAGAATCAAGTGATTCCAAAGAGTAAGAAAAGGATCCAAGAAGGGAATCAACTTGTGGAACTCCAAAGGCAAAGCCAAAGTGCAAGAGACAAGAGATGTGGCAAAATCATCTCAACAAACCATAAGGTGGTCTACTAGAGAGAAAAGGAAGCTAGAAATGTATGGTTATGACACTTCTTTAGTCACTAAGCATTTAGTTCACCTAGCACAGGATACAAACTCAGAAGATCCATCTACATATGAAGAAGCCATAATGGAAGGATGCCATGGAAGAAGAGATAAAAGCTCTACAAGAAAATCACACTTGGGAATTGGTTCCCAAGAAACCATCTATGAAGGTCATTGGATTAAGATGGATTTACAAGGTGAAGAAGAATTCTGATGTCTCAGTTAACAGGCAAAAAATGCCCATAATTAGAGTATTCATGAGTGTTTCATCTTCCAAGAATTGGAAGATATATCAAATGGATGTTAAAAATGCTTTTCTAAATGGTTAGATTTCAGAGGAGGTATACTTTTCTTAACCTCCTTGCTTTGAAAAACAATGATATCTAGAATATGTATGCAGGTTAAGGACATTCTTGTATGGCTTGAAGCAAGCTCCTAGAGCTTGGAATCATAGACTAGTCACTTACTTGCAGGATAAAGGTTTTATGGTAAGCAAGGTAGATCCTTCCCTCTTCATTAAGAGGAAATACTCAATGGTCATATGCCTTTGTGTATATGTGGATGACATAATCATTATAGGTAATGATGTGGATGGAATCAAGAGGATCAAAGCTCAGATGAAAGAAGAGTTCAAGATTAGTGAGCTTGGACTTCTCACATACTTCCTAGGTTTGGAAGTAGTATATACAGAGAAAGGTCAGTGTTCCTAACTCAGAGAAAGTACATTAGAGATATGCTTGCCGAATTCAAGATGGAAAATACAAAGGTTGCAGGTACACCCATGGAGGTAAATCTAAAGCTAAGTGCTCATGAAGGTGAGTTAGTTGAAGATGTTAGCTATCAAAGCTTAGCTAGAAGCTTGAATTTCGCTATTCTAACTAGATTAGATATTTGCTATGGAGTTAGTGTGCTAAGTAAATTCATGCACACTCCAAGGAAGCCTCACATAGAAGCAGCCAAGAAAATATTGAAGCATTTGAAGGGTACAATTAATGAAGGATTGTACTATCCATATACATTTGATATAGATGTACATATTTTTTCTCATGCAGATTGGGCAAGTTAAAAAGATGATAGGAGAAGCACTTTAGACTATCTTTCTTTTGCAGGTACCAAACTAATTTCATGGTCTTCCAA
>CM035435.1:103286929-103291929 GCA_020310875.1 Ceratopteris richardii
CTTTGATCTTAAGGATCAAATTAAACTTTTGATGATTAGTTTTGAGAACTAATGATTAGTATGATTGCGCAAAGGTATTGCGAATACTTGTGCATCATTTACTTGAAGAAATTTGAAGTTATGTGCAGGTAATGAAGTTGATTTCTGAAGCAGACTTTCTGAAGTAGACACTTCTTCACTCAGAGAAGTGTTAATGGAAGTTTTGGTAAAGAAGAACAATATTTGTGTAAAGTTTGGTTTGTAACTGATATAGAAGTGTTCTTAAATCAGTATAGATCAAACCTTTGGAGATTAAGAGGTCTCCAACAGTGGTATCAGAGCTGAAGGTGCAATACAAGAGAAGAAAAGACAATTGATGTTCGGATTGGTGTAGATATTGGAGTTCTTCCAAATCAAAGGAGGACAAGGACAAATTATTGAAGATAACCTGCAGAAGTTCAAAGCACGAGTTCGAAAAGAATCAAGAAGGATCACAACTTCATATCAAAGGTACATTTTATCCTCATAAACCATAGTAATTGCAGATACAGAAGGTCAAGGATGGGAGAAAGCTTGCAGATTGATAAGCTAGATAGGGAGAACTATCCAGCTTGGTCCATGAGGATGGAGGCACACCTCATGAGTAAAGATTTGATGGCATTCATTACAGGAGAAGAAGAAAAGCCTGAATTTTCAGATCCTAGTATTCCAACTAGGGAAGAACTTGCAATTTTGAAGACTTGGATGAGAAAGGATGCTCAGGCAAGAAGTATCATTTACATGGCTGTAAATGATTATCTTCTACCTCACATTAGAGGATTGGAAAGTGCAACAGATATTTGGAATGCTTTGGAAGAGCATTTCCAAAATACAACTAAGTCAAGGAAGTCCTCACTATGGGCTGAGTTCACAACCTTCAAGAAGAAGAGCTCACAATCAATTTCTGATTATGTGGCAAGGATGAAGGATATTGCAGATAGCTTGGGAGCAGTGGATGAAGACATTGAAGAGGATAAGTTGGTAAGGCAAATACTTACAGGTCTGAGAGGAGATGAGAAGTGGAAGCCTTTCATATTATCCATAGAGTTGTCACTTGATCACTTTACTCTTGATCTTAATCAATTGCTAGGACACATGCTAACTTTTGAGCAGGACATTAAAGGAGACAATGATAGAAGTGCAAGTCAAGCTATGTACTCCAAGGACAAGAAAAAGAATGGCAAGGGAAAGCAGTCAACTGATGATGAAGGGACTTCAAGTCAAGCTAACTTTACAAAAGAGAAGATGAATTTTAGAGGTAAAGGAAGAGGAGGTAAGAACAAAGATAATGCTAAAGCTTGTTGGATTTGTGGCAGAACCAATCATTTGGCAAATGATTGTTGGTATAACAATCAAAATGGTGGAAGCAATAATCAGAATTTTAATCAAAGAGGTAGAGGAGGCAGAAACCAAAGAGGTAACTTCAGAGGAAGAGGTGGTAGGACATCATATGCTAGAGGAGGTGGAAGAAACTTCCAATCTCAGTCTTACAATAACAATTACTATAACTATGCATCAGATCAGAAGGATGATATGACTCTTATCTTGAATGCAACTCATGAATCAGTGGGAGAAGATCAAAGAGTGTTTTATATTGACTCAGGATGTAGCAACCATCTGAGTGGGAATCTATCCTTGATGACTGACATGGAAGCAAAGGTGAATGGACATACAGTTCAAACAGGTGACAATACCAAACATAAAGTGGAGAGCATTGGATCAGTGAAGACAAAGAGTGGAAGTACACTTTTGAGTAAGGTACTTTATGTTCCTACTATTCCTAAAAATTTGATAAGTGTAGGGCAAATTGTGGAGAAAGGATATGAGGTAAGATTCACAAATGATGGTGTTTATGTGCAAGATCCAAATCATGGATATAGAAACATAATTGGAGGGAAAAAGGAAGGAAGATTGTTCACTCTCAAAGTCCAAGGTAATGTGGGACATGCATTATTTACTTATGGAAGTCAAAAGGTGTCTGAATTAGACCTATGGCATAAAAGGCTAGGTCATTTCAATGAGAGAGCTATAAAGGAAATGTCAAAGAATCAGGTGGTGCTTGGATTGCCAAATGTTGAAGGGCAACATATGGTGTACAAGTGTGAAGCTTGTCAATTAGGTAAAGCACATAAAGGTTCTTACAATAAATCAGGGTACAAGCATTCAAATATGCTTGAATTGGTTCATACAGATGTATGGGGTCCCTCAAGGGACTATAGCATAAATGGATCCAGATATTATGTGTTGTTTGTTGATGATGCAACCAGATGGATTACTTTATATGTAATCAAGGATAAATCAGAAGTTTTCAAGACATTCAAACATTATCATGCCTATGCAGAAAGGATCACAGGGCAAAAGCTTAAGAGGTTAAGGTCAGATGGAGGGGGAGAGTATTTCTCTAAAGAGTTTGATGATTATTTGTGGAATGCAGGTATAAAAAGAGAAGTAACTTGCAGGTACTCTCCTCAACAGAATGGAGTAGCAGAAAGGAGAAATAGGACTCTTGTAGAATTTGCAAGAGCAATGATGAAGGAAAAGAATTGTCCAAATTACTTATGGGCAGAAGCCATTAATACTGCAACATACCTTGTGAATAGGTTACCTTGTAAAGCTTTGGATGGAGGAACCCCTTATGAAGCATGGTGGGGTAAGAAACCTACTCTTGATCATTGTAAGGTATTTGGATGTGTAGCATATGCTTATGTTCCTTCACAATTAAGACATAAGCTAGAACCCAAGGCAGAAAAGTATGTGTTCATTGGTTATGATGATAGACAGATGGGGTACAGGTTGTGGAGTCCATCTACAAAGCAATTTCTTGTTACCAAAGATGTGACATTTGATGAGCAAAATACATGGTATACAGGATCAACAAATGATTATGCAGGTGTTGAAGAGATACAAAGGAAAGGAAAGGCAAAAGTAAAAATGTATGAAGAACGTATTGATGATGTTGACTCTAAAAGTAGATTGCAGGATCATGTAGAAGAGGGGCCAAGATTTGATCCAGAATCAAATGAGGCTGAAACTTCCAGAAGTGCAGAAATCAGAAGATCCTCAAGGGAAAGGAAAGAACCTATAAGGTATAGTTATGATACATCTTTTCTAACAACAAAAGATTATGCTTACATTGTGAAGACAGAAGAAGATCCAATCACTTATGAAGAAGCCAAAGATAAACAGAATTGGGAGAAGGCAATGCAGGAAGAGTATGATGCTCTGCTTGAAAATGAAACTTGGGAATTAGTACCAAGACCAAAGAATCAGAAAGTCATTGGATGTAAGTGGGTATATAAAACAAAAAGGTTTGCAGATGGTAAGGTGTCCAGATACAAGGCTAGACTTGTGGTCAAAGGTTATGCCCAAACTTATGGGGTAGATTATGATGAAACTTTTCGTCCTGTTGCTAAAATGTCTACAATTAGAACATTGATTGCTATTGCTGCTTGTAAAGGATGGAAGCTATCACAATTAGATGTGAAAAATGCATTTCTAAATGGATACATTGCAGATGAAGTATACATGGAGCAACCAGAAGGTTTTATGAATTCAATTGGATCAGATTGTGTGTGTAAGCTCAAGAGAGCTTTGTATGGGTTGAAGCAAGCCCCAAGAGCTTGGAATTACAGACTTGTCAAGTTCTTGAATGAATGTGGATTTCAAGCATCAAAGGCAGATAGTAGCTTGCTAGTGAAGGCAAGTGAAAATGGGTACATATACATGTGTATTTATGTTGATGATATTATTGTCACAAGAACAGATGCTCAAGGAATCAATGAACTTAAAAGGCAAATAGAGAAGGAGTTTAAGATAAGTGATTTGGGAAACTTATCTTATTTCCTAGGAATGCAGATTGTATATACTCAACATGGAGTATATGTTTCACAAGAGAGGTATTTGAAGAATCTTCTAGTCAAGTTTAACATGGAAGATTGCAAGACTTCAACTACACCATTGGAGGTAAATCATAAATTGAGCAGGTATGGAGGTGAAGAATTCAATGATATGAAGAAATATCAGAGTTTGGTAGGTAGTTTAATCTATGCTACCTTGACAAGACCAGATTTATCATATGCAGTAGGTGTGTTGTTACAATTTATGCATTGTCCAAAGAAGACTCATTGGATTGCAGCTCAAAGGGTACTCAGATATATCAAAGGAACCCTAAGTGAAGGTTTATATTCTGGATTCACTTCTGACACTAGAATAAAAGTGTTTAGTGATGCAGATTGGGCAGGTGACTCAGATGATAGAAGGTCTACTCATGGGTATCTCTGTTATATTGGAGATAAACTAGTTTCTTGGTGTTCAAAGAAGCAACATAGAGTTGCTTTCTCATCCACAGAAGCTGAGTATAAAGGAATGGTAGAAGCTGCAAAAGAAGTGATATGGTTGAAGACCTTGATGAAGAGTTTTGAAACTGATCAGAGTACTCCAATTATTTTTGGAGACAATATGAGTTCTTTGTATTTGGCAGCTAACCCTGTTTTTCATGCCAGGACTAAGCATATAGAGATTCAGTATCATTTCTTGAGGGAAAAGGTACTTGATAAAGAGATTGAAGTGATGTATACTCCAACAAAAGAACAAGTGGCAGATATGATGACAAAGAGCTTGGATGGACCTAAGCTACAGAGATTCAAAGAGATGGCAGGAGTGAAGAAGAATGGAATAATCACAATTAGTGATTGAGGGGGAGCTGTTGGAACAAACCAATCACAAATTAGTGATTATAAAGATCTTGAAGAAGGATTATGGTCAGAATGAAGTGAAAGAAGACACTTGAGAAAGTGAAGGAGATTTCAGAATGATAGCTTGTACACATATGTACATATAAGTGGAAATTCTTGTAATCTGAGTAGAGCTAAATCCTTAGGATGATAAGGAGTAATATCATAGGCGCGGGATAAGTCTAAAATCATGTATATATAAGTTAATGATGATAAGAAATGAGAGAGAGAGTCATTTGTAGATGACAA
>CM035435.1:103306929-103314429 GCA_020310875.1 Ceratopteris richardii
CTATCTATCTATCTATCTATCTATCTATCTATCTATCTATCTATCTATCTATCTATCTATCTATCTATCTATCTATCTATCTATCTATCTATCTATCTATCTATCTATCTATCTATCTATCTATCTATCTATCTATCTATCTATCTATATATCTATCTATCTATCTATCTATCTATCTATCTATCTATCTATCTATCTATCTATCTATCTATCTATCTATCTATCTATCTATCTATCTATCTATCTATCTATCTATCTATCTATCTATCTATCTATCTATCTATCTATCTATCTATCTATCTATCTATCTATCTATCTATCTATCTATCTATCTATCTATCTATCTATCTATCTATCTATCTATCTATCTATCTATCTACCTATCTATCTATCTATCTATCTATCTATCTATCTATCTATCTATCTATCTATCTATCTATCTATTTATCTATCTATCTATCTATCTATCTATCTATCTATCTATCTATCTATCTATCTATCTATCTATCTATCTATCTATCTATCTATCTATCTATCCATCTAGCTTTCTATCTATCTATCTATCTATCTATCTATCTATCTATCTATCTATCTATCTATCTATCTATCTATCTATCTATCTATCTATCTATCTATCTATCTATCTATCTATCTATCTATCTATCTATCTATCTATCTATCTATCTATCTATCTATCTATCTATCTATCTATCTATCTATCTACTTACCTGCCTATCTGTCTGTCTGTCTGTCTGTCTCTGTGTCTGTCTGTTTGTCTCTCTGTCTGTGTGTCTGTCTGTTTGTCTGTCTCTCTGTCTGTTTGTCTGTCTGTCTGTCTGTCTGTCTCTTTGTCTGTCTGTCTATCTATCTATCTATCTCTCTATCTATTTTTTTGTCTATCTATCTATCTTTCGATCTTTGTTTCCATCTATGCATCTATATATCTATCTATCTATCTATCTATCTATCTATCTATCTATCTATCTATCTATCTATCTATCCATCTATCTATCTATCTATCTATCTATCCATCTATCTATCTATCTATCTATCTATCTATGAATCTCTCTATCATTCTATCAATGTATCTATTTATCTATTTATCTATCTATCTATCTGTCTATCTACCTATCCATCTATCTGTGTATCTCTCTATCTACCTATCTATCTATCTATCTATTTATCTATCTATCTATCTATCTATCTATCTATCTATCTATCTATCTATCTATCTATCTATCTATCTATCTATCTATCTATCTATCTATCTATCTATCTATCTATCTATCTATCTATCTATCTATCTATCTATCTATCTACCTATCTATATATCTGCCTGTCTGTCCATCTGTCTGTCTGTCTGTCTGTCTCTCTGTCTGTCTGTCTGTCTGTCTATCTGTCTGTCTCTCTGTCTGTCTATCTGTCTGTCTGTCTATCTGTCTGTCTGTCTGTCTATCTATTGTTGGTGCAGACCAATCACCAATTGAAGGCTTGGAAGGTTAAAGAGTGAAGGAAGGATCAACCATTGAAGCTTGGAAGAAAGACATATTCAGAGGATAAGAGAAGTGTACACATATGTACATTAGTATAGTCATAGGTGACTCAGATCTTTGTTTGAGTAAAAATCTTGTACAAATTATCTATAAATACTTTGAGAAAAGTCGGGGCATGTATGAGAGCATATGTAGAAGTCAAGTTTGAGGAAGTTAGGAGTCAAGAGATAGAGAAAAATTAGTTGAGTTAGCTCTCATCACTCAGTTGTAATTTTCTGAGTTAATGAAGAAATATTGCGCCCGATCTTTTCGTGTCTGCTCTTTCTGTGTTTGATCAATTGTGAAATCCGTTTGAGGATATCTAAGTTGTTAGTTAATGAGCCTGTGACCTGAATTTCAGAGTCTAATTGTAAACAGGCTAGGAGAATTGTGAGTAGGAACATTCATATGTGTTGAGTGTCTACAGTTCTCTGAAACAGGCGCAAATTTCGAGTTTAATCTTTTGGTCAGTGCTCACTCCATAGTTTAAAGTTTTGTGCAAGCAAGCACTTAATCTTTAAGTTGGAAGGTGATCTACTCGTGGCTAAAAGCATTTGGCAAAACGGGTTAGATATTGTGAGAACCAAAGTTAAGAAGTTAGGGGTGTCTAGATCGACTTCTCAGAAGTGCAGATTCAGATATAGATAACTTGTGAAGACAATTTCTCAAGTTATACTAAAGCTTTTGAAGTAATTCAGCTTGGAGGTGATGCGCAATCTCTAGGAGATGATTCGTACAAAGTTTCATCAAAAACTTTACACATTTGATAAGTCAATGTGAAGAAATTCTGCAGCAGACTTTTCTGTGTTTCATCTTCTTCACAGATTTTCTCAATTTTGATAATTTGGAGATTGGACCTCTAATTTAGTGAAGGTTTTGACTTACTCTTGATATAGAGGTGTTCTAAATTCAAGAGTAGGTTGTTCTTTTGGAGATTAACACTCTCCATCAGTGGTATCAGAGCAGGAGACATCAAATCAAGGAAAAGAAGGTCCCGACTGCTGCAGATTCAAGAAATTCAACACTTGAAGAACTAAGAAGTGAAAGCTTGGAGTCAAAAGCCTGAGGAGAAGTCTACTCGACATCAAGAAAGGCAAAAGGAGTCTAACTCGAAGTAAAGGTACATACATTGCTTGTAAAGCTTGAAGTTTTCAATACACAGGTGGATACAAGATGGGAGATGCTCTACAGATAGAGAAATTGGATAGGGAAAACTATCCTGCATGGTCAATGAGGATGGAAGCTCATCTTATGAGCAAAGATTTAATTGGTTACATCACAGGAGAAGAAGAGAAGCCAGAGTTCAGAGATCCTAGTGTTCCAACTAGGGAAGAGTTAGCAGATCTGAAAAATTGGATGAAGAAAGATGCTCAAGCTAGGAGCATCATCTATATGGGAGTCAATGATTACTTGTTACCTCATATTAGAGGTCTTGAAAGTGCAACTGACATATGGAATGCTTTGGAGGAGCATTTCCAGAACACTACAAAGTCAAGGAAGGCATCCTTATGGGCAGAGTTTACTACCTTCAAGAAGAAGGCCTCTCAATCCATCTCAGACTATGTAACAAGGATGAAAGATATTGCAGATGCTTTAGGAGCTGTTGATGAAGACATTGAGGAAGATAAATTGGTAAGGCAAATCCTTACAGGGTTGAGAGGTGATGACAAATGGAAGCCATTTATTTTGTCTACAGAACTATCACTTGACCATTTCACTCCTGATTTAAATCAATTGTTAGGTCATATGCTAACATTTGAGCAGGATGTTAAAGGAGATGGTGACAAGAGTATAGGACATGCAATGTACTCAAAGGACAAGAAGAAGAATAGCAAAGGAAAACAACAAGCAGGTGAAGATGAAGGAACAACTACTCAAGCCAACTTCCTAAGAGGAAGAGGAGGTGGCAAAGGTAGAGGAAGAGGCAGGAACAATAAAGATGGAGGCAAAGCTTGCTGGATTTGTGGTAAGACAAATCATTTAGCTAATGATTGTTGGCATAATAATCAGAATAATGGTGGATATAATCAGAACTATAATTCAAGAGGAAGAGGTGGCAGAAATCAAAGAGGTAATTACAGAGGTAGAGGTGGAAGGAATTACTTTGGAAGAAATGCAGGTAGAGGATTCCAAAGTCAACAATACAACAACACCTACTACAATTATGCTTCAGATCAAAAGGAAGATTCAACATTGATAATGAATGCAACTTGTGAAAGGCAGAATGAAGATCAAAGAGTCTTCTACATTGACTCAGGGTGTAGCAATCACCTGAGTGGTAACATATCTTTGATGACTGATTTGGAAAGTAAAGTATTTAATCATGTTGTTCAAACAGGTGACAACACAAAGCACAATGTAAAGTCAATTGGATCAGTGAAGGCCAAGGATGGAAGCACCTTATTGAGTAAGGTTTTGTATGTTCCTACAATCCCTAAGAATTTGATAAGTGTAGGTCAAATTGTTGAAAAGGGATATGAAGTAAGGTTCACTAATGATGGAGTATATGTGGAAGACCCTAGCCAAGGGTATAAACAGATTGTTTCAGGAAAAAAGGAAGGAAGATTGTTTACATTGAAGATTCAAGGCAATATTGGTCATGCTATGTTCACATATGGAGGACATAAGATCTCTGTGTTAGATCTTTGGCACAAGAGGCTTGGACATTTCAATGAAAGAGGTATTAAAGATATGGTTAACAATGGTTCAGTGCTTGGATTGCCTAATGTTGCAGGTCAACATATGACATACAAATGTGAGGCATGTCAATTAGGTAAGGCTCATAAACATTCCTATTCCAAGCATGGTTTTATGTATTTAGAGAAGCTTGAGTTGGTACACACAGATGTGTGGGGACCATCAAAAGATTTCAGTATAAATGGATCAAGGTACTATGTGATTTATGTTGATGATGCTACTAGATGGATCACTATCTATGTGATCAAAGATAAGTCAGAAGTGTTTAATACATTTAAACACTATCATGCATATGCAGAAAGAATTACAGGTCATAAGTTGAAAAGACTAAGGTCAGATGGAGGGGGAGAGTATTTCTCAAATGAGTTCAGTGATTACTTATGGAATGCAGGTATAAAAAGGGAAGTTACTTGCAGGTACTCTCCTCAACAAAATGGTGTTGCAGAAAGGAGAAATAGAACAATTGTTGAGTTTGCAAGATCTATGATGAAGGAGAAAAATTGCCCTAATTATTTGTGGGCTGAGGCTGTAAATACAGCCACTTACTTGGTCAATAGGTTACCATGTAAAGCCTTGCAGGGTATGACACCATATGAGGCTTGGTGGGGTAAAAGACCTACCTTAGATCATTGCAGAGTTTTTGGGTGTGTGGCATATGCATATGTGCCATCACAATTAAGGCACAAGTTGGAGCCTAAAGCTGAAAAGTATGTTTTCATTGGCTATGATGATAAGCAGATGGGCTATAGATTGTGGAGTCCATCAACAAAACAATTTATGGTTTCTAAAGATGTTACATTTGATGAACAAAGCACTTGGTATGCAGGTACAATCAAAATCAATACAGATGATGAAGAAGAAGTGAGTCAAAGAAAAGGTAAATCAAAAGTTCAAATATTTGATGAGCAAGAGAATAATGAAGTGCAGGTTGAAGTGGAAGAAACACCAAGATTTGATCCTGAATGTGAAGAGCCTGAAACCTCAAGGAGTGGAGAACTCAGAAGGTCAACAAGAAATAGGTGGCAACCTACAAGGTATAGTTATGATACTTCATTTCTAGCCACAAAAGATTATGCTTACATGGTGAATACAGATGAAGACCCTTCTACATATGAAGAGGCAAAAGGTAAGGAAAAATGGGAGAGTGCTATGCAGGAAGAATATGATGCACTATTGGAGAATCAAACTTGGGATTTGGTTCCAAAACCAAATAGTCAGAAGATTATTGGATGCAAGTGGGTCTACAAGACAAAAAAGGTTTGCAGATGGAAGTGTGTCTAGATACAAAGCTAGACTTGTTGTCAAAGGCTTTGCTCAGACATATGGTATTGATTATGATGAGACCTATAGTCCTGTGGCAAAGATGACAACCATAAGGACACTTATTGCTATTGCTGCATGTAAAGGTTGGAAGCTATGTCAACTTGATGTGAAAAATGCATTTTTGAATGGTTATATTTCAGATGATGTATTCATGGAGCAACCTCAAGGGTTCAGAGATAAAAGGTATCCAGATCATGTGTGCAAGCTCAAGAGAGCTTTGTATGGCTTGAAGCAGGCCCCAAGGGCATGGAATTATAGACTTGTGAAGTTCCTAAAAGAACTTGGTTTTCAGGTGTCTAAAGCAGATAGTAGCTTGCTTGTCAAAGCAAGTGAAAATGGTTTCATATACATGTGCATATATGTTGATGATATAATTCTTACAGGTACATATGAAGAAGGAATACAAAGGCTCAAGAGGCAAATGGAAAAGGAGTTTAAGATAAGTGATTTGGGAGACTTATCATACTTCTTGGGCATGGAGATTACATATACTCAACATGGAGTATTTGTGACTCAAGAAAGGTATTTGAAGAACTTGTTAATCAAGTTTAAAATGGATGATTGCAGGGTAGCACCTACACCAATGGAGGTGAATCACAAATTGAGTAAGTATGGAGGTGAAGAATTCAAGGACATGAGACAATATCAGAGTTTGGTTGGTAGCCTTATCTATGCTACTCTAACTAGACCTGATTTATCATATGCAGTAGGGGTTTTGTCTCAATTTATGCATTGCCCAAGGAAAGAACATTGGATTGCAGGACAAAGGGTGTTGAGGTACATTAAGGGTACACTCAATGAAGGTTTGTATTATGGGTTTACCTCAGATACAAATATCAAAATTTATAGTGATCCAGATTGGGCAGGTAATCCAGATGATAGAAGGTCTACATTTGGATATATGTGTTATGTGGGAGATAAACTTATCTCATGGTGTTCCAAGAAGCAACATACAGTTGCTTTATCTTCTACAGAAGTAGAGTATAAAGGCATGGTTGAAGCTGCAAAGGAAGTAATTTGGGTCAAGACATTGATGAAGAGTCTTGACATTATGCATGGGGTACCAATTATATATGGAGATAACATGAGTTCATTGTATTTAGCTGCTAATCCTGTTTTTCATGCCAGGACCAAATACATTGAGATTCAGTATCACTTTCTAAGAGAGAAAGTGATGGATAAAGAGATTGAAGTAGTTCATACTTCAACAAAAGATCAGATAGCTGATATGCTCACAAAAGGCTTGGATGGACCAAAGTTACAAAGGTTCAAAGACATGGCAGGTATAAAGAAGATAGTGAAGACCTCAATTGATGATTGAGGGGGAGCTGTTGGTGCAGACCAATCACCAATTGAAGGCTTGGAAGGTTAAAGAGTGAAGGAAGGATCAACCATTGAAGCTTGGAAGAAAGACATATTCAGAGGATAAGAGAAGTGTACACATATGTACATTAGTATAGTCATAGGTGACTCAGATCTTTGTTTGAGTAAAAATCTTGTACAAATTATCTATAAATACTTTGAGAAAAGTCGGGGCATGTATGAGAGCATATGTAGAAGTCAAGTTTGAGGAAGTTAGGAGTCAAGAGATAGAGAAAAATTAGTTGAGTTAGCTCTCATCACTCAGTTGTAATTTTCTGAGTTAATGAAGAAATATTGCGCCCGATCTTTTCGTGTCTGCTCTTTCTGTGTTTGATCAATTGTGAAATCCGTTTGAGGATATCTAAGTTGTTAGTTAATGAGCCTGTGACCTGAATTTCAGAGTCTAATTGTAAACAGGCTAGGAGAATTGTGAGTAGGAACATTCATATGTGTTGAGTGTCTACAGTTCTCTGAAACAGGCGCAAATTTCGAGTTTAATCTTTTGGTCAGTGCTCACTCCATAGTTTAAAGTTTTGTGCAAGCAAGCACTTAATCTTTAAGTTGGAAGGTGATCTACTCGTGGCTA
>CM035435.1:103321929-103346929 GCA_020310875.1 Ceratopteris richardii
CAATTGGAAGCTAAAACTTTGCACAGAGGTCAAGCAACTTCCAACTTAGACTTGTACAAAAGCATTTCACAATTGATCTACTGTAGAAGGAGAACACGCAGAAATATCGGGCGCAAAAATTCTCGATTACTCAGAAGAATTACAGTTGAGTGATGAGAGCTAACTCAACTAACTTTCCCTCTATCTCATTACTTCTAACTTCCTCAATCTTGGCTTCTAACTATTGTCACATATGCTCTCATACTTGCCCCGACTTTTCTCAAAGTATTTATAGATGAATTTGTACATGATTCTTACTAAACAAAAGATCTAAGTCAGCTATGACTATACTAATGTACATATGTGTACACTTCTCTTGTCCTCTGAATGTAATCTTCTTCCACACTTTAGGAATTGATTCTTCCTTCATCATTTGATCTTCCAAGCCTTCAATTGGTGATTGGTCTGCACCAACAACTCCCCCTCAATCATCAATTGAGGTTTTCTCTGTCTTCTTTATACTTGCCATGTCTTTGAACCTTTGTAACTTAGGTCCATCCAAGCTCTTTGTCATCATATCTGCCACTTGTTCTTTTGTTGGAGTGTACATCACTTCAATCTCTTTATCTAGTACCTTTTCCCTCAAGAAATGATACTGAATCTCTATATGCTTAGTCCTGGCATGAAAAACAGGGTTAGCTGCCAAATACAAAGAACTCATATTGTCTCCAAAAATTATTGGAGTACTATGATCAATCTCAAAACTTTTCATCAAGGTCTTCAACCATATCACTTCCTTTGCAGCTTCTACCATTCCCTTATACTCAGCTTCTGTGGATGATAAAGCAACTGTATGTTGCTTCTTTGAACACCAAGAAACTAACTTATCTCCAACATAACAAAGATACCCATGAGTAGACCTTCTATCATCTGAGTCACCTGCCCAATCTGCATCACTAAACACTTTGATTCTTGTGTCAGAAGTGAAACCATAATACAAACCTTCACTTAGGGTTCCTTTGATATATCTGAGTACCCTTTGGGCTGCAATCCAATGAGTCTTCTTTGGACAATGCATAAATTGTGACAACACACCTACTGCATATGATAGATCTGGCCTTGTCAAGGTAGCATAGATTAAACTACCTACCAAACTCTGATATTTCTTCATATCATTGAACTCTTCACCTCCATACCTGCTTAATTTATGAATTACCTCCAATGGTGTAGTTGAGGTCTTGCAATCTTCCATGTTAAACTTGACCAGAAGATTCTTCAAGTATCTCTCTTGTGAAACATATACTCCATGTTGAGTATACACAATCTGCATTCCTAGAAAATAAGATAAGTTTCCCAAATCACTTATCTTAAACTCCTTCTCTATTTGTCTTTTGAGTTCATTGATTCCTTGAGCATCTGTTCCTGTAACAATAATATCATCAACATAAATGCACATGTAAATGTATCCATTTTCACTTGCCTTCACTAGCAAGCTACTATCTGCTTTTGATGCTTGAAATCCACATTCATTCAAGAACTTGACCAATCTGTAATTCCAAGCTCTTGGGGCTTGCTTCAACCCATATAAAGCTCTCTTGAGCTTACACACATAATCTGATCCAATTGACTCCATGAATCCTTCTGGTTGCTCCATATATACTTCATCTGCAATGTATCCATTTAGAAATGCATTTTTCACATCCAATTGTGATAATTTCCATCCTTTGCAAGCAGCAATAGCAATCAATGTCCTAATTGTAGAAATCTTAGCAACAGGACTAAAGGTTTCATCATAATCTACCCCATAAGTTTGGGCATAACCTTTGACCACAAGTCTAGCCTTATATCTAGACACTTTACCATCTGCAAACCTCTTTGTTTTATATACCCACTTACATCCAATGACCTTCTGATTCTTTGGTCTTGGTACTAGTTCCCAAGTTTCATTTTCAAGTAGAGCATCATACTCTTCCTGCATTGCCTTCTCCCAATTCTGTTTACCTTTGGCTTCTTCATAAGTGGTTGGATCTTCTTCTGTTTTCACAATGTAAGCATAATCTTTTGTTGTTAGGAAAGATGTATCATAACTATACCTTATAGGTTCTTTCCTTTCCCTTGTAGATCTTCTGATTTCTGCACTTCTTGAAGTTTCAGCTTCATTTGATTCTGGATCAAATCTTGGCCCTTCTTCTACATGATCCTGCACTCTACTTCTAGAGTCAATTTCATCAACAATTTCTTCACATACTTTTACCTTTGCCTTTCCTTTCCTTTGTATTTCTTCAACACCTGTATACTCATTTGGTGATCCTGTATACCACATATTTTGCTCATCAAATGTTACATCTTTAGTAACAAGAAATTGCTTTGTGGATGGACTCCACAACCTGTAACCCATCTGTCTATCATCATATCCAATAAACACATACTTCTCTGCTTTTGGTTCTAGCTTATGTCTTAATTGTGAAGGAACATAAGCATATGCAATACATCCAAATACTTTACAATGATCAAGACTAGGCTTCTTACCCCACCATGCTTCATAAGGGGTTCCTCCATCCAAAGCTTTGCAAGGCAACCTATTCACAAGATATGTTGCAGTGTTAATGGCTTCTGCCCATAAGTAATTTGGACAATTCTTTTCCTTCATCATGGCTCTTGCAAACTCTACAAGAGTCCTATTCCTCCTTTCTGCTACTCCATTCTGTTGAGGAGAGTACCTGCAAGTTACTTCTCTTTTGATACCTGCATTCCACAAATAATCATCAAACTCTTTAGAGAAATACTCTCCCCCTCCATCTGATCTTAACCTCTTGAGCTTTTGTCCTGTGATCCTTTCTGCATAAGCATGAAAGTGTTTGAATGTCTTGAAAACTTCTGATTTATCCTTGATTACATACAAAGTAATCCACCTGGTTGCATCATCAACAAACAACACATAATATCTGGATCCATTTATACTATAGTCCCTTGAGGGACCCCATACATCTGTATGAACCAATTCAAGCATATTTGAATACTTGTACCCTGATTTGTTATAAGAACTCTTATGTGCTTTACCTAATTGACAAGCTTCACACTTGTACACCATATGTTGCCCTTCAATGTTTGGCAATCCAAGCACTATTTGATTCTTTGACATCTCCTTTATAGCTCTCTCATTGAAATGACCTAGCCTTTTATGCCATAGGTCTAATTCAGACACCTTTTGACCTCCATAGGTAAATAATGCATGTCCCACATTACCTTGGACTTTGAGAGTGAACAATCTTCCTTCCTTTTTACCTGCAATTATGTTTCTATATCCCTGATTTGGATCTTGTACATAAACACCATCATTTGTGAATCTTACCTCATATCCTTTCTCCACAATTTGCCCTACACTTATCAGATTTTTAGGAATAGTAGGAACATAAAGTACCTTGCTCAGAAGTGTACTTCCACTCTTTGTCTTCACTGATCCAATGCTCTCCACTTTATGTTTGGTATTGTCACCTGTCTGAACTGTATGTCCATTCACCCTTGCTTCCATATCAGTCATCAAAGATAGATTCCCACTCAGATGGTTGCTGCACCCTGAGTCAATATAAAACACTCTTTGATCTTCTCCCATTGATTCATGAGTTGCATTCAAGATAAGAGTCATGTCATCCTTCTAATCTGATGCATAATTGTAATAATTATTGTTGTAGGACTGAGATTGGAAGTTTCTTCCACCTCCTCTACCATATGATGTCCTACCTCCTCTTCCTCTGAAATTGCCTCTTTGGTTTCTGCCTCCTCTACCTCTTTGGTTATAATTCTGATTATTGCTTCCACCATTTTGATTGTTATACCAACAATCATTTGCCAAATGATTTGTTCTGCCACAAATCCAACAAGCTTTAGCATTATCTTTGTTCTTACCTCCTCTTCCTTTACCTCTGAAATTTGTCTTCCATTTTGTGAAGTTAGCTTGATTTGAATTCCCTTCATCATCATTTGATTGCTTTCCCTTGCCATTCTTTTTCTTGTCCTTGGAGTACATAGCTTGACTTGTACTTCTATCATTGTCTCCTTTAAGATCCTGCTCAAAGGTTAGCATGTGTCCTAGCAATTGATTAAGATCAGGAGTAAAGTGATCAAGTGACAATTCTATGGACAATATAAAAGGCTTCCACTTCTCATCTCCTCTCAAACCTGTAAGTATTTGTCTTACCAACTTTTCCTCTTCAATGTCTTCATCCACTGCTCCCAAGCTATCTGCAATATCTTTCATCCTTGCCACATAATCTGAAATTGATTGTGAGCTCTTCTTCTTGAAGGTTGTGAACTCAGCCCATAGTGAGGACTTCCTTGACTTAGTTGTATTTTGGAAATGCTCTTCCAAGGCATTCCAAAAATCTGTAGCACTTTCCAAACCTCTGATGTGAGGTAAAAGGTAATCATTTACAGCCATGTAGATGATACTCCTTGCTTGAGCATCCTTTCTCATCCAAGTCTTCAACATTGCAAGCTCTTCCCTAGTAGGAATACTTGGATCTGCAAACTCAGGTTTTTCTTCATCTCCTGTAATAAATGATATAAGATCTTTGCTCATGAGGTGTGCTTCCATCCTCATGGACCATGCTGGATAGTTCTCCCTATCTAGCTTATCAATCTGCAAACTTTCTCCCATCTTGTATCCACCTGTGTATTGAAATCTTCAAGCTTTACAAACAATGTATGTACCTTTACTTCGAATTGAACTCCTTTTGCCTTTCTTGATGTCAAATAGTCTTCTCCTCGAGATTTGACTCCAAGCTTTCACTTCTTAGTCCTTCAAGTGTTGAATTTCTTGAATCTGCAGCAGTCGAGATCCTCCTTTCCTCAAATTGATGTCTCCTACTCTGATACCACTGATGGAGAATGTTAATCTCCAAAAAAACAACTTACTCTTGTGATTAGAGCACCTCTATACCAAGAATAAGTCAAACACTCCACTAATTTAGAGGATCAATTGCTAACTATCAAAAGATTAACAAATCTGTGAAGAAGATGAAACACAGAAAAGTCTGCTGCACTATTTCTCCACATTGACCTATCAAACATGTAAAGTTTTTTATGAAACTTTGTACGAATCATCTCCTAGAGATTGCGCATCTACTCCAAGTTGAATCACTTCAAAAGATTAAGTATAACTTGAGAAATCAACTTCTCAAGTTACCTATGTCAGAAACTGTCATTCAGAACAGTCGACTTTACACTTGTAACTTTTAAGACTTGGTTCTCCTTGAATAGAACCCGTTTTCCAAAATGCTTCTAGACATGAGTAGCTTATCTTCCAACTTAAAGATTAAGACCTCACTCATGCAAAACTTTAAACTGTGCTAAGAGAAATGACCAAAACATTGACTTCAAAATCTGCGCCTGTTTTAGGAAACTGTGAACACACTTCACATATGAATGTTCCTACACTTAATTCACTAAGCCTGATTACAATTGGAAGCTAAAACTTTGCACAGAGGTCAAGCAACTTCCAACTTAGACTTGTACAAAAGCATTTCACAATTGATCTACTGTAGAAGGAGAACACGCAGAAATATCGGGCGCTAAAATTCTCGATTACTCAGAAGAATTACAGTTGAGTGATGAGAGCTAACTCAACTAACTTTCCCTCTATCTCATTACTTCTAACTTCCTCAATCTTGGCTTCTAACTATTGTCACATATGCTCTCATACTTGCCCCGACTTTTCTCAAAGTATTTATAGATAAATTTGTACATGATTCTTACTAAACAAAAGATCTAAGTCAGCTATGACTATACTAATGTACATATGTGTACACTTCTCTTGTCCTCTGAATGTAATCTTCTTCCACACTTTAGGAATTGATTCTTCCTTCATCATTTGATCTTCCAAGCCTTCAATTGGTGATTGGTCTGCACCAACATTAATCTCCAAAAGAACAAGTTGACCTTGAATTTAGATCACCTCTATATCAATATCAACTTTAGACTCCACCTAATTTAGAGAACCTTCACCAAATTATCAGAAAATTGAATATTCTGAAAAATTCAATTTCTCAAAAAAGTCTGCCGCAGATTAATCACTTATTGACTAATCAATCCCGTAAAGTTTTTGATAAAACTTTGTACAACACTTTGCCTTGAGATTGTGCAACCTTACAAAGTTAAATTTCTCAAAATGATTGAGTACACTCTGAGAAATCATACAAACAAGTTACCTATGTGCAAAACACCTTCTCTGCAGTAGCGACTTTGACACCTGCAACTTCTTAGCTACAGTTCTCACAATGTCGAACCCGTTTGATCAAGATCTTTTAGCCATAGATGGCTTACCTTCCAACTTAGATTTAAAGCCTTACTTGTGTAAAACTTTACACCACACACTGAGAAATGTTCATTTCTCTGAACATGAAATCTGTGCCAGTTTTGTTGACTCTTAGAACATCTTCACATATGAATGTTCCTAAACTAAATTCTCTCAACCTGATCACAATTAACCTCTCAAATTTTAGCCATAGATAGATTAGCTATGGACTTAGATACGTGCAGAAGGATTTCTCCAAAGATTAAACACAGAAGGAGCAGATAACAAAATATCGAGCGCAAGATTGTTCGATTTCTCAGAAAAATTACATCTAAGTGAAGTTGATGAATTCAACTCACTTCTCATGTGTCTAATGACACTTCTACTATTCCTTTCTCTCTTCCTACTCACTATTCTTCTTCTGCTCTTCTTTGCCCCGACATTTTTCAACATATTTATAGATGAATATATACAAGTGTATGACTAGACAAAAGTATAAGTCAACTAATGTACATATGTGTACACATCTTTGGATTCCTGAAAAATATCCTTCCTTCAACCTTCTGAATTTATTCTCCTCTTGACTCCTTGACTTCATTTCTTCATAATCCTTCAATTGATGATTGTCATGCACCAACAGCTCCCCCTCAATCATTAATTGAGGTTCTTCTGTATCTTCTTGATTCCTGCCATATCCTTGAATCTTTGTAGCTTTGGTCCATCTAGACTTTTTGTCATCATATCTGCAAGTTGATCTTTTGTAGGAGTGTGTATGACTTCAATCTCCTTATCAATGACCTTCTCTCTCAGAAAATGATACTGTATTTCAATATGCTTAGTTCTAGCATGAAACACAGGATTAGCTGCCAAGTATAAAGAACTCATGTTGTCTCCACAAACAATAGGAGTACTTTGAATCACACCAAAAACCTTCATAAGTGTCTTTAGCCATATTACCTCCTTTGCAGCTTCCACCATACCTTTATATTCTGCCTCTGTGGATGACAAAGCAACTGTATGTTGCTTCTTAGAACACCATGAAATCAATTTGTCTCCTACATAGCACAAGTATCCATGTGTTGATCTTCTATCATCCACATTACCTGCCCAATCTGCATCACTATATATCTTCACACTTGTATCAGAAGTAAATCCATAGTACAACCCTTCTCTGAGTGTACCCTTGATGTACATAAGTACTCTTTGTCCTGCAATCCAATGTTCCTTTCTAGGACAATGCATAAATTGTGAAAGCACACCAACTGCATATGACAAATCAGGCCTTGTCAATGTAGCATAAATCAAGCTACCAACCAAACTTTGATAAAGTTTCATATCTTTGAACTCTTCTCCTCCAAACCTAGACAATTTATGGTTCACTTCCAAAGGTGTAGGTGCAACCCTGCAATCTTCCATTTTAAATTTGGTTAGCAAATTTTTAAGATACCTTTCTTGGGTCACATATACTCCATGTTGAGTATAAGAAATCTCCATTCCCAAGAAGAATGATAAGTTCCCCAAATCACTGATTTTGAACTCTTTCTCCATCTGCTTCTTGATCATTTGTATCCCGTTATCATCTGTTCCTGTAAGTATTATGTCATCAACATAAATACAAACATAAATGAATCCATCTTCACTTGCTTTGACTAGCAAGCTACTATCTGCCTTTGATGCTTGAAATCCAAGATCATTCAAGAATTTTACAAGCCTATAATTCCATGCCCTTGGGGCCTGCTTTAATCCATACAAAGCTCTCTTGAGCTTACACACATAATTTGGATTCACTTGATCCTTGAACCCATCTGGTTGCTCCATGTAAACTTCATCTGAAATATAACCATTCAAAAAAGCATTTTTAACATCTAATTGAGACAACTTCCAACCTTTGCAAGCAGCAATTGCTATGAGGGTTCTGATGGTTGTCATTTTTGCCATAGGACTATAAGTCTCATCATAGTCCACTCCATATGTCTGTGCATACCCTTTCACAACAAGTCTAGCTTTGTATCTAGACACACTTCCATCTGCAAATCTTTTTGTTTTGTAAACCCACTTACATCCAATAGTTTTTTGGCTATTAGGTTTAGGAACCAGATCCCAAGTCTGATTCTCTATCAATGCATCATATTCCTCTTGCATGGCTTCTTCCCAATTTCTCTTGCCTTTGGCTTCATCATATGTAGATGGATCTTCATCTGCTTTTACCAAATAAGCATAATCTTTAGTAGTCAAGAATGAGGTGTCATAGCTATACCTTGTAGGTTGCCATTTGTGCCTAGATGACCTCCTAACTTCTGCACTTCTTGAGGTCTCTGGTTCATCACATTCTGGATCAAACCTTGGCCTCTCTTCAACTTCAATCTGTACTTCATTGTTCTCACTTTCATCAAGTAATTGAATCTTTGCTTTACCTTTTCTTTGATCCACTATTTCTTCATCATATGCATGTACATTATATTTACCTGCATACCAAGTACCTTGCTCATCAAATGTAACATCCTTGGATACAAGAAATTGCTTTGTGGATGGACTCCACAACCTGTATCCCATTTGCTTATCATCATAACCAATGAATACATAGTTTTTTGCCTTAGGCTCCAACTTATTCCTCAATTGAGATGGCACATATGCATATGCCAAACATCCAAATATTC
Organism: Ceratopteris richardii; assembly: GCA_020310875.1. NCBI lineage: Eukaryota > Viridiplantae > Streptophyta > Polypodiopsida > Polypodiales > Pteridaceae > Ceratopteris > Ceratopteris richardii. The sequence continues at coordinate 103,330,858 of CM035435.1, forward strand.
TGCAATGATCCAAGGTAGGTTTCTTACCCCACCAAGCTTCATATGGTGTCATACCTTGCAAAACTTTACAAGGCAATCTACTAACCAAATAAGTAGCTGTGTTTACAGCCTCTGCCCACAAATAATTTGGGCAATTCTTCTCTTTCATCATGGACCTTGCAAAATCAACAAGAGTCCTATTTCTTCTTTCTGCTACCCCATTTTGTTGAGGAGAGTACCTGCAAGTAAATTCTCTCTTTATACCTGCATTCCACAAGTAATCATTGAATTCATTTGAAAAATACTCTCCCCCTCCATCTGACCTTAGTCTCTTCAATTTTTGACCTGTAATCCTTTCTGCATATGCATGATAGTGTTTAAATGTATTAAACACTTCTGACTTTTCTTTAATCACATAAATTGTGATCCACCTGGTAGCATCATCAACATATATGACATAATATCTTGAACCATTTATACTAAAGTCCTTTGAAGGACCCCACACATCTGTATGCACTAACTCAAGTCTTTCTGAATACATAAACCCATGCTTGGAATAGGATTGCTTATGAGCCTTACCTAATTGACATGCCTCACATCTGTATGTCATGTGTTGACCTGCAATGTTAGGCAACCCAAGCACTGAATCATTGTTAATCATTTCTTTGATACCTCTTTCATTAAAGTGTCCAAGTCTTTTGTGCCAAAGATCCAATTCTGACACCTTCTGCTCTCCATATGTGAACATAGCATATCTAACATTTCCTTGTACCTTCAATGTGAAGAGCCTTCCTTTTTTCTTTCCTGCAATAACTTGTTTATACCCTTGACTAGGGTCTTCAACATAGACTCCATCATTGGTGAACCTTACTTCATATCCTTTTTCCACAATTTGACCTACACTGATCAAATTCTTTGGAATTGTGGGAACATAAAGAACCTTACTCAGAAGAGTGCTCCCATCTTTAGCCTTGACTGAACCAATTGACTTTACCTTATGCTTTGTATTATCACCTGTCTGAACTGTATGATTAATTGCATTATGATCTAGGTCAGTCATCAAAGCAATATTTCCACTTAAATGATTACTACATCCTGAGTCAATATAAAACACTTTCATATCCTCATGTGAGGTTTCACATGTATTCATAATGAGAGTCGAGTCCTCCTTCTGATCTGATGCATAGTTGTAGTAGGTGTTATTATAGGATTGGTTTTGGAAGTTTCTTCCACCACCTCTTCCAAAAGAATTCCTACCACCTCTACCTCTGAAGTTTCCTCTCTGAAATCTACCACCTCTTGCTCTTTGATTAAAGTTCTGATAATTACTATTATTCTGATTATTATGCCAACAATCATGAGATAGATGATTGGTCTTACCACATATCCAACAAGCTCTTACATTATCTTTGTTGTTTCTGCCTCTTCCTCTACTTCTGCCATTTCCTTTTCCTCTTATGAAATTTGCTTCTTTTGAAGTACCTTCTTCTTCACCTGATTGTTGCTTCCCTTTGTTAGCTTTCTTCTTGTCTTTAGAGTACATTGCATGACCTGCACTCTGATGGAGAGTGTTAATCTCCGAAAGAACAAGTTGACCTTGAATTTAGATCACCTCTATATCAAGATCAACTTTAGACTCCACCTAATTTAGAGAATCTTCACCAAATTATCAGAAAATTGATTATTCTGAAAAATTCAGTTTCTTCAAAAAGTCTGCTGCAGATTAGTCACTCATTGACTAATCAATCCTGTAAATTTTTTGATAAAACTTTGCACAACACTTCGCCTTAAGGTTGCGCAACTTTGCCAAGTTAAATCTCTTAAAAAGATTAAGTACACACTGAGAAATGTGTGAAACACTTTACCTATGTCTGAAAGTGCTTCTCTGCAATGGCGACTTTGACACCTGCAACTTCTTAGCACTGGTTCTCCCAACTCTGAACCCGTTTGATCAAGATCTTCTAGCCATAGATAGCTTACCTTCCAACTTAGATTTTGAGCCCTCACTTGTGTAAAACTTTACACTGTGGACTGAGCACTGACCATTTCTTTGAAGATGAAATGTGCGCCAGATTTTTCGACTCTCAGAACATCTTCACATATGAATGTTCCTAAACAAAATTCTCACAGCCTGATTGAAATTAATCTCTCAAATTCTAGCCATAGATAGATTAGCTATGGACTTAGATACGTGCAAAAGGATTTCTCAAAAGATTAAACACAGAAGGAGCAGACAGCAAAATATCGGGCGCAAAATTTTTCTATTTCTCAGAAAACTTACATCTAAGTGAGGATGGACAATACACTCACTCTTCATGTGTCTAATGACACTAATTTCTCTCTCACTATTCTCTAATCTTCTCCTCTCTTATTTGCCCGACATTTTCAACATATTTATAGATAAATATATACAAGTGTATGACTAGACAAAGGTATAAGTCAGCTAATATACATATGTGTACATGTCTTTGGATTTTTTGAATATGCCCTTCCTTCAACCATCTGAATTTGTTCTCTTCTTGACTCCTTGACTTCATCTCTCCATAATCCTTCAATTGATGATTGTCATGCACCAACAGCTCCCCCTCAATCATTAATTGAGGTTCTTCTCTATCTTCTTGATTCCTGCCATATCCTTGAATCTTTGTAGTTTTGGTCCATCTAGACTTTTTGTCATCATATCTGCAACTTGATCTTTTGTGGGAGTGTGTATGACTTCAATTTCCTTCTCAATGACCTTCTCTCTCAGAAAATGATACTGTATTTCAATATGCTTAGTTCTAGCATGAAATACAGGATTAGCTGCCAAGTATAATGAACTCATATTGTCTCCACAAATAATGGGAGTACTCTGAATCACATCAAAAACTTTCAAAAGTGTCTTTAGCCATATTACCTCTTTTGCAGCTTCCACCATACCTTCATATTCTGCTTCTGTAGATGACAAAGCAACTGTATGTTGCTTCTTGGAACACCATGAAATCAATTTATCTCCTACATAGCACAAGTATCCATGTGTTGATCTTCTATCATCCACATTACCTGCCCAATCTGCATCACTATATATCTTGATTCTTGTATCTGAAGTAAATCCATAGTACAACCCTTCTTTGAGTGTACCCTTGATGTACCTAAGTACTCTTTGTCCTGCAATCCAATGTTCCTTTCTAGGACAATGCATGAATTGTGAAAGCACACCAACTGCATATGACAAGTCAAGCCTTGTCAATGTAGCATAAATCAAGCTACCAACCAAACTTTGATAGAGTTTCATATCTCTGAACTCTTCTCCTCCAAACCTAGACAATTTATGGTTCACTTCCAAAGGTGTAGGTGCAACCCTGCAATCTTCCATTTTAAATTTGGTTAGCAAATTTTTAAGATACCTTTCTTGGGTCACATATACTCCATGTTGAGTATAAGAGATCTCCATTCCCAAGAAGAATGATAGGTTCCCCAAATCACTGATTTTGAACTCTTTCTCCATCTGCTTCTTGATCATTTGTATCCCCTTATCATCTGTTCCTGTAAGTATTATGTCATCAACATAAATACACACATAAATGAACCCATCTTCACTTGCTTTGACTAGCAAGCTACTATCTGCCTTTGATGCTTGAAATCCAAGATCATTCAAGAATTTTACAAGCCTATAATTCCAAGCCCTTGGGGCTTGCTTCAATCCATACAAAGCTCTCTTGAGCTTACATACATAATTTGGACTCACTTGATCTTTGAACCCATCTGGTTGCTCCATGTAGACTTCATCTGAAATGTAACCATTCAAGAAAGCATTTTTAACATCTAATTGAGATAACTTCCAACCTTTGCAAGCAGCAATTGCAATGAGTGTCCTGATGGTTGTCATCTTTGCCACAGGACTATAAGTCTCATCATAGTCCACTCCATATGTCTGTGCATACCCTTTCACAACAAGTCTAGCTTTGTACCTAGACACACTTCCATCTGCAAATCTCTTTGTTTTGTAAACCCACTTACATCCAATAATCTTCTGACTATTAGGTTTAGGAACCAAATCCCAAGTCTGATTCTCTATTAATGCATCATACTCCTCTTGCATAGCATCTTCCCAATTCTTCTTCCCTTTGGCTTCTTCATATGTAGAAGGGTCTTCATCTGCTTTTACCAAATAAGCATAATCTTTAGTAGTCAAGAATGAAGTGTCATAGCTATACCTTGTAGGTTGCCATTTGTGCCTAGATGATCTCCTAACTTCTGCACTTCTTGAAGTTTCTGGTTCATCACATTCTGGATCAAACCTTGGCCTCTCTTCAACTTCAATCTGCACTTCATTACTCTCACTTTCATCAAGTAATTGAATCTTTGCTTTACCTTTCCTTTGTTCCACTACTTCTTCATCATCTGCATGTACATTATATTTACCTGCATACCAAGTACCTTGCTCATCAAATGTAACATCCTTGGATACAATAAATTGCTTTGTAGATGGACTCCACAACCTGTATCCCATTTGCTTATCATCATAGCCAATGAATACATACTTTTCTGCCTTAGGCTCCAACTTATGCCTCAATTGAGATGGCACATATGCATATGCCAAGCATCCAAATATTCTGCAATGATCCAAGGTAGGTTTCTTACCCCACCAAGCTTCATATGGTGTCATACCCTGCAAAGCTTTACAAGGCAATCTATTAACCAAATATGTAGCTGTATTAACAGCCTCAGCCCACAAATAATTTGGGCAATTCTTCTCTTTCATCATGGACCTTGCAAACTCAACAAGAGTCCTATTTCTTCTTTCTGCTACCCCATTTTGTTGAGGAGAGTACCTGCAAGTAACTTCTCTCTTTATACCTGCATTCCACAAATAATCATTGAACTCATTTGAAAAATACTCTCCCCCTCCATCTGACCTTAGTCTTTTCAATTTTTGACCTGTAATCCTTTCTGCATATGCATGATAGTGTTTAAATGTATTAAACACTTCTGACTTTTCCTTAATCACATAAATTGTGATCCACCTGGTAGCATCATCAACATATATGACATAATATCTTGAACCATTTATACTAAAGTCCTTTGAAGGACCCCACACATCTGTATGCACTAATTCAAGTCTTTCTGAATACATAAATCCATGCTTGGAATAGGATTGCTTATGAGCCTTACCTAATTGACATGCCTCACATCTGTATGTCATGTGTTGACCTGCAATGTTAGGCATTCCAAGCACTGAATCATTGTTAATCATTTCTTTGATACCTCTTTCATTAAAGTGTCCAAGTCTTTTGTGCCAAAGATCCAATTCTGACACCTTCTGCTCTCCATATGTGAACATAGCATGTCCAACATTTCCTTGTACCTTCAATGTGAAAAGCCTACCTTCTTTCTTTCCTGCAATAACTTGTTTATACCCTTGACTAGGGTCTTCCACATAAACTCCATCATTGGTAAACCTTACCTCATAACCTTTTTCCACAATTTGACCTACACTGATCAAATTCTTTGGAATTGTGGGAACATAAAGTACCTTACTCAGAAGAGTGCTCCCATCCTTAGCCTTGACTGAACCAATTGACTTTACCTTATGCTTTGTATTATCACCTGTCTGAACTGTATGATTAATTGCATTATGATCTAGGTCAGTCATCAAAGCAATATTTCCACTCAAATGATTACTACATCCTGAATCAATATAAAACACTCTCATGTCCTCATGTGAAGTTTCACATGTATTCATAATGAGAGTCGAGTCCTCCTTTTGATCTGATGCATAGTTGTAGTAGGTGTTATTATAGGATTGATTTTGGAAGTTTCTTCCACCACCTCTTCCAAAAGAATTCCTACCACCTCTACCTCTGAAGTTTCCTCTCTGAAATCTACCACCTCTTGCTCTTTGATTAAAGTTCTGATAATTACCATTGTTTTGATTATTATGCCAACAATCATGAGATAGATGATTGGTCTTACCACATATCCAACAAGCTCTTGCATTATCTTTGTTGTTTTTGCCTCTTCCTCTACTTCTGCCATTTCCTCTTCCTCTTATGAAGTTTGCTTGGTTTGATGTACCTTCTTCTTCACCTGATTGTTGCTTCCCTTTGTTGGCTTTCTTCTTGTCTTTAGAATACATTGCATGACCTGCACTCTTATCAACATCTCCTTTGACATCATTCTCAAAAGTTAGCATATGACCTAACAATTGATTCAAATCAGGAGTAAAGTGATCTAATGAAAGTTCTGTAGATAAAATGAAAGGCTTCCACTTCTCATCTCCTCTTAGCCCTGTGAGTATTTGTCTTACCAATTTGTCTTCTTCAATATCTTCATCAACTGCACCTAAAGAATCTGCAATGTCCTTCATCTTTGTCACATAATCAGAGATTGATTGTGAGGCCTTCTTCTTGAAGGTAGTAAATTCTGCCCATAGTGAAGCCTTCCTTGATTTGGTTGTATTTTGGAAATGCTCTTCCAAAGCATTCCAAATGTCACAAGCACTCTCAAGTCCTCTAATGTGAGGAAGCAAATAGTCATTGACTGCCATGTAGATGATGCTTCTTGCTTGAGCATCCTTCTTCATCCAAGTCTTCAAATCTGCAAGCTCCTCCCTAGTTGGAACACTAGGATCTCTGAATTCTGGCTTTTCTTCATCTCCTGTGATGTATCCTATCAGATCTTTGCTCATAAGGTGAGCTTCCATCCTCATAGACCATGCATGATAGTTCTCTCTATCCAACTTTTCAATTTGGAGACTATCTCCCATCTTTACTTCACCTGTAGCTTCAAATCTTTAACCTTTACAGATAATAAATGTACCTTTACTTCGAATGTTGCTCCTTCTGATCCTTTTGATGCTCTTTGTATGTCTTCCTTCAATCTTTCTTCAACCTTTACCCTTCTGCACCTTCAAGATGTAAAGATTTGTACTTCTGCAATAGTCGGAGTCTTCTTCACTTCAATTTTGACACAACCTGCTCTGATACCACTGATGGAGAGTGTTAATCTCCAAAAGAACAAGTTGACCTTGAATTTAGATCACCTCTATATCAAGATCAACTTTAGACTCCACCTAATTTAGAGAATCTTCACCAAATTATTAGAAAATTGATTATTCTGAAAAATTTAGTTTCTTCAAAAAGTCTGCTGCAGATTAGTCACTCATTGACTAATCAATCCTGTAAAGTTTTTGATAAAACTTTGCACAACACTTCGCCTTAAGGTTGCGCAACTTTTCCAAGTTAAATCTCTTAAAAAGATTAAGTACACACTGAGAAATGTGTGAAACACTTTACCTATGTCTGAAAGTGCTTCTCTGCAATGGCGACTTTGACACCTGCAACTTCTTAGCACTGGTTCTCCCAACTCTGAACCCGTTTGATCAAGATCTTCTAGCCATAGATAGCTTACCTTCCAACTTAGATTTTGAGCCCTCACTTGTGTAAAACTTTACACTGTGGACTGAGCACTGACCATTTCTTTGAAGATGAAATGTGCGCCAGATTTTTCGACTCTCAGAACATCTTCACATATGAATGTTCCTAAACAAAATTCTCACAGCCTGATTGAAATTAATCTCTCAAATTCTAGCCATAGATAGATTAGCTATGGACTTAGATACGTGCAAAAGGATTTCTCAAAAGATTAAACACAGAAAGAGCAGACAACAAAATATCGGGCGCAAAATTTTTCTATTTCTCAGAAAACTTACATCTAAGTGAGGATGGACAATTCACTCACTCTTCATGTGTCTAATGACACTAATTTCTCTCTCACTATTCTCTAATCTTCTCCTCTCTTATTTGCCCGACATTTTCAACATATTTATAGATGAATATATACAAGTGTATGACTAGACAAAGGTATAAGTCAGCTAATATACATATGTGTACATGTCTTTGGATTTTCTGAATATGCCCTTCCTTCAACCATCTGAATTTGTTCTCTTCTTGACTCCTTGACTTCATCTCTCCATAATCCTTCAATTGATGATTGTCATGCACCAACACACTCTTATCAACATCTCCTTTGATATCATTCTCAAAAGTTAGCATATGACCTAACAATTGATTCAAATCAGGAGTAAAGTGATCTAATGAAAGTTCTGTAGATAAAATGAAAGGCTTCCACTTCTCATCTCCTCTTAGCCCTGTGAGTATTTGTCTTACCAATTTGTCTTCTTTAATATCTTCATCCACTGCACCTAAAGAATCTGCAATGTCCTTCATTTTTGTCACATAATCAGAGATTGATTGTGAGGCCTTCTTCTTGAAAGTAGTAAATTCTGCCCATAGTGAAGCCTTCCTTGATTTGGTTGTGTTTTGGAAATGCTCCTCCAAAGCATTCCAAATGTCACATGCACTTTCAAGTCCTCTAATGTGAGGAAGCAAATAGTCATTGACTGCCATGTAGATTATGCTCCTTGCTTGAGCATCTTTCTTCATCCAATTCTTCAAGTCTGCAAGCTCCTCTCTAGTTGGAACACTAGGATCTCTGAATTCTGGCTTTTCTTCATCTCCTGTGATGTATCCTATCAGATCTTTGCTCATAAGATGAGCTTCCATCCTCATAGACCAAGCTGGATAGTTCTCTCTATCCAACTTTTCAATTTGGAGACTATCTCCCATCCTTGCTTCACCTGTAGTCTCAAAACTTTAGACTTTACAAGGAATAAATGTACCTTTACTTCGAGTCTTGCTTCTTCTGATCCTTTTGATAGCTTCAATGTGTCTACCTTCAAGTTTTCTTCAACCTTTATCCTTCTGCACCTTCAAAATGTAAAGATTTGTACTTCTACAGTAGTCGGAGTCTTCTTCACTTCAATTTTGACACAACCTGCTCTGATACCACTGATGGAGAGTGTTAATCTCCAAAAGAACAAGTTGACCTTGAATTTAGATCACCTCTATATCAAGATCAACTTTAGACTCCACCTAATTTAGAGAACCTTCACCAAATTATCAGAAAATTGAATATTCTGAAAAATTCAATTTCTCCGAAAAGTCTGCTGCAGATTAATCACTTATTGACTAATCAATCCTGTAAAGTTTTTGATAAAACTTTGTACAACACTTCGCCTTGAGATTGCGCAACTTTACCAAGTTAAATTTCTCAAAATGATTGAGTACACTCTGAGAAATCATACAAACAAGTTACCTATGTGCAAAACACCTTCTCTGCAGTTGCGACTTTGACACCTGCAACTTCTTAGCTACAGTTCTCACAATGTCGAACCCGTTTGATCAAGATCTTTTAGCCATAGATGGCTTACCTTCCAACTTAGATTTTAAGCCCTCACTTGTGTAAAACTTTACACCACACACTGAGAAATGTTTATTTCTCTGAAGATGAAATCTGCACCAGTTTTGTTGACTCTTAGAACATCTTCACATATGAATGTTCCTAAACTAAATTCTCTCAACCTGATCACAATTAACCTCTCAAATTTTAGCCATAGATAGATTAGCTATGGACTTAGATACGTGCAGAAGGATTTCTCCAAAGATTAAACACAGAAGGAGCAGATAGCAAAATATCGGGCGCAAGATTTTTCGATTTCTCAGAAAAATTAAATCTAAGTGAAGTTGATGAATTCAACTCACTTCTCATGTGTCTAATGACACTTCTACTATTCCTTTCTCTCTTCCTACTCACTATTCTTCTTCTGCTCTTCTTTGCCCCGACATTTTTCAACATATTTATAGATGAATATATACAAGTGTATGACTAGACAAAAGTATAAGTCAGCTAATGTACATATGTGTACACATCTTTGGATTCCTGAAAAATATCCTTCCTTCAACCTTCTGAATTTATTCTCCTCTTGACTCCTTGACTTCATTTCTTCATAATCCTTCAATTGATGATTGTCATGCACCAACACTATCTACCTATCTATCTATCTATCTATCTATCTATCTATCTATCTATCTATCTATCTATCTATCTATCTATCTATCTATCTATTCTATCTATCTATCTTATCTATCTATCTATCTATCTATCTATCTATCTATCTATCTATCTATCTATCTATCTATCTATCTATCTATCTATCTATCTATCTATCTATCTATCTATCTATCTATCTATCTATCTATCTATCTATCTATCTATCTATCTATCTATCTATCTATCTATCTATCTATCTATCTATCTATCTATCTATCTATCTATCTATCTATCTATCTATCTATCTATCTATCTATCTGTCTATCTGTCTATCTGTCTATCTGTCTATCTGTCTATTTGTCTATCTGTCTATCTGTCTATATGTCTATCTGTGTATCTGTCTATCTATCTATCTATCTATCTATCTATCTATCTATCTATCTATCTATCTATCTATCTATCTATCTATCTATATATCTATCTATCTATCTATCTATCTATCTATCTATCTATCTATCTATCTATCTATCTATCTATCTATCTATCTATCTATCTATCTATCTATCTATCTATCTATCTATCTATCTATCTATCTATCTATCTATCTATCTATCTATCTATCTATCTATCTATCTATCTATCTATCTATCTATCTATCTATCTATCTATCTATCTATCTATCTTTGCCCCGACATTTTTCAACATATTTATAGATGAATATATACAAGTGTATGACTAGACAAAAGTATAAGTCAGCTAATGTACATATGTGTACACATCTTTGGATTCCTGAAAAATATCCTTCCTTCAACCTTCTGAATTTATTCTCCTCTTGACTCCTTGACTTCATTTCTTCATAATCCTTCAATTGATGATTGTCATGCACCAACACTATCTACCTATCTATCTATCTATCTATCTATCTATCTATCTATCTATCTATCTATCTATCTATCTATCTATCTATCTATCTATCTATCTATCTATCTATCTATCTATCTATCTATCTATCTATCTATCTATCTATCTATCTATCTATCTATCTATCTATCTATCTATCTATCTATCTATCTATCTATCTATCTATCTATCTATCTATCTATCTATCTATCTATCTATCTATCTATCTATCTATCTATCTATCTATCTATCTATCTATCTATCTATCTATCTATCTATCTATCTATCTATCTATCTATCTATCTATCTATCTATCTATCTATCTATCTATCTATCTATCTATCTATCTATCTATCTATCTATCTATCTATCTATCTATCTATCTATCTATCTATCTATCTGTCTATCTGTCTATCTGTCTATCTGTCTATCTGTCTATCTGTCTATTTGTCTATCTGTCTATCTGTCTATATGTCTATCTGTGTATCTGTCTATCTATCTATCTATCTATCTATCTATCTATCTATCTATCTATCTATCTATCTATCTATCTATCTATCTATCTATCTATCTATCTATATATCTATCTATCTATCTATCTATCTATCTATCTATCTATCTATCTATCTATCTATCTATCTATCAATCAATCTATCTATCTATCTATCTATCTATCTATCTATCTATCTATCTATCTATCTATCTATCTATCTATCTATCTATCTATCTATCTATCTATCTATCTATCTATCTATCTATCTATCTATCTATCTATTGTTGAGAGTGATGGATGGATGCACTCAGGAAATCAGTTGGTGCTGCAAAACCTGCTTCACACCTGCCCTCTTTTCTTTCCAGATATACTTAGTAGACTCCTTAAGCTTGCAAATGACACCAAGAAACTATATATGTGCTTTACAAATCAATTGTGTAATGACTAGATCAAAACAGATGACTTTGAGTCTTCACAAGTTCAAAAACTTTCTATTTCTGTAATGACACCTGCTCAGTCTTAAGCTTATTGTGTCCAGCACACTTACAATTGGATCAATTCCTTCTGGGAGTATTAAATTAACTTAACAAGCTACCATTAGCAAGTTAAATCACTCCAATTAACTAACTATGCACTGAGAATGATCTTTAGCAAAATCAGAGACACCCCCGACTTTTTAGGAACAACACAGAGAAATACCAGTGACTGCCTCGACTGCAATTTCTCCCAAATGGCTGAATGGAATGCTTTGAGATTTTGTATGCTTGTAGTAGACTTTGAGCTGGTTCCAATGAGCTATAGATCTCTTGATTTGGTTCAGTAGATCTTGAGATATGCCTCTTTGAAGTTGACAGACTTGAAGTAGGAAACTCAGAAAAACCAGAGATGATGAATGTATACTTCTATTGATAAATGTGTTTGTACAATCTCATTAGCTTGCCAAGCACAGCTAAATGAGGTATTGTGGTGTTGGCTATAGAGTAACCTTCACACACAATGAATTACAATGAGATTTTGCCTCGGGGAGTGAGCTGAAGTGAGTGACTAACCCGCGACTTTTTACTACATCCTTTATAGGAGTTTGATCTTCTTTTGAATTTGAAATTCAAACTTAGGCTCCCTTGAATCTCTCCTCTAAAAGTAGGGAGATATTCTCTCCATCTCAACATTCAAATTTCCACGACTCTAGAAGTAGGTGGATGACTTAAATTGATTACAAACAAATGATAAGTCACTTAGACTTTTACAAGAGGTAAAAAGGTAGGAACACATAAGCATATGTTCACATGAGTCTTGCTTTAAGTGAAGTCTTGATAAATCCTTATCCATGCTAATCTTCAATGAGTTCAAGGTTCCAAGCCAATGTGTGTAGGCTTGTCTTGCACCAACAGCTCCCCCTCAAGCCAAACACTTTGGCTTAAGTCTTCTCTTTCATTCTTCAATCACTTCCTGCAATCCAATCATAGTCTTGAATCTGCATAACTTGTTTCCATCCAATGCCTTTGTAAGTAAATCTGCACATTGCATATTAGTAGATACATATGTCAATTGTATATCTTTACTTATCAATTTCTCTCTCACATAGTGGTAATGAACCTCTATGTGCTTTGTTCTGGCATGATAAATTGGGTTTGCTGCAAGATGAAGAGAGCTAGTGTTGTCTCCAAATATAATAGGTGGTCTTGTCAGTAGACCTAATTCTGTATATAGAAGCTTCAACCAGATAGCTTCTTGAGTTGCATTGGCAAGTCCTCTATATTCTGCTTCAGTGGATGACAATGCCACTGTAGGTTGCTTCTTAGCTGACCAAGAGATGGGCTTATCCCCTGCAAAACAAATATAACCTGAGGTGCTTCTCCTATCATCCTTGCATCCTGCCCAATCTGCATCTGAGTAAACTTTTATGTCAATATCTGATGTATAAGGAAAATACAAACCATGACTTTGAGTTCCCTTCAAATACTTCAAGATCTTCTTTGCTGCCTCTAGGTGAGGTACCCTTGGTTTGTGCATGAATTGACTAAGCACACTTACTGCATATGCTATGTCAATTCTTGTCAAGGTAGCATAGTTCAAGCTACCCACCATACTTTGGTATCCTGTAATGTCTTTAATTTCTTCTCCTTCATGAGCACTTAGCTTTTGGTTAACCTCCATTGGAGTAGTAGATACCTTAGCATCCTGCAAACCAAACTTCTTGACCATATCCTGTACATATTTCTTTTGAGTGATGTAGATACCTGTATCTGTATAGATCAATTTAAGACCTAGGAAATATTTTAGTAATCCAAGATCACTAATCTTGAATTCTTTCATCATCTGTCCTTTGATGTGTCTAATCCCATTGACATCATTACCTGTAATGATGATGTCATCAACATAAACACATAAGTAGATTACCTCTGTACTACTTCTCTTTATGAATAGAGAAGTGTCTGCTTTGCTCATCACAAATCCTTGGTCTAGAAGGTAGGTGGTCAATCTGTAATTCCATGCTCTAGGTGCCTGCTTCAAACCATACAGAGCCTTCTTCAATTTACAAACATAATGTACCTTTTTTGGATCTTCATAGCCAGGTGGTTGTGACATGTAGACTTCTTCAGATATCCATCCATTCAAGAATGCATTCTTCACATCCAATTGGTACATGTTCCAATTCTTGGATGCAGCTACACTCACCAAAACTCTGATTGTTGGCATCTTGGCCACAGGAGAAAATGTCTCCTCATAATCAATGCCTTGGGTTTGTGCAAAACCCTTGGCTACCAACCTAGCTTTGTACCTGTTAATTGTTCCATCTGAATTCTTCTTCAATTTGTAGATCCATCTGGATCCTATTACCTTCATAGTGTCCTTCTTGGGTACCAAGTCCCAAGTATCACTCTCTTTGAGGGCTTCTATCTCCTCATCCATGGCTTCTCTCCATTCTGGCTTTGTAATTGCTTCTTCATAGGTACCTGGTTCTTCATTCAACAAGTCTTTTGCAAGATATACAGAATGTTTAGTTACAAGTGATGTGTCATACCCAAATCTGATAGGTTTCTTCTTCTCTCTCTGAGATCTTCTCATAGCTTGAGTAGAAGTTTCTGCCTTGTCCTCCAATTGCTTCATCTTCATCTTTCCTTTGGATTTCCAAGCCTTGAATTCTTCAAGGTTTATGGTATCATCATCTGAGCTTGAGTCTTCTTGCTGAGTTGGCTCTTCCTTGGTAAGCTTTGGAAAATCTTCCTCCATGTCATAGGGTAGACTCACTTTCCTGCATTCATTCTCATACCATGAGTCATTTTCATCAAATATGACATCTCTGCTTACCTTGAACCCTTTGTTTGTGGGGTTGTAGAATCTGTATCCCTTTTGGTTCAAATCATAACCAATGAAGATACATTTCTCTGCCTTTGGGTCTAGCTTTCCTCTCACCTGTGAGGGAATATGCACATATGCTATACATCCAAAGATTTTGCAATGATCCAGAGAGGGTCTCTTACCATGCCAAGCTTCATATGGTGTCATGCCATCAAGTGATTTGGATGGCAACCTATTGATGAGATAAGTGGCAGTGGATACACTCTCTGCCCATAAGTAATTTGGCAACTTTTTCTCATTGAGCATAGACCTAGCTCTCTCCACTATAAGTCTATTCCTTCTTTCTGCTACCCCATTTTGTTCAGGTGAGTACCTTGTAGTGATCTCCCTCTTGATGCCTCTTTCCTGCAAGAAATCTTCAAACTCATTGGAGAAATATTCTCCTCCACCATCTGACCTTAGCCTCTTCAAGCTTCTACCTGTTTGATTCTCAACAAGTGCAAGATACCTCTTGAAACAATTAAACACTTCATCTTTATGCTTCATAAAGTATAAAATGGTCCACCTGCTATAGTCATCAATAAAAGACACATAATATCTTGAACCAGAAATGGAAGGGTCCTTGCTAGGACCCCAAACATCTGTGTGTACCAAGTCTAGGTAGTCTTCATGCATGAAACCTTTCCTTGAGTAGGGTAATCTGTGAGACTTACCAAATTGACATGATCCACATTTATAAATCATGTGTTGCTTGGATACATTAGGTATCCCAAGCACACATTGATCCCTGCACATTTGCTTGAGTGTCCTTTCTCCTATGTGCCCTAATCTTTTATGCCATATCTCTAGCTCTGAAAGTGTCTGATCCTTGTAATTATACAAAGCAATGTTTTTTGTATCTTCTAGCTCAAATGTAAATAATCTACCTGATTTCTCCCCTTTGGCTATCCTTCTGAATCCTTGTTTTGGGTCCTCCACATATGCTCCATGTTGTGTGAATCTGACCTGCAAACCTTTCTCCACAATTTGACCAACACTCATTAAATTCTTAGTTATTGTTGGTACATAGAGTACCCTGCTTAATAGGTTCTGATTACCATCACATGTCTTCACATTTCCAATTTTGACAACAGAGTGCTTAGTGTCATCACCTGTTTGTACCTGATGTTTGCCCTTGGGCTCTTCCAAATCAGAAAGTAGTGCTACATTGCCAGCTACATGGTTAGAACATCCTGAGTCAATGTAAAATAAATGATCATCATTTGTACCTATCTTGGAGGTCATATTCATGATCAATAAGGAGTCATCCTGCTCCTCAGTGTAGTTGTTGTAGTCTCTTCTATTTCTGAATCCACCTTGGTAATTTCCATTGTGGTTGTTGTTGTAGTTGTTGTTGTATTGGTTGTTGTACCCATTGTAGCTTTGATGTTGGTTGAATCTGCCTCTTCCTTGAGAGTATCCACCTCTTGAGTAGCCTCTTCCTCTCTGATTTTTGTAGTTCTTGTAGCATTCATCTGTGGTATG
>CM035435.1:103356929-103364429 GCA_020310875.1 Ceratopteris richardii
ATCTATCTATCTGTCTATCTTCCTATCTATCTATCTGTGTATCTATCTATCTATCTATCTATCTATCTATCTATCTATCTATCTATCTATCTATCTATCTATCTATCTATCTATCTATCTATCTATCTATCTATCTATCTATCTATCTATCTATCTATCTATCTATCTATCTATCTATCTACCTATCTATCTATCTATCTATCTATCTATCTATCTATCTATCTATCTATCTATCTATCTATCTATCTATCTATCTATCTATCTATCTATCTATCTATCTATCTATCTATCTATCTATCTATCTATCTATCTATCTGTCTGTCTATCTATTCATCTATCTATCTATCTGTCTATCTATCTATCGATCGATCTATCCATCTATCTATCTAAGTATCTATCTATCTATCTATCTATCTATCTATCTATCTATCTATCTATCTATCTATCTATCTATCTATCTATCTATCTATCTATCTATCTATCTATCTATCTATCTATCTATCTATCTATCTATTTATCTATCTCTACCCATCGCTATATAGAAGAAGCTTATTAACCACCCTCATCAATCAATCTACAAGCTAGTTTAGCTAATCTCTTTGTTCATGAGCTAGGAGGACTTAAGGAGTACTCAAGCAGGACTCAACGAGGCGGAGTACATGCTGATTTGAAGGAGTTTTAAATCGCCATCCCTAGTTCTTATTCACACACTTATCGTGTGCATGCTTAGCAATAATGTTTAATGTCGAAAGGATCTTTTTAGTAATTTGAGGGTCCCAAAGCATCACGGACATGTGGAAACAGGTGATAGCTCAGAGAATACCAGTCAACATGTGGGAGATATCAGTTTGGAAGGAAATCAAAGGGCAAAGTGCTTATTAGAGGTATTAATGTCCCTACTATTACCAAATACTTGATTTTGGTAGGCCAACTAGTAGAAAAAGGCTATCAAGTTAGGTTAAATGGAAGGGGATTTCTTGTTGAGGATCCAATGGCAGGTTTTGAGCTCATAGAAAAAGGAAAAAAGCAAGGGAGAATGTTCACAATGGACATAAATCAACCACACCATTCAATGTATGTCACATATGGAGACAAGAGGATAGCAGATTTGAACCTATGGCATAAACAAATAGGTCACATCAACCTACAAACACTCAAGGAAATGCAAAGGAGGAGCTTGGTAAGAGGCATACCAGATATTACATCTAAAATGTTGCATGAAATTTATGCAGCTTGACAACAAGGAAAACAATCAAGGATGTCCTTCCAGAAGAGTACATATGTGAGTACAAATGTTTTAGACCTCATTCACAAGGATGTTTGGGGTCCAAATCGAGAAGCATACCTTGTTATAAAGAGGTACTTTGTAACCTTCCTTGATGACTTTTCAAGAGAAGTAGGTTGTATTGCATTAGAAACAAATCAAATGTGTTCCACTCCTTCAAGAAATTCAAAGCACAAGTGGACAAGGAGTCTGGCAAGTTTATCAAAACTTTGAGATCCAACAGAGGGGAAGAGTACTTGTCCCATGATTTTTCTAAATTCTTGCAATTCAATGGAATTAAAAGACAATTTACTTCAAGTATACCCCTCAACAAAATGGGGTAGCAGAGAGTAAGAACAGATACATAGCAGAGGTAGCAAGGTGTATGCTCAATGAAATGAATATGTCGCATTGTTATTGGGGAGAGGCTACATATATAGCCACATACATCATGAATCGATGTCCTACATCAGGTATACATCATCATACCCTTGAGGAAGCATGGAGTGGAGGAAAAACTTGCATTTCATATCTTAGAATCTTTTGTTGTATATACTATGTACATGTACCTCAAGAGTTGAGATCAAAGTTAGATGCCAAATCTAAAAGGTGTACCTTTTTGCGATATTCTATGGACAAAAAGGGTGTAAATGCTATAATACCATAACCAAGGAGCTAAAGATAAGTAGAGATGTTTTTCTTTGATGAGTTGAAGCATTGGTATGCATGCACAAGGCCATTGTAGGTTGAATAAATAGATGAGATAGATAAGAAGAATGATGATAGAGTTCAAGAAAGCATGGATTTAAGTGGTCCAAGAAACTCATCCAACACAAGGACGCCCTCACCATGGAGTGGAAGGCTTAGGGAAAGAGAGAGACCAGCTCTAAAGACAGCAAAGTCAAAGGCAAAGAGAAGATTCCAATTGAAGAAGGAAGCTATGTGGATGAGAGCATGTTGGAAGATGAAGAGATAAAAGAAATTCAAACCCCAGGAGTCGCAAAACAAAGAAAGAAGATGGAAACCACACCTAAGGGAAGTGAAAGAAGGTCCTCAAGAGTAAGATATCGAGTTCAAAGGTTAACATATGATAATGTCATTGCAAAGAATTATGCATGCATGATTGAGGTAATCAAGGACAAAGAACTAACTAGCTATGAAGAAGCTAAGGATTTCAAGGAATGGCAAGAGAAAATGAAGGAAGATCTCAAGGCACTTGATGAGAACCATACATGGAGCTTGGTACTAGCTCATGAAGGCATGAAGGTGATAGGTAATAAGTGGGTTTACAAAATTAAAACAAGTTTAGATGGTTCCATTTCTAGGTACAAAGTAAGGTTGGTGGCAAAAAGCTTCTCCCAAAACTATGGGGTAGATTACGATGAAACTTTCAAGCCCATAGCCAAGATGCCAATAATTAGGAATTTGATTGTAGTGGCCACATCAAGGAAATGGAGCTTCTACCAGTTGGATGTGAAGAATTCCTTCCTCAAAGGAGAGCTTGAAGTAGTCTACATGAGCCAACCTTGGACGATTTGATCATCATAGGAAGTGATATTGCAGATATTAAAGATATCAAATCAAATCTAGGAAAGGAGTTCAAGATATCTCATCTTGGAACACTAAAGCACTTCTTGGGAATAGAGGTAATCTATGCACAGAATGGAACCGTACGTATTCAAAGAAAATACTTGTTGGATGTGCTATATAGGTTTGGTATGAGTGGTTTTAAGCAACTTTCTCAACGCATGGAGCCCAATACAAAGTTGACTACAGGTCAAGGAGAGGCTATACAAGATATTACACTTTATAGAAGCATAATTGGCTCTTTGATTTATGCTACATTCACTAGATCTGATCTTGCATATGTAATAGGTGCACTCTCTCAATTTTTGCATGCACCCACTCATGATCATCTTATGGCAACAAGAAAGTGCTTAGATACATCAAGCACACCATCAACCAACGTCTATTTTACTCTTATGATGATGATCTAAGTTTCAAAGGTTATAGTGATGCTGATTGGGTAGGTAAGGAAGATGATCGAAGGAGTACATCAAGTTATGTTTTCATGATACGTACAAAAGTGATCTCATGGAGCTCTAAGAAACAACCCATTGCTGCTCTTTCATCAATAGAGGCTGAGTACAGAGTTTTAGCATTGGCTACATGCGAGATACTATGGCTTAAGAAGCTACTTAAGGACCTTGAAGTGAAAGTGGAGGAGTTTCCTGTTTATGGAGAGAACATTTCAAGCATCTACCTAGCTACCAATCCCATGTTTCATGCAAGGAGCAACCACACAGAGGTTCATTACCACTTCATTAGAGAAAAGGTGATGGTTAAGGAGCTATACATAAGCTATGTAAACTCTAAAGTGCAGGTTGGAGACATGATGACAAAGTTTCTTGAAGGTACAAAGCTTGGAGGATTCAAGGAAGCAATCAACATAAGAGACATAGGCTGAAGCAATGAAGGAAAAAGACTTGAGCTTGAGGGAGAGTGTTGAAAGTTGAGTATTCCAAGCTCAAGAGTGTGGGAACATGCCCCAAATTGAGCCTTCCACATCATCCATCATCAGAAAAGGCTGATTTCCATGATTTGGAGGCATCAAATCATGTCTATAATGGAAACAAGTTGATTAGAGAAGATTTAGGTCACCTCTTGATGTGATTGGACCTCACCTTTTGACATGTATATGCTTTTGATTGGTTAAAGAGGTTGGTATGTGACTTTTGAAGCCTCCAATGAGTTCTATTATGACTTAGAGTCATGGAAATACATACCCAGGCTACCCCCTTCCTTAAGCACACCCCCTACTAGGTGTTCTCTACATATACAAACTTCACTTTTACATACTCTATCTCTCTAGATGATCTTGGTAGATCCCTTGATCTTGTTATTGTTGTTTCTCCTTCATTCTGAATCCATTTTCAATGACTTTCATCCTTTTGGAAAGCTTAAAAGGGATAATTTGAGTGTATAAGTCTCGGTTTCTATCCCTATAGAAGTGTAGAGAAATGTCTAGAATAGTCTCTATGTAGTTAGCTAATACTCTGTGAAGAGATCAAGTTATCTGTTTTGCTACAGCTAGTTGAGGCATCATCCAACATCCAAATGGAGTGAGTTTACTCTCATTTAAAATCTCTCTAAGTCTAGTTTTAGGTTGCAAATTTTCATTTCCATTCTCTACATTTACTCAGAGAAAGTTAAAAAACACAAATCCTATGTTAGAAAAAATCCAAGATCCTAGGGGCATTCATTTGCTTTTGTTGTGCACATAGGAGTGTTTATCCTCCAACAAGGAATTCATGTGCCTTGTTGGAAATACTCTGGTGTTGCTAAATATCCCATTAGAGTTCAATTCTTGTCTCCTCCCTCTACCAACATCATGTGGTTTTGATGAACTTAATCCAAAAGCCAAAAAAACTTAACACAGATAGAAAAATGTTAAGCTTAAAGGTCCCTTTTTTATGGATCCTTGATCTCCATAAAACCCACGCCATCTGTGATCAGCAAGACCATGGACTTAAGCCTTAAGTCAAACAATGTTTCTCTTCTTATTGACCATAAGTTAGTGGTAATAAGAATTTTGATTGAAGGATATTCAAAAAAGAAATTAAAAGACTATATGAAACCCTACACATAATGATGGGTTGGTCTTAAATGAATCTTTCATAATTATGAAAGATTTCAAGGAGTTCAAAGGCCCAAGGATTTTCAATAGCTGATTACTAAGTAAAATCATCAAGCAATGGGGGAAGATTATGTCACTAAAGTCTCCCTTTTTTACAAAAACTATGATTCGCTTTGGGCCTTGAAAAAGAGATTTTTTAGGAGTGAAGAGTTGTAACTCTACTCTCATATGTGGTGGTACTTTGTACTTAGGGATAAGTGACAATATGCTTGAAGCTGAAGATAAGCATAGTGGCAGATGTAGATCGAAGACACGCAGGTTCTTCTACTTCACAGTCTACTGTCACATATGGAGCTTCTTCTTCCAGTACAGTGGTTTCTCCTTCTCCACCTACACAGGAGTAGCTTAGATGGGATGGAAAAGATGCTCAAGCTCATGCTTTGATTGCGCTTTCAGTGAAGCGTCATATAGTTCCACACATTCGGTCATGTTCTACATCGAGACAGGCATGGGACACTCTTGCGTCTTTGTATGCCGTGCGTAATGAAGCACATTGTTACATACTTGAGGAAGCAACTTGAGGATGTATGTATGGTTGAAAATGAGTCGATGGATGTGTATGTGACACGCATCAAGGACTTGAAAGAGTGACCGGCAAACAATTCAGCAAATGCAAAGAAAGATGAAGCTAACATGGCTCAAGTTTTTTGGGCATGTGTTGTTACATGTCATTATGATGCTTCTTTGCATTCTAAATGCATGGTTGTGAGTGAGGCTAATTAAGATTGGTCCTTTGATAGTGGTGCTTCAAAGCACATAACATCATGCAAAAGATTTTTTGCCCCTTTGAAAGATGCACCCAAAGGAGGACATGTGGTGTGTGCAAACAATGCCTCTTATCCTATCATTGAAGTAGGAGAAATTGAGCTTATGGCTGCAAATGGAGGTGTGATTCTCTTGAAAAATGCATTGTATGTGCCCAATATCAAGAAGAACTTAATTTCAGGTCCGTTGATTGCCAAAGTTGGACTTCATGTACACTTTGTTGATGATAAGTGTATGGTTCATGATTTGAGCAATGGCGCATGGATACATACAAGAGGGTTGCCTCGAATGCCTTGGTTGCTCATACTTCTTCCATGCCTGAAATGGAGCTTTGGCATGCTCGTTTTGATCACTTGAACTTCAATAGTTTGCTTTACTTGCAAAAGAAGGACATGGTTATTGGTTTGTCTACACTTGAGTCCATTGAAAAGCATGCATGTGAAGGTTGCATTCTTGGAAAAATGCATCGTGCTTCTTTTCCAAAAGATAGTCATACACACGCTACAAGAAATTTGCAGCTTGTTCATAGTGATGTATGTGGTCCCGTCAAGACTCCATCTTTTGGGAAGCATGTATATTTTGTTACCTTCATTGATGATGCTACTCATCACACATGGGTGTATCCTATGAAAGCAAAGAATGAGGTATTTTCTTGCTTCAAAGCATTTTTAACTATGGCGAAAAGTTTTCTTCACAAAAGCTTTTGACTCTACACACGGATCGTGGTGGTGAATACATGTCACATGAGTTTAATACTTTTCTTTGTGAAAGAGATATTTCACACCAATGTATGGTGCCATATAAACTTCAGCAAAATGGTGTTGCCGAGCGTAAAAATAGAACTCTACTTGAAATGGCACGATGTATGATTACAGGAAAGCATCTTCTTGATAAGTTTTGGATGGAAGTGGTCATGTGTGCAAACTACGTTGAAGCACTGCCCTACAAAAGCATTGAGATTCATCACTCCTTATGAGGCTTGGAATGGTCATGAGCCTATGGTTAGTCATATGCATGTGTTTGGTTGTTTGGCATATGCTCTTGTGTCGTCACAACAATGTCACAAACTTGATGAAAAGGCAAAGAAATGTATATTTTTTGGTTATATTGCTTAAAGTAAGGGATATCATTTGTACCATCCATTGATGAACAAAATTATTGTGAGTCGAGATGTGGTATTTGCTGAAAATTCAGTTTTCCCTCTACTTGAATGCAAAAAACAGCCAACAGTTAGCTCACAAGATGTGTTCGATACACTCATGCCTTTGTTCCAAAATGGTGCGCTTGACTATGGCCATGTAGACCAGCCAACTGAGGCTCAAAGGGCTGAAACATTCTAGCAAAATAGAGCTGAAAATGCAAAGAATTTCCAGCCAAACATGGCAGAAAATTTTTAGCCAAAAAATGTCCAAACTGTTGGAAATTTCCAACAACATATGGTTGAACATTTGCATCAAAATATGGCTAAAAATGAGCATGAAATTCAGCCCATGCATGATGTACATATTGAAGATGTTTTACATAATGAATGCATGTCTATCAAGAGTGCACAAACTATGCCAAAGTGGCTGAAACAAACTTTGCAGGACAGCAAATTGAGTGCACCTTTACTTGGTCGAACAAGATCAAGCTCTCACCATGCATCAAGTAGTTTTGTGGACTATTCTCTTATTGCTACAGCATGTAATGAAGAGCCACTTTCTTTTGAAGATGCATGTGACAATCCACAATGGATGAGTGCTATGCAATCAGAAACGGATTCCATACATAGGAA
>CM035435.1:103369429-103374429 GCA_020310875.1 Ceratopteris richardii
ATAGATAGATAGATAGATAGATAGATAGATAGATAGATAGATAGATAGATAGATATATGGAGAGAAAGAGAGATAGACAGGTACACACATAGATAGATGGACATATAGACAGATAGACAGATAAACAGATATAATGATAGATAGATAGATAGATAGATAGATAGATAGATAGATAGATAGATAGATAGATAGATAGATAGATAGATAGATAGATAGATAGATAGATAGATAGATAGATAGATAGATAGATAGATAGATAGATAGATAGATAGATAGATAGATAGATAGATAGATAGATAGATAGATAGATAGATAGATGTTGGGGCTTCACTCACTAATTAGGCATGGATATATGAAGACATATGAAGAAAGAAAGAAGGGAAGGAGAAGTGAAGAAAAAGCATACAGAAAATTAAGCCTAAGTGAAGGGACAATTTCACTATTGTAAATTAGTGCAAATTAGAGTCTAGTTTTTCCACAGATCTTCAGAACTTACGAGTTCGAGTCTAGGAGTATGTAAACCATAGGTATATAAGTTAATTTGAGAGAAAAAACATGTAGAGAGAACTCAATTTTGTAATGTAAGTGAGTAGAGAAAAGTCGTGTCTTTTCTGAGAGACATGTTCAGAAAAAACTTCTAAGTGTGAGAGAGTTTTCCATGGCTATGAGCAAAATTAGGCTAAGCTAATTTGTACACATCCTCTCTGATATACAACATATGTTTGTGTAGAAGGATTAAGTCTAATTCCTCTTGTACATTGAGTTCTAAGTGATTTCACATGACTGTGTAAGTTAGTTGACAGTTACGACTTTTCTGGCGCACATTTACCTGAACTTCTTAAGGTCAGATCTCGAAGTATACTAAAAAGTTTTCAATAAGTGATAGCTCATTTTAAAGCTACTATCTTCAACTACATTTTGTCAAAAGATCTTTAAGAAACGGGATGCATACTCAGAGAAATCAGCTTAACAGTGAAGGTATGTCAAATCGATGAAGTCGGTTTTCAGTTTTTAGACATAGTGAAAAGTTTGGAGTAAATTCAGAAGATTTTGAAGTTATTACTTGAAAGTTTTGCTTGTTATATGTTACTTAACATTAGCAAGGACTTCTCTTAGTAAATGATCAAAGGAATTTGCAAAGATCAAGCTAATACAGGTCATATTGAAGGTTTGAAGAAAAGGCGTAGATTTCTGTAAAGTGAAATTTTGATTTTCACTAAGTTCAGAGATGAAGACTCACATTAAGAGTGTTGCTAAGATAATGATGGTTATGGAGGTCTTCTAATACCACATTAGTTTAGTTCTTGTGGTGTTTTATACACCAACAAGTGGTATTAGAGCAGATAAGGTCCTCGAGAGTAAAGGGAGAGCAGATACAAGAAGAGTTGAAGAGTTCTTTATCAAAGAAGGTGGAAGCTGAGGTGTTCAACAAACAAAAGTCATCAGAAGATTATTTCGAAGTTACTTCCAAAGGTAAAGGTCTAGAAAAGGTATCATTCTTTAACTTTATACTTACAGGTTGAAGCAGAAGCAAGAATATTATGGCAGATCATATGTCCATTGATAAATTGGACAGAGATAATTATCCTGCTTGGGTGATGAGGATGGAAGCCTTACTTATGAGTAAGGACCTAATGGTATATGTGACAGGTGAAGAAGAAAAGCCTAAATTTGAAGATGAGAGTCATCCAAGAAAGGAAGAGCTAGAAGCTTTGAAGCTATGGCAGAAGAGAGATGCAAGTGCAAGTGCTTATATATATAACACTATTACAGATCATTTGTTACCACATATCAGAGGTTTAGAAACAGCTGAAGACATTTGGAATGCTTTGGAGGATCACTTCCAAAACACTACTAAAGCTAGGAAGGCTAGCTTATGGTCAGAGTTCACCACATTCAAGAAAAAGCAAAATCAGAGCATTAGTGATTATGTCACTAAGATGAAGGACTTGGCAGATAGCCTTGGATCTATTGATGAGGATATTGAAGATCATAGGTTGATAGCACAATTACTTGCAGGGTTAAGAGGTGATGAAAGATGGAAGCCTTTTGTACTTTCAACAGAACTCTCATTAAATCATTATGTGCCAGAATTGAATCAATTACTTGGATTGATGCTCACATTTGAGCTAGATTTGAAGTCAGATGGAGACAAAGGACAAAGTTCTGCAATGTACATGAAGAACAAGAAGAAAGGAGATAAAGGTAAAGCAAAGGATGAAGAAGAGTCAACAACTCAAGCAAATTATGCAAGAGGAAGAGGTATTGGCAGAGGTAAAGGTCGAGGAAATGGAAGAGGTAGAGGTAATCAGAACAATAACAAGAAGACATGTTGGATTTGTGGATTGAGCAATCATTTAGCATATGATTGTTGGCATAATCAACAAGGATCAAGCCAAAATCAAAACAACAATGGCAGAGGAAGAGGTGGAAGATTTCAGAATCAATTTCAAAGAGGAAGACAGTATTCAAGAGGAAGTTATGGTAGAGGTGGTGGAAGAAATTGGAATCAGAATCAATCTTACAATACCAGATATTACAATTATGCAAATGATACACAGAATGATATTCATACAACATTGATGATGAATTCAATAAGTCCATCAGAGAAGGAGGATCTCAAGGTATTTTATATTGACTCTGGTTGTTCAAATCATTTGTCAGGTAATATAGAATTATTGTCAGAATTGGAAGAAGGCAATTCAAGTCATAGAGTACAAACAAGTGATAATACAAAACATAATGTGCATTCAATTGGAAAAGTGAAGTGCAGGAGTGGAGCTGATTTGTTAACAAATGTTTTGTATGTTCCAACAATACCAAAGAATCTGATTAGTGTTGGACAAATAGTGGAGAAAGGTTTTCAATTCAGATTTACAAATGAAGGGGTATTTGTTGAAGATCCAGAGGATGCATACAATCCCATTGTTTGTGGTAAGAAGGAAGGTAGACTTTTTACTCTCAAAGTGCAAGGAAATGTTGGTCAAGCCTTAATCACACATGGTGATGAAGTAATTACAGAGTTAGATCTTTGGCATAAGAGATTGGGACACTTCAATGAAAGAGGAATCAAAACTATGGTGGAGAACCAATCTGTAATGGGGCTACCAAATGTGAAAAGTCAACATATGATATACAAGTGTGAAGCTTGTCAGATGGGAAAAGCACACAGACTACCATTTCAGAAGAAAGGTTTCAAGCATGATGGTTTGCTTGAACTCATACATACAGATGTATGGGGACCAACAAAAGAAGGATCAATAAATGGATCTAGGTATTATGTTTTTTTTATTGATGATGCTACAAGGTGGATAACCCTTTATGTTCTAAAAGAAAGATCAGAAGTATTTGGAGCCTTCAAACATTTTCATGCTTATGCAGAAAGAGTTACAGGTCAAAAACTCAAGAGGTTAAGGTCTGATGGAGGGGGAGAATACTTCTCCCAAGAGTTTAATGACTATCTTTGGAATGCAGGTATCAAGAGAGAGATAACTTGCAGGTATACACCTCAACATAATGGGGTGGCAGAAAGGAGAAATAGAACATTGGTTGAATTTGCAAGAGCAATGTTAAAAAAAAAGAATTGCCCTAATTATCTTTGGGCTGAGGCTGTAAATACAGCTACATACCTTGTGAATAGACTACCATGTGGAGCTTTGAATGGTATGACCCCTTATGAAGCTTGGTGGGGTAAGAAACCAACACTTGACCATTGTAAAGTGTTTGGGTCAATTGCCTATGCTTATGTGCCATCACAACTTAGACATAAGCTTGAACCAAAGACAGAAAAATATGTGTTTATTGGGTATGATGAAAAGCAAATGGGTTATAGGCTATGGAGTCCTTTAACTAAACATTTTATTGTTTCCAGAGATGTGACCTTTGATGAACAGAAGAGCTGGTATGTAGATAAAGATTGTGACCTTGAAACATTTGAAGAAGAGATAAGAAGGAGTGCAAGAGGTAAGTCACATATGCAGATAGATGGAGATGAAGAACATATGCAAGCAAGCACATCAAGAATTGGATCATATAGAAGAAATGAAGATGGACCAATATTTGATGAAGAAGTACATCCAGATATACATGAAGAGTGTGAACCAAGAAGATCAACTAGAATGAGGAAGCAACCTGCAAGGTATTCCTATGATACTTCTTACTTGACTCAGAAAAATCATGCTTATATGGTTAAGGAAGATGAAGAACCTCAAAGCTATGATGAAGCAAAGGGTAAGAGACAATGGGAAGAAGCAATGAAGGAAGAGTTTGATGCACTTGAAGAAAACAAATCTTGGGAACTTGTTCCAAAGCCTAATGGTAAGAAAGTGATTGGAATTAAATGGGTTTACAAAATTAAGAAGCATGCAGATGGAAGAATAGCCAGATACAAAGCTAGAATGGTGGTTAAAGGCTATGCTCAAACTTTTGGCATAGATTATGATGAGACATTCAGTCCTGTGGCAAAGATGTCAACCATAAGGACAATCATTGCCATTGCAGCATCAAAAGGATGGACATTGAGTCAATTGGATATTAAGAATGCATTTTTGAATGGATATATATCAGATGAGGTTTACATGGAGCAACCTCAAGGGTTTGCAGATCACAAGTTTCCAAATTATGTTTGCAGGCTAAGAAGAGCACTTTATGGTTTGAAGCAAGCTCCAAGAGCTTGGAATTATAGACTTGTAAAGTATCTTAATGATCTTGGATATCAAAGTTCAAAGGCAGATGCAAGTTTACTTATCAAAAGAACAGATGAAGGTATGATCTACATTTGTATTTATGTAGATGATATTATAATTACAGGTACCTCAAATGAAGGAATCAAGGAGGTGAAGAAGTTACTTGAGAGAGAATTCAAGATAAGTGACCTAGGAAAATTGTCATATTTTCTTGGAATGGAAATCACTTATGCAGAACATGGCATATATGTATCACAAGGAAGATATCTTTTGAATCTTCTAAAGAAGTTTAACATGGAGAATTGCAGAGAGGCA
>CM035435.1:103379429-103589429 GCA_020310875.1 Ceratopteris richardii
TAAAGGAATGTAACTCCTATCATGGTAATTCAACTAGTGCTTTATATGTAGATAAGAAGGACAAGAAGCTCAAAGGCAAGAAGATGAAGAGGAGACTTCCCAAGCCAACTTTGCAGGCATGTCTTACTCATAGTATCATATATACCAATGATCAATGTACAATGTGGGAGAAAAACTCTCAACCACTCTATGTGATGAGAAATAGATGGAAGAGTGAATGTATAAATGTAACAAACATATTCAGATGTATGAACAGAAATCTGAATATACATGAGATGTGTGACCTTATAGGTTATAGAAGAGTGAATATGAGTGAGTGAAAGAGGAAGGATCAGTGTGAAATTGATAATCAACAAACCCTCATCTAACCTTAGGCTATGGAAGACCCTAAGTCAGATATGTGTGTGAAAAGATCACATACTTATAAAGTAGCAATGAATGCTAACAAGTTTGCTGCCAGAAGTCCTCAAACTCATGTGAACACACCTTCGCAAACACCTCATCCAAATATGCATAAAGCATATACATACTGATTCTCTTGTACCTATGCCAAATAGGACTCCTCCTGATATGAACGCCACTACCTCCATAAAATTCAAGTAGTACCTGTGTGCATAAAGAGAATATGTACCTGAATACTTAACATAAGATGTAAATATTATGTTAACCACCATCCAATGTCTTTGACGTAGCCCGAAATCTTCATGTAGAAGAGAATCTTCAACTACAACATGTAGATGGCCGATCCTCACCATCAAGCTGCTTATGGAAAAGTCTTCTTGCCAGGAACAAGAGATAACCTCCTCTCCATGAGCTAGAGTGTGAGCACACCCTTCATCTTCTCCAAGAAGAATCATTAAGAAGAACTCCATAGCTGCTCCTCAACATGCTTCAAGTTAGCACCATGGTTGCCCCATGTTCTAGACGAAACAACACCTCTATTGAGGTCCAAGCTCCAAGCTTGTGTTGAATACTAGGTGAAGGATACATAAACAATAAGCCATGTTCTTCTTATATAGTATTTGGTTGTCCTCCAAAAGCACATACGAAAAAGCTTTCGCTCAAAAAATCAGAACGTGATCACTTTGCTATCGTAGCGCGGAAGAAAAAACACACGTGTTGTTCGTCTTTGGAAATCACGTCACCTATTATGAAAAGCATGAAGCAAAAGAATTCTCGCGTGCGCCGCTGCTGGAATCAGGAATTGAACTTCGATCGGTCGCATGAGAGGCCAACTAGCTAACCAAGGTGCCCACGTCAATTAGTTGCACAAGCACTTAGTTTGAAAGCTATACATGTTAAGAACTTGGTTTCAGTAGGTCAAATGGTTGAAAGAGGTTATGAGGTGAGGTTCAATGATCAAGGATGTTTTGTTTGAAGACCCCATGCATGATTACAAGCTCATAGAAAAAGGAAAGAAGCAAGGAAGATTGTTCACCATGGAGGTAAAGCTATCAACCACTCACATTGTCTACTTGTCAATTGGAAATAAATAGATTGCACAAATCGACTTATGGCATAAAAGAATTGGGCACATAAACTTACAAAGGATGAAGGACATGCAAAGGAAGGGCTTGTTGAGTGGTCTACCTAATCTTACATCTTAGAATATGCAACATTTGTGCCATGCTTGTCAATTAGGGAAACAAAGCAGATTTCCATTCAAGAAGGGAGCACATGTGAGCAATGAAGTGTTGAATCTCATACACATAGGTGTATGGGGACCTACAAGGGAGCCATCCATTGGAGTTAATAGATATTTCTTCACATTTATAGATGATGATTCAAGGTTTTTTTTTATGTATTTCATGAAGTCAAAGTCAGAAGTGTTCAAAGAGGCTCAAAAACTTAGTGGAGAAGGAAATAGGGACGTATATAAAGCCTCTTAGATCCGATGGAGGGAGAGAGTATTTTTCAAATGAATTTTTAGATTTTCTAGTCATCAAAAGGCAACTCACTTGTAGATATACACCTCAAGAAAATGGGGTTGTAGAGAGGAAGAATAGATACATAGCAAAAGTGGCTAGAGCTTTGTTAAATGAAATTAATGTTCCTAAATCGTATTGGGTTGATGCAACAAATACAGACATATACATTATGAATAGGTGTCCAACCTTAGGAGTACATGGAGTTACACCTTATGAAGCTTGGTGTGGTAAGAAACCCAACATTTCACATCTCAAAGTATTTGGTGGTGTGTGTTATGTTTACAACCTCAAGAATTGAGACACAAGTTAAACTTGAAGGAAAATAGGTGTATATTTCTTGGATATTCTTGAGAGCAAAAGGGTTTTTGATGCTATAATCCTTTCATCAAAGAGCTTAAGGTTTCTAGGGATGTAATATTTGATGAGTTGTTGCCTTGTTATGGTAGCAAACATGTGTTACAGGTTGATGATGCATATGAAGCCGAGAAGAAGTTCAAAGATCAACAAAAAAGCATGGAGATGAGTGGTCCAACCACTTCACACGCACCATCAGAGGAGAGTACTACATCAGCTTGTCATGGAAGGACAAGGAATGAAGCTCATTCAAGTGAAGGAAGTATCAAAGGAAAAGGCAAATAACGAAGACCATCAATGTGTAGACATGGAATATACAAGTGACGAAGATATGGAAAAATTAGAAACTCCAAGAATTAAAGCCTTTAAGCCAAGGAGGAGGAGATTCTTGCCACCTAATGGTGAGTTAAGGTTATCAAATAGGGTCAAATACCCTATTCGAAGGTTAACCTATGATTCATTCATTGCAGGACACTATGCCTACATGAGTCACATTATAACTTATGAAGAACCTAACATTTTTGAACAAGCAAATAAGCATAGGGAATGGATTGAAGCAATGGAGGAGGAATTTAAGGAACTTGAAGAAAAATGATACTTGGTCATTGGTGTCAAGAACAAAGGACATGAAAGTCATTGGCAACAAATGGGTGTACAAGGTAAATATGCATGTAGATGGGAGCATCTCTAGGTATAAAGCAAGGTTGATTGCCAAAGTTTTTGCTCAAATCTATGGAATTGACTTTGAGGAAACATTCAGTCGGGTAGCTAAGATGTCCACTATAAGAAGTTTGATTGCAATTTCAGCCTCAAAAGGTCGGAAGATGTACCAATTGGATGTGAAGAATGCTTTCCTAAATGGAGAGCTTGAAGAGATAGTCTTCATGAAGTAGCGCCAAGGCTTTGAAGATAAGAGGTTTCCACATCATGTATGTAGGCTTAAGAAGGATATTTATGGACTCAAGCAAGCCCCAAGGGCTTGGAACCAAAGACTTGTGGACTACTTGGTAAATTGTGGATACAATCAGAGTCATGCAGACCCATCACTCTTTGTGAAGAAGGAAGGTATTGTTTTCATTTGTATATATCTTCATGATTTGATCATGACACGGGATGCTAAAGCCAACATCAAGGACATAAAGAGGAAGCTTGGATGTGAGTTTAAAATCTCTAATTTAGGGATTTTAAGGTACTTCCTTGGGATTGAAGTGGCTTGTGTGATTGCAAGCCCATTTCAATTCCATTAGTAGTAAATGTTAAAATAAGTGCTCATGAAGGTGAAGAGTTGAGGGATGTGAACATGTATAGTTCAATAATTGGTTCTCTCTTGTATGCTACTATGATGAGACCAGATATTGCACATGTTGTTGGAGTGTTATCTCAATTTTTATAGGGACCAAGAGTACCTCATCTTGTTGCAGCCAAAAGGGTACTTAGATACTTCAAAGGATCAGTGAATGAAGGTCTATGTTATCCATTTGATGATGGATTAAATGTACAAGCTTATTGTGATGGTAATGATGTCAGGAGGAGCACTAGTGGTTATGTCATCATGCTAGGGAAGAAGACCATCTCATGGACGTTAAAGAAACAACCAATAGTGGCTCTCTCATCGATCAAAGATGAGTATAGAGGCTTAACACAAGTTGCATGTGAGCTTATGTGGCTCAAGAAGTTGTTTGTTGATCTTGATTTGTAGGTTAAGCAAGTACGTATTTTTTGTGACACCATAAGTAGCATATACTTGGCTCAAAATCCGGTTACCCATGCAAGGTCGAGCATATAGAAGTGAATTACCACTTTATTAGAGAGAAGATCATGTCAAAGGATGTCAAGGTGGAGCATGTCAATACAAAGGACCAAAATGCAGATATGTTTACCAAAGCTTTGGATCGAGTAAAGCTACAACACTTCAAGGCATACATTGGAATTAAGGATCTAGGGATTGAGACTTGAGGGGAGATGTTGAAAATCAAGTCTCGATCATGCAAAAGGGCTCAATAACGAGTTTTTCAAGTAGACCAATCAAAAAGGAGGACTCAAAGTCGTGGAATCAAGTTAGAAGCTCCACAAAAATTAATAAAATTCAAATCTCATCAATCAGCCACCAAAAAGTGCACCTACACTCATTGGTGGGTGGTTAGGTAGACTGTAGGAAGAGGAAAAATCTATAGCATAATCCCTCCTTTGTTTCTTGAGTTGTATGCATTTCACGAGTTTCCCACTTTCTTGCTTGCTTGCTTTTAGTGAAGTCATAAACTCCAACAAGCAGCCCCCTTGCTTGCTTACTTGATTTTCTCATGATTTTGCTCCTCTCTATCTATAGGTGTAGTTAGGCTTTTCCAAATCTAACTGTACCAGAATGTAGTGCTTTGTTTTCTATCTCAATATATCATTTTCATTTATTTAAAGCTCAAATTGGTCTCTCATGTAGTGCCCTAAACTTTGCCAAAGTTTCAAGTTTTGTGATTGAGTGAGTTGTGAGAAATTGCAAATGTTGTGAAGGTATATCTGTGCACATAGGCAGGAAGTGTTGCAAACAGGTAGCCTGTTTTACAGAGGGTGGTTTTCCCAATTGGAATATCCACTTGGGATGATTTAATACGTGTTGGGTAGCTCTTATAGTCTATTGTAAGTCTACAAAGTTTCATTTTAAGTCTCTGTACACATGCAGAGAGACATTCATAACAGTGAGCATCCAAACCCTCTACCTCTTGATATATATTAACCTCACAAACTTCCTCTTCACCCTTAACTTCTTCCCTTAGCATGTAATCTATAATTTTTACCCTTACTCCTAAATATATTCCAGTTCTTGCCTAGGTGCATCTATTTGCATGTTACTACTATTAGAAGACTTTCCCTCGATTGAATACTTTGGGACAAAAAAGCAATGCAATGTCCATTACTAATTCAAAAGAGAGGTAGATGAGATCCAAATAGAGTATTTCTTTGATGATTTTCCAAAACTTTTGCTTTCCTTGAAACACACGGAAGCTATCTCCACAAACCAAGCTCTACGGACTTGCAAGCTTTGAGTTAGAAATGGGTGTGAAAAGTTGCTTGAAGCTTTTTTTGGGGTGCATTTGAGTAACCTTCTTTGCTTGAAAAATGGTTGAAAAAACTGTGGAAAGGTAGTTGGATAAATGATCTTCTAATGCCTCAGAGTTTGGTTGTGGGCTTGTGGGCTGAGAGAATACTCCAAAGAGGTCTCAAAATATCCTTTTAACTCTCGGTTTTGCACTATTCATTAATATAATGACTAGTTTTGAAATAGTTTGTAAACAACCACCTGAAGAAAATAAAGGTAACATTTATGTGTGTATGTGGGCATGCCTTTACGTGTTGGGTTAACTAACAAAAAAACTCAATAAGATTAACTAAGGACAATAGCTAATAAGCTTAACTAAAAGAATAAAATAATAAGATTTAATATTAGAGAAACTAAGGTACAAACGCATACTATGAAGAATACAAAAAAGAGGTACGAGAATGTATGTAGGACGAAAATGTTATTAACCTTCTTTGTAATTCTGTCTAGCCGTCTTGTAATTTTTCCCCTTCTTATAATTTGGAGCGTGATTTTTTAAATAGAAGAGGCCGAGCATTGAGGCAAAACCTAGTGGGGTAAATAGAAGTCAAAGTCATTTTCTGTATTTGATTAGAGGAAGAATCAACAAATAGAAGAGAGGATTTCTCATTTTCTCATCCTCTTTAGAGGATTTCTCAATAAAAAAGAGGCTTTTGAATCGTGTTTCCCTATAGATTAGAGAGTGGAAGTGCAGTAGAAATATTCATGATTTCAGGAACATGCCCTGAAGGTGACTTGAGGAGTGCACTTTCATCCAGCTCTCTTTCTTCTTGCATGAAATCTTCTTCTCATACCACTTAAATCTTTTATTCAACCGTTTTTACATTGTGTTGTGAGTAAAGTGTAAGTACATCTACAAGCTCAAACCAAGTATGTCAGCTCAACATGGAGCTGATGTTTGTGCTTCTTGCTTGGCGTTCCATCAATGGTATTTCATCGCTAGTTCTTTCCGAATCCAATAAACATTATTGAGGATAGCTGTGACGAATTGGGTGATGGTTGCGTTCCTTCTGTGTAGCCTTTGCCCATGTCTTCTTCCATAATGCTATGGTCTGTGAGAGTCCATTCCATGGAAGAGGACATGAGGCTGATATCTGTAGAAGACATGTTATGCAGGAGGAAGAGGACGTTGATGAAATCGCACGGTTCAGTGACATGGATGTACGATGTAGCCCAATGGAAGGTCATGCCAAAGCTATTAGTAAACTGTGTCTGAAGCCTCTACTTGGTCAGCGAATGTAAAGTAGAATGTAAAAGGCCATCAAAGTTCACTCTTCTAAGCAACTCTTGCTTGACATATGAAGGAGGTCAACTTATACATCAAGTTTAGACATGAATGAGTGCACACATGTCCAAATCCGGGATGAAATTCCCATCGAAAAACCATTCAAACCTCCTATGATAATTGAGTATGGAAATCTCAACTTAGTCAAAGCAAGAGTCCTTGTGAAGCGGTGAACCATGTGCCTTCAATGGAGACAAAGCGAACATTATGATGGATTGCATCGCTTTTCAATTGCCCACGCAAGAAAGTAAAGACATGGAGCCCTCAAAAGAAGGAGACCATGATGATACACATTGAAATGATATCTCCAAGAAAGAGAGGTCGGATCCGAACTCTCAAGCCCTAGATTTGAAGCGGTTGAAGTTAGATATTTCTTGTATTTAATCATTCTATGGTCTACAGAAAAGGCAAATAGTTACATTTATTTAATCTTATGTACACTTTTAAATGCTAGTTGACCAGCATATGTGAGTAGGGCTCATGCTATAAGTAACCCTTATGTTCATTACAATGCAAGGCATGCATATTATTGACAAAGATGTAATGTCCATCACAATCAAAAGTATGCATATTATCGACAAAGTTGTACGTGAAATTTCTTGGATGTAAGAAAATGTCCCACCCACATTATTAGAAGTCAGCAGTGAAGACATGATGCAAGATATTGAGAATTCCACATTTCAAATATATAATGTTTGTGGAATAGGAATCTCACAACTTGATGCATCTAGAAGAGAGATATAGATAGTTTTTGCTTGCTATTTATCAACGATTCTGTTTTTTACTTACAATAAAGAAGCATTAAATTAGAAACTAGAATCTTAAGAAAAAAGGAAGTTTGACTGAAGCCTATTGTTCCTTGCTTGAATTACTTAAGAGAATAAAAATTGTATAGCAGATGGGCATAGTACTCTTGGGATCCCCCGTATCCCACAAAGCAAGGGTAGAGCTAAAGTGATCAGATATCTACTCTAAAATGGAGTATGATCGGGAGTTAGAATGCTGTCTAAAGAATTAAAACCATCAAGGTACAATGGGAAGCCGAGGTGTTAGAGAGAGTTACAAATATGTTTGATGAAGATTTTTTGCCCCTCATGGGTTACCCACTTGCTTTTGATCTTATTGTTTTCCAAAATGAAGATCATATGATGTCTAAAAAGTAGAGTCTTTCTATAGTTTTTTATTCTTTTGCCTAAAATTGCAAGGGATTATTCAATCGAACATTCTTTTGGGGTTTCTCCAAACTTAGCAACACATCTTTCTTTCCAAATCTTCCATAACGATTCCCCCCTCACGGTCTTTCAGAAGGCAGAAGAGCACTCGACCACTTCACCAAGAATTGCTTGCTTCTAGTTGATTTGGTTATGCAGATTTAGAATCCTTACGGTAGTCATTCAAACCGAATGGCTGTTAGGGCAAGGAAAAAAGAGATGGCAAATGTCTTCATGACTGTGGAGGCAATGCTTACAACACCGAGTGGACCTACAAATTTTATTAGCTTTGAAGTTGGTCCAAATTTTCCTATGGAGAATCCGCCACATAAGAACTTTGTATGTCAATGAGAGGGTGCCACAAGTACATGAAATTAAATTTCCATCAGATGTTAAGCCAATTCAAACACCATCTCCTATTAAGGGGAATATGTAATTCTAGATGTTTCTTGAATTTTGAAAGAGAACTAGATAGAGGTAGAAAGAAGGATTATTAAAAAGCAGAATTACATAAGAGATTTAGATAGAGGCACAAAGAAGGATTATAATCCGAACGTCCCCTTCACTAGAGATCCATTTGCTCTTCAGCTTTAACTCAAATACAAATTCCCTCTATGTAAAAGAAGGGGAAAGATCCATTATAATTCTTGATTCTTCTACCTAGGAAGTTTAGCAAGGTATCCATGGATAATTCCTTGGGGATCTTCAATAGTTGAATACACATAATTCTTTCCAAATTTCTTTAGAGGGCTTCAACCCAAATGATATTCCAAAAAGGGTGATAGAGCACTCAATCATCTCACCAAGTAGCACTTGTTTCCCATATACCAACAATTGTTTTTTAGATCGGTCTGCCTTTAATGAATTTTTTTTATCCTCATAAATCCACAATTCGAGGAGGTAGGAGGTGCTATTTTCTAGAGCTTTGGAAACAATCTTATATCCATTCTAGAGCATGATGATTGGACTCAAATTCTTTATGATGTTCTTGGTGTCCTTGTGAATCAGCTTTATAAACCCTTGGTTTATGCATTCCAAAAGAGCACAAAAACTCAACACATCCTTCCAAATGGAGATAAACACGTGCTCATGAAGTTTTGAATGCATTCAAGTTATGTATACATATCCATGCATGAAACAATTATTTTAGATCAATAAAAAAGAAGTCACAATCCAAATCGCTTCCTATAAGTGGATTCTTTGAGCAATGTTCACTTATAAAATGATATTACACATAAATGGATGTACTCTTAATCATTGTGCTTTTTGCACATTCTCTAAGTTTTATGTTAACACACATGTGAGCATGACATAGTTCAACGAATGGTCATAAACAAAGCACAATCTTGTGCAAAGTAGGAACATAACAATATATTGACTTTATATACATATAATTCCATGAAGAGGTATTGTTGCCCTCCTAAATTACCAAATACTCCTCTCTCTCATGGACATCAGTCTATCTCACTACAGAAAAGGATGTGGCTTGATCCCACATAGAAATCCAAACTATTCAATATATTTAATATATACTATCATGGCTTCTTTATTAGTTATAAAAAAGGGAATGGAGCAGGGCATATGTATGCACATTTTTAGTGGTCCTTAGTGATTAAAAAAATAAGAAATCACTTACCTATTGCAATTTCATGAGTTCTTCCTTTGTGGAAAGAATGACAACTTGTGCTCAACAAAATAAATCCCATTTTATCTTTTGCTACTGATTCATGTATGCAATAATTTTGAGAACACGCTTCTCTATGCATTGGGCTTATGAAGGAGAAGACCCTTCTACATTCATGTAACTTGAGAAGAATTCAAAGAAGATAATGATTATGGATATCCATTATGAAACTAGAAAAGGTCTGTAGTAGATCTAGATGCAAGATTAGGTGCATGATTCTCATGATTGAATCTATTCATCTTTTGAATTTGATGATGATTCTTTTTATATGGGATGGTGATTATGTCAATCTTGAATCCAACTTGTTTCTTTTTTTTAGGACATTTAAAAATCATATGATCATGATCTCCATACAAAATTCATAAGCCATTTTTCTTCCAACGTTTTCTTTCTATTGGTGTAAATTTCATGACCCTCATATTATCCAATATTGTGGGTTGTTGTTGAGATTCTTCCAACATGTTTAATTGCAGAAATTAATAAAATTTTTATTTTCTAATCTTGAATGAACGTCGTATCCCCTTGTTTTCTCTCAAAGAACTTGTTATCACACGCAATTGATTGATTCATGCATTCATTCAAAGTATTCACCTTGGTCACAGTTAACATGCGATCATTGATTTCATCATGGAAGCCCCATCAAAATTGGTAGATGAAATAATCATCATGCCATGTGAGATTAGAAATAATTTATTTAAATCTTCATGTATACATAGAATTAGGCCTATTTCCTTGATATATCTTCCTTATCTTTGTTTTTCTCACACATGCATATTTGGTATCTCTAGACGAAGATATAAACTCTCAAAAAGGCCTTCAAATCATACAAAATATCCATATCCTTCAACGATAGGTGCAAACCATGAAAATGGAGGGCTACATAATGTAGTTCCTATCATTCTTACTTGAGAAGCATCAGATGGGTACAATTGTAGCTACATCCTTATGAAGATCACCACCTACTATATAAATCCTCAAAACTTTGTCCCATCAAATTCCTAAAACATGTTTGCTTTTGGAATTTTCTTTGTATTAGTTGCTATGGTGGTACTTGAAGAGGATTGAATGACTATGATCTACAACTCTTCCATTTCCCTTTAAAGTTCTCTGATTACATCTTCAAAATTTTGGTGTTGAATCCTTTTCGATTTTTCTCAAATCTACTAAACTCTTTATTGAATAACTTTAAGTGCAAAAAATATTTCTACACAAATGATGTTCATAGTGCCTAGTCTTCATGAAGGTTGTTTTTCCAAAATGTAAGAGGAGCACTAGATTGTTCCCTCTCACTAGATTGTACTTCTAATAACAAGATCAATCATGTAGTGGAAACAATAAAAGAACATACACATGCTAGAAAAAGTCCCACAACATAGGATTGATTGGTATGGATAATTGGACTAGAAAAGATGCAAGGGATCCCACAACACAAGAATCTAGGTATGAAACAATATATCATAACTATAAGAAATCCATTGAGGGAGCTGAACTAGATACAAGAGCTAACTTGATTACATGTCACATGACAATATTACAAGAGGACATGACTAGATGTCCACAAAATCAAATAGACAAGACAAGAACAAGGAGCTAGACAAAAACATGAACTCAGGCTTGAAAAGTACTTAAAGAACACAACTCATTGAGCTCCCAAGGATGGCATTAGAAAGACCAAGAATCTATGTGGCCGATCCCTCCTTATAAATTTGTTCAAGGAGATTGAAATTAAGGTGATTAGAATTGATGATATAAAAAATGATGTCATCAAACCAAAAAAGGATCTCTAGATTTTGAAACAAGGCAAGTAGACAATCATTGTTAGGATATTGGAGTGCTTAGATTTCAATGAAGATGCTATGTTTCCATTTCTTTTTACCAATCGTGTGATATGAAAAGTCTCATGAAATTTAGGATGCAAGATGGTTCCTTTCTATCCACGACATTTTCTCTTGAAGTTTCTTGGAGATTCTTGTAAATTTACCATCTAGAGTTGTTTTTGTATCCTCCAAGTTCGTTGCTATTACTTTTTCTAAGATTGAATCAAATGCACCTTGGATTTGGAGAGCAACATCCCAAGGTGGTCGGGTACTCCCTGCCACAATAGCTTTCATATAGATCTATGCCCCTTTCCACAAGGGGAAATGTCAAATTCCCTATCCCTACACTCCATAATGAAAGCATGCATTCAAAAGTTTCTTGTGAATGACTTCCTATTATGGCACGACGTTTTCTCCTATGTCAATGATCATTAAGGATGGAAACTCTAGGTTGAGAGCTACCTCCACACATATTTGAAGGTGCCAACATACATTGAAGGGGTGGGTGGAGCCTTCATACATAAGAATCCCAATGACTTCTTTTCTAGTGAGAGATCCTCCAATCAGTGCAATAATTTCATTGATAAAACCATAACGAAAAAGCATGGGAAGTGAGGGGGCTTCTAGTTATTTGGTGTGAATTCTAAGAACTAGTTGAAGAGACACATGGTTGTTCTTTGCACTTGTCACATGCCTATGTTGAATCCTCAGAAAGCCATTTCTTGTGATGAAAGATTCTTATAATCAGATACAATGGAAAGATGTATAACATAATCTAACATAACAAATTGATCCAATGGCAATCAATCTAGAAACATAATGAGTAGTTTGGTTTACCGAGGCAGCCAGATCATGAAATTTACTATAGGAGAAACTCATTGTATCTATGAGCAAACTGTGTACTTTCCTTTACATGTGATCATACTCTTTATGGACATTAACACATAAAAGAGAAATCAATGATGTTATTACCCTTTTCGTTATGTAGAGTATCCTTTATGAGGTGGGAATAAGGGGTGTGAACCACCTCTAAGACATCTGGAAACTCACATGAATGCCAAGTGGCACTCATGTGAGAGGCTATGATTAATGCCTTTGTTGGCAACTAGAGAGAGAGAATATGTAGACTTATCACGTGGTTGGGCGGTACATCTGTTAGAGGATCTACGTGATCAACTTTGAATAACCATGCATAAAGAAACAAGCTCCAAGAAAATGGAGGGAATCTCAGAGAGGACCACTACAATTGGTATCTAAGCCAGGCGGCACATGAACAAAGCCAGGTGCCATGCAAATGCAACCAAAAGGACATACAGGCACCCAGGAGTAGAGGACTAGTTTACACAAAGCCCTATAGTAGTGCGTTTGAGGCTTCTCCCTCTTCCCTCCCTCTTAGGTGAAGAAGTGATGGTGAGAGCATCTCATATATAGGCCTTTTTTAGTGCTGCGTAGCTTCTATGTGGGATTAGTCGGCTATGAATGACAGTAGTTCATGGAAGAAAGGCTAATTGATACTACTAAGAGGTAATTAAACCATTTCAAATGGAGTTTTTTTTCAAAATTTGGGGCACAAAAAACCATGCTATGGATTAAGAATTTGGAAAATCAATGATGTAAACATGTAATGGGCTATGATCATTGGGTATGGGTCATTGGATTTTCTTTACAAGCTTGAAAGTTTCAGTTTTGAGCTCCCAAAGTCACTACTTCATGAAGATTTGCTTTCCCACATTCTACCCTTTTCATACTCATCTTCTCTGCACCATAGCTTGGTGATACGACATCCAATTTGAGAAATCTTTATCAGCTTACAAAGCCACACTCCTAAGCTTCGATTAGAAACAATTGGTATTTGATTTAGACAAGCTTTTTTCAACCAAAATCCCTCTGTAGCATGTTAGTAGAAACTAGGCGACCACTTCTACGCCTAGTTTTTCATCCTTTGGCATCGAAATCAACTTTTTTCACTTTGGATAGCTTCATATCTTTAAAGTACAGGTGTTGGACTACATATTTTGGACTCAGGAGGACTGTCAAAGTTCAAAAGTGCTTCAGTTTGACTCGGTTTGCCCATTTAGGGCTATTGCTATATGATTTTGGCATCATTCTTATTGGTTTTTGGTGGCTAGAACCTCCTCGGGGCAACCGGACATTTCAGATTTTTGTTTGGGCCTGGTGAGGATTGAAGATCAGTGCCTTCATGCTTCAAATATTGCTTGGATTTCGCTTCCACAGCTTCATTTTGTACCAGGGAAGTGCTCCAGTGTCATATTTCTCGTCTTCTTGCATATTTAAAGTTTACTTCTATTCTTTTCACATACTCTAGTAAGTAAACGAGGGGAGTGAATCATGGATTCGAAAGGGAAACAAATAGTAAAACACACTTGTCCATCTAAAGAACAACTAGAGGACCCTGGCCATAGGATGGGAGAGAAAAAAATTGAGTAAAGGGAAAGCTACAAGGAAAAGAGCCTCAACAAGAAGAGTATACTTATGAGGAACTTTTAGATGAGTTTGTTACTCATGAACAATTTATAGACTTAAAAGAATAGACTCTTAGGCTAGAGAGAGACATAGGTCTCATTGAGCAGCTTAAGTCTCAAATGATCTCACTTGAGATACAGGTCACCTCTTTCCTAGCTAGGAAGGAAAGAGAGATTCCTAGTCTTTCTCTAGAGATGACTAGGAAAGATCCTTCTTTTCCTAGTAAGCATAAAGAAGAGAGCTCTAGGGAAGCTCCCCCTGGAAAGACATAAAACCACCTACCTTTACGGGGGATGACTGAGATAGAAACAAGGATGCAATCTAAACTTTTTTACAAAAGTGGCATGATTTACATCAACTCAAGGGAACCCCATCTGAGTATCGTGTGCTAGAGGCAAGTCTCTTGCTTAACCTGCATGCTTATAAGTGGTGGATGAGTCTCAAGGAGGCAAACTCTATCCCTATAGATTGGGCTCAGTTTCAAACTCTTTTCCTAAAAGAGTTTCTTCTTGAGAATGAGGAAGAGAGGAACTAGGGTGAGTGGGATAGGATCACCTAGAGAGGTAGGCCTTTGACACTCTACATATCCCACTATAGGGAGATCATTTTGAAACTTA
Organism: Ceratopteris richardii; assembly: GCA_020310875.1. Classification (NCBI taxonomy): domain Eukaryota; kingdom Viridiplantae; phylum Streptophyta; class Polypodiopsida; order Polypodiales; family Pteridaceae; genus Ceratopteris; species Ceratopteris richardii. The sequence goes on from CM035435.1 coordinate 103,393,901, forward strand.
AGGGCATAGATGATTTCTAGAAAACTAGAGGGTTTGTTAGAGGCTAAGATAAAGCCATCAAGAGAGAGGTAAGAAGAAATGCACCCAAGACGTTTGAGGAGGTGATCAAGTATGCACAGATCTATGAGGACCATAACCGTCCTCAATACACTCCTATGGAGACGGATTATCCCCTCAAGCCTCTTAGCACGACTAAGTTGAAGAAGAAGTTGCCATGGGGGAAAAACAAAATTTTTATTAAAAAACAAAGATCACAAGGGCCTAGGTTACCTATAGAGCACTTTGAGAGGGCCAAGAGAGAGAACCTGTGCTTTAGGTGTTTGTCTCCTAACCATTCATAGTGGAACTGTCCACTCAAGAAGGGGGAAGAAAAGAAGAGAGGACCAAAGAGTAGTACGACCCCTAAAAAGGGCAAAAAGGTGGTCCACCTAGTGCAGACACTTCCCATTCATGGTAGCTCTGGCTGCAAGGGAATGGAGGTGATGCACAAAGATATAGAGCACACCTGCTGTTTTCCCCACACGCATTATGGTCAGCCTAGTTTGGACCACATGACTTGGTTAAACTTCATGGTAGTGTATACGGGACCAGGGTGCGAGTCATGATAGATGACTCTACCACTCATAACTTCATAAACTATGCTCTAGTGAAGAAGCTAAAGATTCCCCAACAACCCAATGCTCATAAATACATAGTATCTATGATGCAAGGGGAAGATAAGAGAATATGGCATACTATGGTATCCAATTTGGAAGTCAAGATGCAGGATTATACAGATCACATGGACTTCCAAATTATGAATATGGAGAGGTCAGACTTTGTGTTAGGAAGAGAGTGGCTATGGGCGTTGAGAGACACACGTAAACACAATTATCAAAACAACACACTCGAGTTTGAAAGAAATGGAAGTAAATTTTGTATACAGGGAGAGAGATGTACCTAGTGCACCTCTCATTTCATCTTTAGAGTTGTATAGTCTTTGTCGTTTTCAGCATATACAAGAGATATTTTTATTGTATAGTCAAGACTTTGAGCAATGTATAGAAACTTCATCTGACTTATATTTTCATGCTAGGAATGTAAATATGGACAAGACTTTTTACTATTCTTTCTTGCAAGAGGCAGATTAGGAGTAGGGCATAGGATGTCCCTAAGACCGCATTTAGGACTAGATATGGGCACTATGAGTTTTTTATTTAATATAAAGGAAGTTCGGCATTAGCCTACTCTCCCGGACTTGAATTACATAAAGAAAAGTACAAGAGAAGGGGACTAGTGCCCACGGGACCCCCCGAATCCCACAAAGCAAGGGAAGCTTTTACAGAGCCTAGATGGCTTTACAAAGAAGGTTAATCACCCTCTCATCACCCTCATGAGGGGCCCACTGGGGTTTAAGCTTGTTATTGATCAAGAGGAGAACTTGATGATGCCTAAAGGGGGGGGATTTCTTACAGTTAACGATCCTTTTGCCGAGGAGGAACAACGATTTCTCAATTGACCTCTCCTTGGGGGAGTCACCGAAGTTGAAAGCACATCTTTCTCGCCAGATTTTCCATAGAACCTCCCCTCTGATGGCATTCCAGAGAGTGGCGGAGCAACCGATCGCTTCTCCCAGTAGGGCTTGCTGCCAACTGAGATGTTTTTGAAGTCTAATTTTCTTTCCAACCGTCTGCCAGAGTCTGTAAGAGTTGGGACAGGTAAAGAAGATGTGTGGAACATCTTCGATAGACCGGTAGCAGCGTTTGCACCAGGGAGGAATCCCACAAAGTTTGCTAGCCTTAAGGTTGGTACAGATTCCATGATGAAGAATTTGCCATAAGAGGACATACTTTTTGATTTCTATGAGGGGGTGCCAGATAGCCATGAACTTCATGTCCCACTGAAGCCACGTCCATGATAGGCACCACTTCTTGTTGAGGTTAACCTGATAGTCAATCCTTTCTTTGATGTTCGGGATTTTTGATAGGCTATTCCCATTGTGCCATTTGAGACCAAGCGAGCTCGTTGTGTCGTATCCCATGAGAAGGCGAGTATTATGTCGATCCCAGGCGAGACATCTGCTTTGCAAAGTGTTCCATTCTTTGTACGAAATGTTGACGCAAGGATCAATATCCTCGAAGTTGATCCAGCGGTTGTTGTCTTGTTTCTAGAGATGTTTCCATTTTTTGAAGCCTTTGTTCCATAACTTCTTGGCATTTTGAATGTTCCAAGGCTCCACACTCTGGATGCCATGGATCGGAAACCAGATAGAGTCGTTTTGTCTGATACCAGCAGCCCACTTCCAGTCTTCACTAATTCTTGTGAAGCTTTTGACTTTATTCCAACTCTTCCATAGGGAGCACACGAGATTAGAGCCTTTCGGGAAGACGGGGATCGGGGAAAACAACAAGGTCAAGATGTTGAGATTCTTCCAATTTGGGCAGCCCATGAGAGCAAGCTCGTTCTTGTTTCTAAATATCAACTTGGCCCACGAAGCCACCCCATTGCACCAAGCCTTAATCATCCATTTGGCAGCCAGTTTGTTAGCCATGCACCCAATGTCCAGGATACCAAGTCCCCCACTATCTCTATGGTTGGTGGAGATGGACCATTTGATTTTAGGCACCCCCCTAAGCTCTGTCAAAAGCTAAGAGTTTAAGTGCCTCATGCACAAAATGTCTTAAAAATGATCTCGTGTGTCCTATTATAGAGTCAAATGAGAAGATGACCCATATTCCACTCACACTGAGTGGCGACACACTTGAATGCACACTTAACTGCAAGCACCCATGGACGCTTGGAGTCCTAGAAATGAAAGCACACTAACAACACTAAGGAACAGATGCAAAAAAAATGCTTGAGGCAAATCGATCCATCCAAAGAAAGGAGAAAAATACATTGGCTTGACTTGTTATCAAAACTCTTGAAATATGAAATCATTAAAGGGCACATAACACAAGATAATAAAACATATTGTAGCTTGAAACCAGTGAAGTGGAGAAAAGCTAGCATACTGGATACCACCTAGAAACACATTCACCAAAAATTCGATTTGTATGTGCACCCCTGGTAATACAAATTGCTATAGGAAAATTTCACTCTATGTTTGCTATGTGTTGTTGCCGTAGGATAGGTTGCAAGTGGGGACATTGATGTTCATTTTGTAGGTAGAAAGGAGCAAGTTGCAGATATCTTCACCAAAAGCTTGGACATGACCAAGTTAACAAAGTTTACAAAAGCTATGCCGTTACTTGATATAGCCACTACCACCTTAAGCTTGAGGGGGAGTGTTAAAAGTGTGAACTATGCAACATTCGGTGGATAAAGGGGTCAAAAGACCTTAATATGGACAAAAGCCACGACTCAAATCACTTAGGGCGGTCTCATGGTTGGGAAAAGGAGTCCTAAGGTGGTGGAAAAGTCAGGAGAGGCATCCAAAAGCTATCAAAGGATGTGAAGAGTCATCGAATGCATGGAAGTCTTGTAGGTTATTGAAGACTAAGAGACATATACTCAAAGAGGCTCAAGGAAAGAGTCATTCAAGGGTCAAGGAGCTGAAATTCAATACTCCAAGCTAGGAAAAACAGAGAGAAAGGTTTTACATGCACACAGGAGCAGCTATCAAGCCCACATGCCCTCTAGTCTCTTGTTGGTATAGACATAGTCTTCTTATAACTTGTATACATATCCAATTCAAGAGATTTAAAGTGCATTTTGTACCTTATATATGTTATATTAATTTCCCTAAGAGGGCTTCTTGAAGTCAATTCTATACGTAAAGAAATTGGTGTATCTCTCCAACCCTAATTTTTGCATATCCTACATCTTTGCATAGTTTATTTTGTAGAGAGTTGTTGACTAACCTAAACAGATCCCTTTCAGGTGTTCTATAGCTTTTTGGAAATCTTATGAACCATACTAATGGCTAAAAGCTTAGGTGATTTGGATCATTGTAAGCTAGGTGAATCAAAGTTTTGCTATAGGCTTGGAGAAAAGGTGTATGAGGGGACCTAGGTATTGGGTTCATTTCACTTCTAGGCTGCAAATATGAGGGATTAGATTCCATCACAATATGCATTGAAGGGGTGGGTGGAGCCTTCATACTCCCAATGTTTTCTTTTGTAGTGAGAGATCTTCCAATCAATGCAATAGTTCGATTGATAAAACCATAAACGAAAAACATGGGGAGTGAAAGAGCTTCTATTTATTTGGGGTGAATTATAAGAACCATTTGAAGAGACACATGGTTTTTCTTTGCACTTGTCACATGCCTATGTTGAATTCTTGAAAAGCCATTTCTTGTTATCAACGATTCTTGTTAAATTGGAACGATGTAAAACATACTTTAACAAAATAAATTGACCTAATGGGTATCAATCTAGAGACATAATGGGTAATTTGGTTTATCGAGGCACCCATATAGGACAAACTCATTGTATATATGACCAAACTGTTTACTTTCCTTTACATGTGATCATACTCTTTACAAAAATTAACACATAAAAGAGAGATCAATGATTTTATTACCCTTTTTGTGAGTAAAAGTTGTGTACATCCATAAATGGAATCACCAAAAATATCATCTTTTAAAATTTTTAACCCATAAAAGTTAAGAACTCAATATTACATTATCCGATTGTTTTTTTTGTTATGTTGTCAATAAAATGCAATTACATGCATAAACTCAAATATAAAACTGTCAGTTCCGCAAGACGCACAAGCATGTTACTCCGTTTTCAATGTTCCATCTTACATTATTGGTCTTCTTGATAAGAGCAATGCTTGAAAATAATTATAACTATGCGAGTCACTTTTTTGTACTGCTAGTGTTTGCCTTCCTAATGTTTTCTTTCACTGCATCATGACTTTTGGAACTCTACATCATGCAAGTAAGAAGACTTCATGAGTCTGACATTTGTAGAAAACATGTTATTCGTGGAGATGATGAAATGGATGGATTCTTAGTGTTGAATGATTCAGAGATAAGCTATAGGCCCGTGTCAGCAATATTGGTCAAAAGTAGTGAGCTTGGTATGATGCCTGTATTTTGTCAAAGCTTTAACTCTTGTGGAAGGCCGACGAAGTTGAAATTTCCAAACATTGTTGTGCGCTGCATGCGTGAAGAGAAAATGTATCTTAAGTGTGGACGTGGATGAGTGTAAAGCTATGCAAATATGAGGTAAACAAGTGGTCAAAAGTCAGAAGGCAATTGATATGGAAGCCTCAGCTTCGTCAAAGCAAGAGCTCGTGGGACAAGGAAGTTTTCTATCGGCAAGTCGCATATAATGAAGACAAACCGAATATTATGTGGGTAGTGGGTATAGTATGCATCGGATAGCTTTTCAACCACACTGAATTGATTGATTCATAAATTCATTCAAACTATTTACCTTGGCACAGTTCAAATGGGATCATTGATATCATCATGTAAGTCCCATTGAAATTGGTTGATGAAATAATCATCATGCCATGTGAGATTACAAATAATTTGTCAAAATTTTGATGTATATATAAAAGTAGGCCTATTTTCTTGATGTATTTTCTTTAGCTTTATTTTGCTCATACATGAATAGTTGGTATCTCGAAATGAAGATATAAACTCTCAAAAAGGGTCTTCAAATCATACAGAATATCCATTTCCTTCTCAAGGATAGGTAGAAACCATGAAAGAGGAGGGCTACATAATAGAGTTCCTATGCTCCCTACTTGAGAAGCATCATTTGGTTACAAGTCTAGTTGCATTCTTATGAAGATTTCCACCTACTATAGAAATCCTCAAAACTTTGATCTTGTCCCATAAAATTTTTGAAGCATGTTCGCCTTTGACTTTTCTTCATATTATTTGCTATGGTAGGAGGATTGACTTACTATGATCTACAACTCTTCCAATTTTCTTTAAAGTTCACTGATTACATCTTCAAAATTTTGATGTTGAATGCTTTCTTAGTTTTCTCAAATCTCCTAAACTCCTTACCGAGTAACTTTAAGTGCAAAAGTTATTTCTTTATGAATGATGTTCATGGGAGCCTATTCTCATGAAGTTAGACTTTCAAAAATGTGAGAGGAGCAGTATATTGTGCCCTCTCATCAGATTGTACATCTAATAACAAGATCAATCATCTAGGGGAAATAATACAAGAATATACAACTGTTAGAAAGATTCCCACAACCTAGGATTGATCGGTATGGATAATGGGCTAGACAAGATGCAAGAGATCCCCAACCCAAGACTGTAGGTATGAAACAAGATATCATTATTATAAGAATTCCATTGAGGGAGATGAACTAGATACAAGAGCTAACTTGATTAAATCTCATATGACAATATTACAAGAGGACACGACTAGATGTCCACAAACTACACTAGACAAGATAAGAACAAGGAGCTAGACAAAAACATGAACTACACTTGAAAAGTGCGTAAAGACCACAACTTATTGAGCTCCCAAGCATGGCATTGGAAAGAACAAAAATCTATGTGGCCAAGCCCTCCTTATATATTTTTTCAAGGATTCTGGCATTAAGGTGATTACAATTGGTATATCAACAACGCTGTCATCAAACCAAAAAAGGATCACTTGATGTCAAAACAAGTTTGATGTCAAAACAAGGCAAGTAGGTAATCATTCTTAGGATAATGGAGTGCTTAGAATGCAATGGAGATGTTATCTTTTTATATTTCTCTACCGGTCATGCGATAGGCAAAGTCTCATGAAATTTAGGATGCAAGATGGCTCCCTTTCTATCCATGACATTTTCTCTTGAAGTTTCTTGGGGATTTATTTCTCTTTTCTTCTAAATTTACCATCTAGAGTTGGCCTTGTATCCTTGAGGTTCCTTTCTATTTCTTTTCTAAGATTGAATCCAATGCACCTTGGATCGGGAGAGCATCATCCCAAGATGGTCGGGTAGCCCCTACCACAATAACTCTCATATAGTTCTAGGCCTTTTTCCACAAGGGGCAATGTCATATTCTCTATCCCTGCACTCCACAGTGAAAGTATGCATTCATAAATTTCTTTTGAACCATTTTTTATTCTAGCAGGACGTTTTCTCCTATGTCAATGATCATCAAGGATGGAAATTCTAGGTTACAATCTACCTCAACACATATTTGGGAGTTCCAATATGCATGAACGGGTGGGTGGAGCCTTCATACATAAGACTTCCAATGTCTTCTTTTGTAGTGAGAGATCTTCCAATCAGTGCAATAATTTCATTGATAAAACCATAAAGGAAAAACATGGGAAATGAGAGGGCTTCTATTTATTCGGGGTGAAATCTAGGAACCATTTGAAGAGACACATGCCTATGTTGAATCCTTGAAAAGCCATTTCTTGTTATCAAACATTCTTATAATCAGATAGAATGTAAAGACGTAAAACATAGTTTAACAAAACAAATTGATCTAATGGGGATCAATCTAGAAACATAATGAGTAATTTGGTTTATCGAGGCACCCGGATCATGAAAATTGCTATAGGACAAACTCATTGTATCTATGAGGAAATTGTGTACTTTCCTTTACATGTGATCATAGTTTTACGGAAATGTGAGTAAAAAGGTGTGTACATCCATAAATGGCAGCATCAAAATATCATCTTTTAGCATTTTTAATCCATAAAAGTTAAGAACTCAAGATTACATTATCCGATCGTCTTTCTATTATGTTTTCAATAGAATGCAACTACATGCATAAACTCAAATACAAAATTGTCACTTCGACAAGAAGGAGACGCATGTAGTCCGTTTTCCATGTTCCATCAATGCTATACATTTTGGTCGTTTCGCTAACAGCGATGCTAGAAAATAATTGTAACTATGCGAGTCTTGTTTCGTACTGCTAGTGTTTGCCTTCCTAATGTTTTCTTCCACTGTCTATATCATGCAAGTAAGAAGACTTCATGAGTGTGACACTTGTAGAAAACATGTTATTCATGGAGAAGATGAAATCGATGGAATTTCAGTGTTTAATGATTTAGAGATAAGCTATAGGCCCATATTGGTCAAAAGCAGTGAGCTTGGTATGATGCCTGTATTTTGTCAAAGCTTTAACTACTGTGGAAGGTCGACGAAGTTGAAACTTCCAAACGCTGTTGTGTGCTGTATGCGTGAAGACAAAATGTATCTTAAGCGTGGACATGGATGAGTGTAAAGCTGCGCAAAGATGAGGTAAACAAGTGGTCAAAAGTCAGAAGTCAATGGGGATGGAAGCCTCAGCTTCGTCAAAGCAGGAACTCGTGGGACGAGGAAGTTTTCAATCGGCAAGTTGCATATAATGAAGACAAACCGAATATTATGTGGGTATACTATGGATCGGATAGCTTTTCAACCTTTTTTTATCCAAAGCGAAGAGATGTAGCTGTGTGTGTATGTGTAGGTGTGTGTATACGTGCCTCTATGTGCATGTAAGTGTATGTGTGTGCATGCGTATGCATGTGCATGTATGTATATGAGTAGCACAGTCCATACACACATCGGTAGCCTCATTGGGAGCCTGGCCGGTTGGCTAGTCCAGAGATTAGTCGGTACACAAGGTGATAGCTGCCATGCAAGTGACAAAGGGGGTAAAAATGTCGGTAGCCCCATCGATAGAACATTGGGTAAATTCATGAGTAAATTGTGGGTAAATGCATCTGTAGCATAGCGATAGCTCTCTCTCTCCGATGCATTGGTAGCCTTCGTAGACCTGTCGGTAGCCCCATGAGCAGATGCATTGGTTAGGAAAAAAATTGTTGCCATAGGTTTCTTGTGCAGGTTTGAACAAGTTTTTTTTGTTTTTGTTTTGTTTTGTTTTTTTTTTTGTTGAGTACAATGAATTGGAAATACACACTCACACACCCAACCTCATAAGGTAGATGCACCGATCATGAGAGACTCATGGACATGTTCAGCCAAGAACTGAACTCATGACTTCATCCTAGAGCTTCAAGGCGTCAGCCATGAGGCTATGCAGAGTCGAACAGGTTTGTACAAGTTTTGCACATAGATGCTGACACAAGCGATATTAACAAACAATAGAAGTGCAAACATCAGACTCACCTGCTGGCACTAGAGCCAAATGGGCTTACCCCGAGCCTACGAGCCACCTCCAAGGGATTGGTGTTCCATTCTACCAGTCTCGCATGATTATGGGTGTTGAGGCTCTGCCAAAAGGCTAAGAGTCCAAGTGCCTCATGCACAAAATGTCTTAAAAACGAGCTCGTGTGTCCTATTATAGATTCAAATGAGAAGATGACCCCATCTTCCACTCACACTGAGAGGCTACACAGTTGACTGGACACTTAACTGGAAGCGCCCATGGAGGTCTGGAAGTGAAAGCACACTAACAACACTGTCGAACAGATCCAAAAAGAGCGCTTGAGAGAAATCAATTATCCATCCGAAGAAAGGAGAAAAATACATTTGACTGGCTTGTTATCAAAATCTTTTGGAATATAAAAGCATTAAAGAATACATAACACAAGATAATAAAACATATTGCAGCTTGAAACCAGCGTACTGGAGAAAAACCAGCGTACTGGAGACCATCCTAGAAACATAACCAGAAATTCGGTTTGTATGTGCAACCCTGATCATACAAATTGCTATAGGAAAATTTCACTCTATGTTTGCTATGTATTGTTGCCGTAGTTCAGGTTTATAAGAGGCAGAAGTAAAGTGGTGGCAATACCTGGTCATTGGCGAGGTAAAAGTATACTGGAAGGAGAAAGTTAAGTGATCTTTTATGAACAGAATAAGCATGTGCAATTTTCCTGCATCTAGAAGAAAACATATGAAGGTGGGCGAAAGCTTAGACAGGTGATGTTCGACTACGGCAAAATCTTAAGGTCATAAGTAAGAGCATTGAAATAAATGCATGCACGTTGCTACCTTCTCTGAATAGGGGATGCAACGACAAAGAAAAAAAAAAAAACTTCTTTTTTTTTTTCGTCTAAGTTCGTGAGTCCTTCTAGGCTGACACCTTGTAATTATGGGAGGAAGTCTTGAGTTCAAGTCTTGATTGGACATGTTCATGAGATTCTCATGATGGGTGTCTCTACCTTACTAAGTTGAGTGGGTGAGTATGTATTTCCAATTCATTGTACTCTAAAAAAAAAAAATCTTTTTTCACCGTTCCTGAAAGGTGTTTCAACACATTCCTGGTCATAATCTTACTTCGTGGAATTGTATTTGCTTCTTACAAGTAATTTTTAGCACGAAATGCATATCTACTTGTCCTGCGAATTAGACATCCCCTGATTCCCTACATGCGAAGATTTGCTCGTACATGTCTTCTTCGAGGTAACTTGAGTCAAGCAGGATGCTGGCGGCCGATACGACTTTCCGTGTTCAAGATTCCAGCGTCTACGCGCTCTGATGAGTCAGTCATGACTTTTTCATAAGAGAGAGAGAGAGTATATAGTCTCTCTGCCCAAGGGACTCGGGGAGAGTTGGACGACAGAAGGTATCCTACAGGTTCAGCGATGCGGGAGAGGAATGACATGAAGTCCTGCAGAACACTGGGGTAATGGAAACGATCCTCTCTCTCTCTCTCTCTCTCTCTCTCTCTCTCTCTCTCTCCACCGCGCACACATACGCGCACGCACGTGAGTTTATTGGCTTCTGCAAATAATCACCTAGTTCTCTTACGCGCAGGAAATCTACTTAACGTTCTCTTTTACTTGAAGCACAAGTTTCGTTCTTCTCTGTAGAAGCTTCTTAACGATGGGGAACGTATGCATGATCATTACCGGCGTAAATATACACAGAGATAACGAAATCGAAGGTAAGGGTATCGACAGAAATCCTGACATTGAAGGTTCTTCTACCTCTATCTCTACTTCTACGTCGACATCCAGCTCAGCCTCAAATTCGACGTCATATCGCATCCGTAACAGCAACGGCAGCCTCAGTTTTCCGAGAAGATGGATCACCTCCAACAGCAAGAAGAACATCCCCTATAAAACGCCTCAAAATGGGACACATTCAACGTCTACCACTTCGCCAGTTTGGCAGCGTGGAATCCTAATGGGAGAGAAGTGCGAACTTCCGGACTTCTCAGGTCTCATCTTGTATGATGAACATGGCAATTCCACGCAGCAACGTCCATGCAAATCTCCCAAGCACGCGGCACATTCTGCTCTTCGACTCGTGGCCTGAACGGTAAGGTTATCCTTCCGGAATCTGCAATGGTCATGAAGATGGTGAAAGATCACTATCTTTCATATTACTGTTACGGCCATGTATGCATGTCTGCATAGATCTTTCCGCACTAATACTAGTACTCTCATATATGCATATCTGTATAGATGAGCCAGTATACGTATCATTACTTTCATGTGTATGTATGCGAAGATGAGCTTATTCCTGTATTTTCAGCGTCAGGCATGCTATCTGAAAGATCTGTATGCGCCTTCCTGTAGACAGGTATTCATACGTTTGGTAGTAGCTATTGCCTTCATGATCCATTCATGCCATCTTCTGCAGGACTCTACAGTAACATGGGGAATTTCATTCACTGGCTTACAGACATGGAACTTCTCTGTACATTTTCCTTGTTTCTTCCTCATAGATTTTCCTCTTGTTTGAATTAAAGAATACAGAAACTCATTGTAAATTGTTATCTATCTGGGTGGAACCTTGAATTGGTAGTTAATAATATGTAACTGGTACAGCTATCACAGCTTATTATAGCTTCTTAAAGCACATCAGCAACCCTTGCAGGGCTTGATTTGCCAACAGCAACCCTTTCAGGGCTTGATTTAGCAACAGCAAGGATTGCAACAAAAGAACCCAACTATTCCTCAACTCTAGCATTTGGCCCAATCTGCCTCCTGAAACATCTGATACTATATTTTTGTATGAGTATGATGATATTATGTTGTGATTCCTCCTGTTTTGAGGTAAAACAGGTTCTTCATATGCTACTTTATTAGTTTATTTCCCTTAGATAGTGAGCTCATCATGCAGACCAATTCTTACATTTTGTCAAGAAGGAAAAGAAAAGGCACTTTTCTAGAAAGTCGCCTCCGTGATGGCAAACGCTCAAATATCTCCAATTCCATTTCATTATCGCTGCTGCTTCTAAATTCATATTCCGTGTAATCATATGAACATTACAATCAGAGAATGGTATCTGCTTTTTGACTCTCGTGTAAGTGCCTTTTGTAAACATACAAGGGTATCTGCTTTTATGCCCTTTGGAAAAATAACGAAAATGATCACCGTCAAATATATTAGTCAAACTCAACAGTTACCTTTTGCTTCCATTGTCTTGATGCGAATGAGAAGACGTGGAGTTGGAGAGAAGATGAGATTCCAGATTTACGCAAATAACAAAGTGTGTTCTTCCTTGTATCTTTATTATGAGTAATGATAAACCTTGTTTGGTATTTTCTTTATCTCTGTGTCTTAATTATTTTCGGTCTGTGTATTATCTCTTGTATAATGAGTATTACAGATAAATGAAGGCATACTATTTGTGCATTGGGAATACAAACACCTGATTTTGATTGTAATAATTTCAGAACTCCCCATTCCTTAAACCCGACTTGCAAGAAAGACAAAAAACAACAAACATTTTGCCACCATGATGGGATGGGGTGTCGATGCATGAGATATTTTTAGAAAGAGTTTTGGAATTGAAGGCAATGGATGTTGACAATGTGCACTCATTTCGCTACACGGTTTTCACATTTTAAGGAGGAATAGGAGATGTTGGTGAAAGTTTGGACCACATCATTCCGGGTAATGTGCATATTTTAGAGCAGTTACTTTCATTCATAGACAAAGGCATCATTCCTCATTCATTTTTGACAAAACATTTTGAGGTGCAAGCTACATTCGAGGGTACAAAGCTGCAGACAAAAAGCTAACAAGGCCACCAAACCCGTACCCAATTGGAGAGGGTCTTTTGGAGTTTTCTTGGGTAGAGTAGTTGCAGGAAAAGCTCTTAGCCCCAAGAGATGATATTCCATTAGTTCTTGGATAGTAGGAGGGCCCAAAAGTAAAGGAAGAAGGTTTTTTTTTTTCATTTAGTTCCTACACATGCGGAGTGGTGGTGTTGGCAAAACCCTGTGATAGTCCTTGATCATTGAGTTTTCAGAACGCAATTCAATGGATGATGAACCATATGTGCATGTTTAATTGTTTGAGATGCAATATGAACTCCTAGAAGGCAAATATGATGATGCATGCAAATACCCACTTTTTCAAGCTAAATTGGGTGGGGAAGTAGTCTATAAGTTGACCAAGTTCACCCCTTATCATTTTTGCGACTTATGATGCCATGCATAAAACATTTCTAAGGAGATTCTATAAAGATAAGAGAACTAGAAAACTTCTTCTACACTCTAGTATATGGTCCAACAGCCTATTCAAATTGTTGTAGTCTATGCATCTTTATTTGAGAGTGCTCTATGAAAGATTCTAGATCTTGAACATCCCCAAATGATGTAGTCCATGGGTGGTTCATGGAGGATCTCAACCCTATGTTAAAGGATAAAATATATCTTTATGTCTTGGATGGAATCATTGGATCATATTATCAATGTTATCGAGCAATTGGAGCCTAATTTAAAGGTAGCTAATCTATTTTTGTAGCCGACTATGGAAGTTTTGCAAATTATGCACTTAATCAAGTGCATTGTGCTACATGTAATGTAATGAATCCCTATACAAAGCAATGTGTATATAATACATGGAATACACTTGTGATCACTAATAAGATACAAGTTGGTTTTCCACCAGTCTACCAATGGTACGAACAACCATATGTACATATAGTATGTCCTACAAATATAGGGCATATTGGTGGAAGTAAGGAGCAAGCACAGTCCCCTCCCTCAGGGCAAAATAAATGGAACTATCCAAGTTATGGAAGGGATCTGTGACCCTTCAATTGGAAGCGAGAGGAGGGTGGAACATATTCAAAAAATCAAAAGGCCCCTAGTGCCTATTATTTATGGAATTCAAAGATATAAGGTTGGCTTGTCCAAAAGCTTAGCAATATGATTGAATAAAAGGGGAAGCCAAGTTGAAAGTGCCCATGACCAATATGTTCACCTTGAGTTATGAAGAAATATTGGACCCAATAATGACTTAGTCTGGAAAAAAGTTGCAAAAACAAGATGAAGTGTTGTTATATCCCAACATCTCTAAGCAATGTAAGGTATTCAATTAAGCTTCTAGATGGGCTGCCCAGATGCTATCTCATTTTGCTTCCATTCATGAGTATGCTTCTTTGGATAATACAAGAGGAAAAAAAAAAAGTACCCAAGGTAGAAAACATGAATAAGGAACCATAGGATCTTATCCTTACAGAACCCCAAGACATTATGAATTACGATACTACTCATGATTCCCCATAGGTTCTATGTAAGTCCATCATACAATTAATATTAAGACATCTTTCAAATTTAGTGCCAACCTATAAGGATGCTCTTCTATGCACAACAGACTCTACCAACTAATAAAGTGGAAAACTATGGATGATACATTAGTTGATTATATTGGTCCTATAAATATGGTGTGGTATGTCGCATTTCTAGAGGTCTCATTGATGGAGACAGTGGCATTAGCATTACTATGTTATGCGTTTGTGGTGAATTATTGGATTGGACTAATATTGAAGCCACACCATTTTATATTTGGATAGATGATCTCTCTCATGTTCAATCTATTGAGCAAATCAAAGATATTCCCATTTGAATCCAAGATGTTACATGTTTTATTACTTTCAATGTTATCAAAATTGCCTGGTAAATGAGATGATTATAATCTATTATTAGCCCGCCCTTGTTTAAAGCATGTCAAAGTACAACAAGATTGGAGGTCTCAAACTATAACTTTCCATAGGAGACATAATAAATATTTTATTACTTTGGATGACATGCAAATTTACACAAAGGATGAGCTCTTGATGATTACGAAACTCCTACATATGTTGGACAACCTTGAGGAGGATGAAGATGCTTAATTTTTAGAAGCCAACAAGGATTTGTGGTCTATTATACTTATCAATAACCCTAAAGTATTAGCTTACTATAACAAGCAAGAACCAGTGAAAGATTAGGTTCACCCCAAACTAGTTTTGGATGAGATATTAGCACCAAGATTTGAAGAATTGCAAGAGAAAGGGACTATACATTTACATGAGGATCAAGTGGAGGCCCTCAATTTAGGTCCCATTGATCAACCACAATTAGTCAAGATCTGTGCAGACTTACTTTCATCCTTTCAGATGGAGTTGATCACTTTGCTTAAGGAGTTTAAAGATGTCTTTGCTTGGGAGTAATCTGATGTGTGAGATCTTCATCAATGCCTATATCAACATATGATTCACTTGAAACTAGATGCCTCGTTAATTATCTAGCAATGATATGAGTTGAACCCAATTTTGCTAAAGTAGTGAAGGAGGAATTAGATTGAGTCGTGCGGGTTAGATTCATTGTCCCAATTGAATATCTCGAGTGGATTTCCCTGATTGTGATTTTCCTAGAGAAAAAAAAAAGATCTTTGTATTTGTGTGGATTATCAGAATTTGAATGCAGCCACTCTTCCAAATCCTTTTCCCTCATCTCCTTTGGACACAATGTCAAATGAAGTTATAGGATGGAAAATGTATTCTTTTCTTCATGGATTTAGTGGCTATAATATGGTTCGAATGGCTGCTATTGATAGTGCATAACAATTTTTATTACCAATTAGAGTGTATTTTCTTGTACTCTTATGTGCTTTGGGTCCAAATGATCCTAATACCTTTGAGCCATATATGCATCATATCTTTGCCCCATATTTGACCAGCTTCAAGCAAGTTTTTTGGATTCTCTTTTAATGTGAAGGACCTACGTAGAGCATTGCATCACTTAAGGCTTTGTTTTATGCAATGTAGAGAGGTGCACCTTTGTTTAAACCCTGCTATATCCTTTTTTGCATAAAATATGAGAATATATTAGGTCATATCACTCCTAAAGAAGGGATGGAAGTTCACTTTGATAAAGTTAAGGTAGTGTTGCAAGCCCCATTGCCACAATCTTCAAAGGATGTAGTTGGATTTTGAAAGAAATTTGGAGAAGCTTGGAGAGGCTTGGAAAGTTGGGTTGTCAAGTGGTGAAGTTGGTCTAGCAAACTAGAATAGACCAGCCCTAGATCTTCGGATATGTAAAGTAGACCTTGTAGGCTTGTGGTTAGTGCAAAAAAACCCAATAGGTACTTTGGAACATCAATAAGAAAAAGTTAATGCAAAACAAATAATTTGCACCTTGACTAGCTCATAAAATCCTTCTAAAAATGGATGGAACTTGTGACTTCAAACACTAAGAGCATCCAACACACTAACAATTGGAAACATTCCTCTTAAGGGAGTTTCATACATAGGTTTGGCTTGATATAATGCATAAAGCCCTAATTTATAATAGCTATAGAAGAAGCAATCACCTTAGCACTAAACTCATGTCATCCCGATTTTTAAGGGAGTTGTAGAGAATGACCTCCAGATAGTAAAACTTGAATATCTATAAAATTAATGAACAAAATGATCTGAAAATTGGTACACATAAACTAGACAACAATAACTTTCCAATGAGTTCTTAAACATGTTGGAGTTTGAGGTCAATGGATGCATGTCAACAACACAAGGAAGAAGAAGAAGCTTGGAGCGAAACACACAATACTGAATGTATTGCCAGTAGAATGTACAAAGATAAGTCACATGTTAGGGCTATACGAATATATACAAGTCAGGGGAAAGAAACCTCCTAAAGAGGGAAAAAAGTTCCCTGATGGTCCTAGTGTATTCACACACATCACTACCTAAATATATCAACAAATCCCCCTAAGAGTGATGCGGTGAACAAGGAGCTGACACTCATGTATAAGGAAGTGCCAAGCTATGTGGAATCAATCCACAAAAGGAAGTAAGCCTAAAGCTTTGTGGAAAACTTTAAACTTCTCCCTAGGCATAGCCTTTGTGAAAAGGTCTGCAATGTTCTCCTACATGGGCACATATGCCAAGCTGATTCTCTTCAGCAGAGAACCTCTCCCTAAGATAATGATAGTGCACCTCAATGTGCTTAGTGCGAGCATGGAACACAAGGTTCCTTGCAACTACCAATGTGCTTTGAGTGTTAGTGAAGATGGTGGTGGCAGAAGACTGACCAACACCCAAATTATCCATAAGACATTTGAGCAACACACACTCAACAGTCGTTGTGAAAGCTTCCCTATACTTAGCCTCACAACTAGAAGTGGCCACAGTAGGCTGCTTTTTGTTCAACCAAGATATGCATGAGCTATCGAGCATGAAGATAAAGCTACTAGTGGACACACGAGTGTCATAGCAACCAGCCCAGTCAGATTCAGAAAAAGCATGTAAATCTTGTAGTAAGGATCCCCCCTTGGGATAAAAAAAAATCCAAGTAGCTAGGTATCGCTAAAGTAGCGAAAGATGCGCTTAACTACCTGCCAATGCTTGACACCTCCGCACTACATAAACCTGCTCATCTGTGAGATAGAAAATTGAATATCTGGCTAAGTAATGCATAAGTAAATCAAGCATCCAATAGCCTGTTGATAGAGTATAGCATCAAATGCATCTCCACAATCATGAACACTCAGTCATAAACCTGTCTCCATAGGGATGGCAATATGTTTGGAATCTTCAAGGCCAAAACATTGCAATAATGTGTCAATATATTTTGTTTGACACAAAGATATTCCACCATCAACTTGCATAAATTGAATGTGCAAATAATGATGCAAATACCCCAAATTAGACATCTCAAATGAGGAATGGAAAGCAGCCATGAAATCAGCAATAGGCTTCTCATGAGGACCAATGAGTAGCATTTCATCAATGTACACAACAATGATCAAAAGAACATCATTAACATGCTTAAAATATAAGGTGCTTTGAGTTCCACTGTCTCAAAACCATGTGCAATTAGATAGGCATGTATCTTTTCATACCAAGCACGTGGTGCTTGCTTTAAACCATATAATGCCTTCTTTAACCTGCGCATCTCGTTATGACATAAACCTTTTGATGGCACCTCCTTTGACGATCGCGAATGAGCATAGTAGGACACACAGGGAGCTTTCTTGGTTCGCCGCCCAACCATGTTCGAGCTACCTCCATGTTTCTTCATGAGGTTAGTCTCTTGACTCTCCACTCTACTCCAAAAGGTGATCCACACCCAATGAATATCATATGACATTTCCTTCCCCTTGAAAACATTTTCGTCCTCGAAAATGTAATTGAAATGTCCGTAATGGTAGAAGAAAGTGCCCGAACTCCCCTGAACCCCATGTACTCTATGTACATGGTCATCTCTGTGTGTTGTTTCCCCATATCCTTCCCCTTAAGAAGCCTCATAAGAGATCATCTCAAAGGTGGGAAACCGTCTAAGTGGTGCCTATTATCTCCCATGTACACTCTACCTCCCAAACTATCACTCCCATAACATACAACATCATCCAAATGACCTAAGTCCATATGATGTATCCTCTATGGAGTAATAATATGAAGAGCAAGTGTAAAGTGTCAAGCTTATAGGCATGACCGTATAATATGGAGATAATAAACCATAGAATCCTTTGAAATATAGAACAAAGTCCCATAACAAGTGACTCCAAACCCATCTAAGACTAAATGATAGATTGCCCTCATACCACTCTAGGTCTCCCTAACCTTGAGTGTACCCACAAGTAATAGTTTAATCTAAACTACCTTGTGATCTATGAAAATCCATGATCTAGTTCATATATATGAATTTCTTGATAGTAAAATGCAATCTCTACATCTCACCAACCAATAAGTCTGTGTTTTTTCATCCTTTTCCTTTGGACTTAGTTCTATTGGAAGAGCATCTGTTGGCACTTGTGCAAACTCAAAAATATTCTCTTCCCTCTAGTTTGCCCTATAAATGCAAAAGCATTCCCTTTGAGATTCAAATAATCCCTAAATACCCATCCTCCTAACTGATGTTTACACATCATACTCATGATGTAACGCCAACTAAGAGCTTGGTACCCCAACAGGTTAGATATATCTCTAAGTCCTAGAAACCCTAAAGAGAAGAGTCATACTCAACTCCGAGTCTCACAAATGTCAATAACTAGATCATCTCATCTAGTCAAGGACCATTGCTGGAGTGACATAACTACTCCTCTCTAGAGTCTACAAGTGAGAATCAATCTAACCAGTATGATTACCTGATCTCCCTCTTGTCTTTGATAGAAGAGTGCCACTCCTATCTAGACAATCTAAATGAGAAAGTGAAACTCTCTCCATATCTCTCTCTATAATCTCCTCTAAGAAAAAGAGCTCTGGTAGTGGGATTTATTCCACTTTCCCTTTCCCTTTGAAAGAGATTCTATTGAATCCATTTACTCTGCTCATAACTGAGAACATGTACATAAGTTCTCCATGTTTTCCTTCAAAACTAGTGGAGAAAGAGACTCCCATGTGAAGGAAAATTACATTGAAAAGTAGAGTAAATGAATTCCTTCTGAAATATAGAGTAAGAGATGTTTCCCAAACACCTCTTCTCTCTAAAGGAAAACATACTCTATCCTTCTCCTATGAAGAAATCATGTTTTCCTTTCCTTCTTTCTCTTTCAAAGAATAGGAGCTAAAGTGAGACCTCTGAGCTGAAATGAGATCTCTCATCAATCTCTGAGTTGATTCCCACTTTCTCCTTTCCTTAAAAGAGAAACATGTGAATTCATTTAGTCCTCTCTTCCATAACTAGTGCATAATCCCTCATTATACATATTCCTATAAAGATGGAGAACAGATCTCCCCTAACTAATGAAGGTGTAGGTAGTGAAGAGTGGAGAAAATAAATTCCTAATAAGGGTTAAAGCCCTCTATTAAAATGGTCAGCAATGATGTGACATGATACCGTAAACACATGTGTATCCATACTAAAGAGTTATCTCTGCTAACCATCCTCTGTGCATGGATCTATACGATCCCATAAAACTAATGGAATTATCCTTCCTGAAAACCTCAAAATGAGTATGTGACATCAATGGTGACAAAATCACCCATCACATTCTCTACTGGAAGAATAAATCTTTTGTTAACTATGAAGGATAACTTCCAATCCTAAGGAGATGTCTACTAAGAGCTCTCCTCTGATCTAGTGAGACATGTTGCCATGAATGATGAGTCCTTTTCTTCTTGGCCATAGAAGAAGAGTGCTCAAAGGGAAGTCGTTTCCACTGTCCCATACAAGTGGAACCTTGTTCCAATTCACGGTGTCATACCTACACTAAACCAAATATATATTCCAAACATATGTAATGGAATATATAGGTGGACTCTAATGAATCCCATATCGTAAAATCATGTCAGTGGACTCAAATGAGTCCCATGTCCTCGAACTAGTTAGTTTGGTTCTAGTCACCTTGTGACAATGGATATCCTCTTCTGCTCCAAACCAACTTGTTCCTAGGTACCAAGACAAGGTCTGAGTACCTCTCTGTAGATCCCAAAATACATATGTATGTATTGGGTACCCCAACTATTCCTGACTAAGGGATCTATGCTCTATACCATAGAGCTAGTGCCATGCCTCTGGCCTTCCTAACCATCACTCGAATCACATAGCACCCGTCGATGCTATCTCATGAAACCCATCTCTGTGATCCCATCTATTTGGTTTCCTTAGTAGTGTAGCAGTAATGCTTCACTACTCGCTCAAGTGAGGTGTATCAGTGAAATTACTGAGTTTTTGGGTATTCCTGATAATACCCCATAGTCTCCTAATCATCATGTGAGACTCTTGTGAAGATAACTAAATCTTCACTGACTTGGAGATTATCAAACTGTATCTCCCGTGGCTCTATGCAACTTCCTATAAGCTATAGGATTGCTTGTGCACATTACTAATGGTGAAGGTGTAGCTCCTTCCTTTAGCAATCCTATAGTCTAATTCCAAAAGTATTATATGTAGGGATCCTGTTGCTACTAAAGTTGCCTTATGTATAATACTCTGATGGTACTAATTCCATCAAATACATGCTTATAAGCATGCCTAAAACTTATTGATGTTTGCAGAAAGGGCATGCTACGATGCCATAACATTTCTACGTAAAGGCAAGTGCGTATATAACGCCATGCAGTAGGAAAAATTTTGACAGCATTTCCCCAAGGAAATGGAATCCCAAAAAATTTTTACCATAAGCTCAGTGGCACATCGGCCACCCAATAACATAGGGCTTGACAGGCCCATGGCATGCACGCCATAAACTCATATATGGATTCCATGACCTGCAAAAGCATAAAAACAAATGTTGGCAACCATTCTGTGTATTGCCTAACCATATAGTTTGTGCAATCCTCTTTCCTGCAAACAATCAAAAAGTATACTTCTTGCCTGTCGATCCATACTTTAAGAATTTAAACATTGATCAACATTTGATGTATGCAATCCAATTCATGCATGTAAATATAGAACATGCCATAACATAAAGTAAAGTGCCTGAAGCATAAAGCATACGTCCCTTAATAGTTTCTGTTTTGGAATTGCATGCATCCATTCCTTTGATGATGTTCAAGACCTCTGCACCTTCCTCTTCAGGTCCTAATATAAACTTTGAAGTGTCCGAAAACATCGGAGCACTCCCCAAAACATAAAACATGGTCAGGTGATTACAAAAATAATGCAAATTTAGTCAAAAAATGCATTAGTAATCCTTCTTTAGAGCTGCAAAAACCACTATAGGACCTGAAAATGTTCATAAAGTGAAATATATAGCATGTGCAAAGAAGTCCAAGTGAAATTACTCAAATCGCCTTCCTAGTTTGTAAAATATGGCTCTTGGAAGGTCGTCACCGAAAATTGTTCAGACTTTGCAGAGCTGTACAGACCTGCAAAATACTTATTTTCCAAAATTTCTTTTGATAAACTGAAAGTAGACCTTGTGCTCTTCAAAACGAGCCATAGCATGTCCAATTTGGAGTTTTCTAGCCCAAGATATGGCCATTCCAAGCGGGACATGCCTAACTAGTGGACTGTTGGAGGGGTTGGAAAAAGTGTAAAAATATGATTTTTGGGGTGCCCAAAAGCATTCTTCCATCATGCAAATTCTAAAATTGTCTCCATAATCTCAGAGAGAAACATATGAAGAGGCTTGGGCCTATTTTCACTTTTCCAAATCCTCCCTTAGTGCATGCTAATTCGCTCCCCAAAAGAGGCCTAAATCAAGATTTTTGCTTTCATGCAAAAACTTAAATGGGAGCTTAGCAAGCTTCTAATCCACTCTAAATGTGGATTTCTCTTGGATTTTATACAATAATCCATGGGAAGCCTCTTAAATGATCTCTTTTCTTACTCCCCAAAGTGGAGTTTGGCAAAATTTAAGATCTAAACTTTTTCCAAAAAGTGCGGGAAGGGGGTCTTTGAGGAAGTAAAATTCCTCCTTAACTCATCATTTTGATGAATCTAATGATTCCATTATGAATTCCATACACCATACTCTCAGCATATATACTTTAGCCCATCCATCCATAGCTATTGCACCTCTTTTTCCCTCTTCCAAAATGGGAATTTCTTAGATTTAGGTGCTGAAATTTTTTGTTAAACTGTGATGGAAGGGGGGTTTTGTGGAGCTTCAAATTCCCATCATACTGCGGTATTTTTTGGATTTCTTAATTGTATATAGAATTCAATACACTAGACTATAAGTGTGCATGGTTTTTTCCATAAATCTATGAAAAATTCCTCCTCTTTTCCCCTTCCCAAAATGGCTATTTATCAAAATAGCTCCTGAAATTTATGTGAAAATCATGAAAGTAGAGTATTTTGGAGATACTCTAAAGTTGGCCTTCTTGTATTTTTGAGGTACTCCTTGACCCCAAATGAGAGCATATACCTCATACTCTCCATACATGTGATTTCCCTCCGAAAATGTGCCCCCCCTAATGCTTCATTATCATTCTCAAAAATGAAAATTCTTACAGGAATTCAAAAATACTCAAACCTGGAACTTGAAGCCATACTCCTCCTCCTTGCTAAAATATCGAGGAAGGTTTTGAAGAGAAATCTTCCTATCTTCATGTATGGATGTATTGTTGATTTGATCTCCAAAGAGGATGTAGAAAATAAATTCGGTAGATCCCATCTTTGGTCATCCAAATATGCAACTTGAGTAGACTTTGTTGCTACATGGGCAAACCAATTTGTAGAAACAATTGCACTGGATGTGGCTTCAAATAAAAACGAAATTCAATCCATGAGCATGACATGTTGGCTGGGCCTTTCTCTCATCTCTATAGGTCAAATACATGGCTTGTCCCGTCCATGAGCTTACATACAATCCTGCGCACTTCAGTTTTTATTACCACCATGGGTTGGAGGTCGTGGATAGTCTAGAAGCCTCTCTACAAGGTGGCGCAGGTTCAAATCTTGGCTCCTACACGCTGCTGCAGAAGAGATCCTTGCCCGCTCTGATACCAATATGACATAAACCTTTTGATGGCACCTCCTTTGACGATCGCGAATGAGCATAGTAGGACACACAGGGAGCTTTCTTGGTTCGCCGCCCTGCCATGTTTGAGCTACCTCCATGTTTCTTCATGAGGTTAGTCTCTTGACTCTCCACTCTACTCCAAAAGGTGATCCACACCCAATGAATATCATATGACACTCTTTTTCATGCCCTTTCTGCACAAAGCCACAGTGCTGAAAAACATACACTTCTTCATGCAAATCACCATTCAAAAATGTTGTTTAAATGTCCAACTAATGTACATTCTGACCATGATGAGCCGCAAGTGCATAGATGCTATGAACAGTAGTCATTTCGCAAGTAGGTGCAAAGGTCTCATCAAAATTAATGCCTCTTTCGTGTGCATAACCCTTTGCAACAAGCCTAGCCTTATACTTGTCAACTATTCCATCAGGTTTACGCTTGAGCTTGTATACCCACTTAGTGCCATTGGCCTTCTTATTAGAAGTCAAGTCACATAAAGACCAGTTACCATTTTTCATAATAATATCATATTGTGATTGTATAGTAGCCATCTAATTTTCAAAATTTTGTGCTTCATCATGTTGGAGAAACAATCACTAACTGGACATATATTTGAAGGTCAAATCTTAGGAAGAAAACCCCATGCCTATGTGAAGGGACAAATTCACAAATGTATTATACTTGTAAAGTTAGTTCACTTTAGTTCTAGAAGTTTTTCAAAAGTTACGGGAATGAGAAAATCTATATAAGTTAGTTTGTATCAACTGACGCGGTGAGAGAGAATAGAGAGAAGCAGTAGAAGAAGGAGTTCATTTATACGACTGTGTATAGTTGGGATTCTCTGAGTGAGAAAGCATCTGTAAAACTTCTGAGTTTTTATAGTTATGAGAAGAACTGAGTAAAGTTTTGTGTATGAGCCTCTCTCCATCATCTCCATGATTACCTACTGTGTGATGAGTTACAAAGATCAAGTTTTCCAAGCAACTCGATGCCTGGCATCGAATCTCTGTTGATAAGTCATATTTTCATTTACATTTTTCATTCAGTACTGAAGTGTTTTGAAAACATGATGTTGTTGGAGCAACTCGATGCCTGGCATCGATTTCCAGTTGATAAGTCATATTCTAAGTGTGCATGAAATCACCTATAGTTTTGGTGTCCAAAAGATCAAGACTTTATGCGGGAAGTCGATGCCCGGCATCGAATCCCTGCTGAAAAGTGGCCAAAAACATCCCAAGTCGATGCCCGGCATCGAATTCTCGTTGCAAGTCGATGCTAGGCATCGAATTCTAATTTTAAACAGGCGCTCTTACTAAAACAGGCAAGTTTTCCAGTTTTGGAAGGTCATACAAGGTCATCTTGTGAGGGCCATAACTTGAGTTCTAGAGCTGCGTTTGATGCATATTATAGTTTGTTGGAAAGCTCTACTATTCTAGTTTCAGCCTATAAAGTTTCATCAAGAAAGCATACTTGAGCTAGGAGAAATTAGCAAAATACGGAAGGTATGTCATTTCGGTGACTAGGAATTTCTGTAGAAGCAAAGTTCTCACTTTAAGCTATCATTTCTCAAAGTTTGGAGTGGCAATGAGTTAATGGTGACCATAGAGGTGTTCTAGTGTCACATTAATTCATTTCTTGTGGTGTTTTATACATCAACAAGTGGTATCAGAGCAGAAAGATTCTCGAGAGCAGAAGACGACAAAGGTACGAGAAGTTTTGTAAAGTTTTCCATTAAAGTTTGAAAGGTGAAGCATTTGAAGACACAAGGCATCAAAAGATTACTTTTGAAGTATCCTCATACACAAAGAACTTCAAAAGGTATTATCCTTTATCCTTTAAGCTCACAGGTTGCAGCAGAAGGAAAGAACTATGGCAGATCATATCTCCATTGACAAACAGGACAGAGATAATTACCCCGCATGGGTAATGAGAATGGAAGCCTTACTTATGAGTAAGGATCTCATGATATATGTTACAGGTGAAGAAGAGAAGCCAGTATTTGAAGATGAAAGCCGACCAAAGAAAGAGGAACTTGATGCTTTAAAGCATTGGCAGAAGAAGGATGCAAGTGCAAAAGCCTACATCTACAATACAATCTCTGATCATTTGCTACCACACATCAGAGGATTGGAATCATCTGAAGATATATGGAATGCATTGGAGTATCATTTCCAAAGCACTACTAAAGCAAGGAAAGCAAGTCTATGGTCAGAGTTTACAACATTCAAGAAGAAGCCAAGTCAAAGTATTAGTGATTATGTCACTAAGATGAAGGATCTTGCAGATAGTCTTGGATCCATAGATGAAGATGTTGAAGATCACAGATTGATTGATCAATTACTTGCAGGTTTGAGAGGGGATGAAAGGTGGAAACCTTTTGTCTTATCAAGAGAACTTTCATTAAATCATTATGTTCCAGATTTGAACCAGTTGCTTCGTTTGATGCTCACATATGAGCAAGACTTGAAGGGAGATGGAGATAAAGGACAAAGTTCTGCAATGTACATGAAGAACAAGAAGAAAGGAGATAAAGGTAAAGCAAAGGATGAAGAAGAGTCAACTTCTCAAGTCTATTATGCAAGAGGTAAAGGCATTGGCAGAGGTAGAGCAAGAGGTTTTGGAAGAGGAAGAGGTAATCAAAATAACAACAAAAAGGCTTGCTGGATCTGTGGATTGAGTAATCATTTGGCTCATGACTGTTGGCACAACCAACAAGGATCAAACCAGAATCAAAACAGCAATAGCAGAGGTCGAGGTGGAAGATATCAAAGTAATTTTCAAAGAGGTAGACAAAGTCAAAGAGGAGGCTATGGTAGAGGTGGAGGAAGAAGTTGGGGACAGAATCAATCCTACAACACCACCTACTACAACTATGCAAATGACACACAGAATGAAAGTCATACATCATTGATGATGAATTCAATCAGCACATCAGACAAAGAAGATCTAAAGGTATTTTACATTGACTCTGGATGTTCTAATCATTTGTCAGGAAACATAGAATTGATGTCAGATTTGGAAAAAGGCATTTCTAGTCACACAGTTCAAACTGGTGATAATACAAGACATAGTGTACATTCAATTGGAAAAGTGAAATGCAAGAGTGGAGCAGATTTGGTAACCAATGTTTTGTATGTTCCTACAATACCTAAAAACTTGATTAGTGTGGGACAGATAGTTGAAAAAGGTTTTCAAGTCAGGTTTACAAATGAAGGAGTATTTGTGGAAGATCCAGAGAATGGATATAATCAGATTGTCTCTGGTAAGAAAGAAGGTAGACTCTTTACTTTAAGAGTGCAAGGAAACATTGGTCAAGCTTTGCTCACACATGGTGAAGCAGTGATTACAGAACTTGATCTCTGGCATAAGAGATTAGGTCATTTCAATGAAAGAGGAATTAAAGCTATGGTTGCTAATCAGTCTGTACTAGGATTACCAAATGTGCAAAGTCAACATATGGTTTATAAATGTGAAGCATGTCAAATGGGTAAAGCACACAGGTTACCATTTCAAAAGAAAGGATTCAAACATGATGGAATACTTGAGCTCATTCATACAGATGTATGGGGACCAACAAAAGAAGGATCTATCAGTGGCTCAAGGTATTATGTTCTTTTCATTGATGATGCTACAAGATGGATAACATTATATGTTTTGAAGGAAAGATCAGAAGTGTTTGGAGCTTTCAAGCATTTTCATGCATATGCAGAGAGAGTCACAGGTCAAAAGCTTAAGAGACTGAGGTCTGATGGAGGGGGAGAATATTTCTCCCAAGAGTTCAATGATTATCTTTGGAATGCAGGTATTAAGAGAGAAATAACTTGCAGGTATACACCACAACAAAATGGTGTAGCAGAAAGAAGGAACAGGACTTTGGTTGAGTTTGCTAGAGCTATGCTAAAGGAGAAGAACTGTCCAAATTATCTTTGGGCTGAGGCTGTAAATACAGCTACATATCTTGTGAATAGATTACCATGTGCAGCTCTGAATGGAATGACTCCATATGAAGCTTGGTGGGGTAAAAAACCAACACTAGATCATTGTAGAGTGTTTGGATCAATTGCATATGCTTATGTGCCATCACAACTTAGGCATAAACTTGAACCAAAGGCAGAAAAATATGTGTTCATTGGTTATGATGAAAAGCAGATGGGTTACAGATTGTGGAATCCTCTAACCAAACAATTTATTGTTTCTAGAGATGTTACATTTGATGAACAGAAAAGTTGGTATGCAGATCAAAGTCATACAGCTGAAGAATTTGAAGAAGAGGTAAGAAGATGTGAGAAAGGAAAATCAATTGTGCAGGTAAATAGGGATGAAGACTATATGCAAGCAAGTACATCCACAAGTGGATTAACAAGAAGGAATGAAGAAGCTCCTATATTTGATGAAGAAGTGTATCCAGACACATATGAAGAATGTGAACCAAGAAGGTCAAGCAGGACTAGAAGACAACCAGAAAGGTATTCTTATGATACTTCTTACATAACTCAGAAGAACTATGCATATATGGTGAAAGATGATGAAGAACCTCAGAACTATGATGAAGCTAAAGGTAAGAAGCAATGGGAAGAAGCAATGAAGGAAGAGTTCAATGCACTGGAGGAGAACAAGACATGGGAACTTGTTCCTAAACCAAATGGTAAGAAAGTAATTGGAAATAAATGGGTTTATAAAGTGAAGAAGCTTGCAGATGGAAGTATAGCCAGATACAAAGCTAGATTGGTGGTGAAAGGCTATGCCCAGACCTATGGCATAGATTATGATGAGACATTCACTCCTGTAGCTAAGATGTCAACTATAAGGACAATCATTGCTATTGCAGCTTCAAAAGGATGGACCCTAAGTCAATTGGATATAAAAAATGCACTCTTGAATGGATACATATCAGATGAGGTATACATGGAACAACCTCAAGGGTTTATAGATTCCAGGTATCCAAATTTTGTTTGCAGGTTGAGAAGAGCATTGTATGGATTGAAGCAAGCTCCAAGAGCTTGGAACTATAGACTGGTGAAGTATCTCAATGATCTTGGATATCAAAGTTCAAAAGCATATTCAAGTCTACTTATCAAAAGAACAGAGGAAGGTACAATCTACATTTGTATTTATGTAGATGACATTATAATCATAGGTACTTCAGATGAAGGAATCAAGGAGGTAAATAGATTACTTGAGAAAGAATTCAAGATCAGTGACCTAGGAAAGTTGTCATACTTTCTTGGAATGGAAGTCACTTATACAGATCATGGCATATATGTATCACAAGAAAGGTATCTTCTGAATCTATTGAAGAAGTTTGATATGGAAAATTGCAGAGAAGCTTCAACTCCACTTGAAGTTAATCACAAACTCAGTAAATATGATGGTGCAGAATACAAAGATATGAGGAAGTATCAATCCCTTGTGGGTAGTTTGATTTATGCTACACTAACAAGACCTGATCTTAGTTATGCAGTGGGAGTTTTGTCACAATTCATGCATTGTCCAAAGGACCCACATTGGATTGCAGGTCAAAGAGTTCTCAGATATATCAAAGGAACTATAAAGGAAGGATTATATTATCCTTTTACATCAGATTTGAAGTTGAGAGCCTATAGTGATTCAGATTGGGCAGGTAACCAGGATGACAGAAGATCAACTCATGGTTACATGATATACATTGGTGATAAGCTTGTAAGTTGGTGTTCAAAGAAACAACATACAGTAGCATTATCATCAACTGAAGCAGAGTACAAAGGACTTGTGGAAGCAGCTAAGGAAGTCATATGGATGCAGACATTGTTCAAGAGCTTAGGCATTGATCAAGGTACACCTACAATACATGGAGATAATATGAGTTCACTTTATCTTGCAGCAAATCCAGTATTTCATGCAAGGACAAAGCACATAGAGATACAATATCATTTTCTCAGAGAAAAGGTAATGGAGAAGGAGATTGAAGTGGAGTACATTTCTACTAAAGATCAGTTAGCAGACATAATGACAAAGAGCTTGGATGGTGTGAAGACCAGCAGATTCAAAAGCATGGCAGGAGTAAAAGAAAAGAAGAAGATATGAAGAAACAGGGAATGTCAATTAGTGATTGAGGGGGAGCTGTTGGAGAAACAATCACTAACTGGACATATATTTGAAGGTCAAATCTTAGGAAGAAAACCCCATGCCTATGTGAAGGGACAAATTCACAAATGTATTATACTTGTAAAGTTAGTTCACTTTAGTTCTAGAAGTTTTTCAAAAGTTACGGGAATGAGAAAATCTATATAAGTTAGTTTGTATCAACTGACGCGGTGAGAGAGAATAGAGAGAAGCAGTAGAAGAAGGAGTTCATTTATACGACTGTGTATAGTTGGGATTCTCTGAGTGAGAAAGCATCTGTAAAACTTCTGAGTTTTTATAGTTATGAGAAGAACTGAGTAAAGTTTTGTGTATGAGCCTCTCTCCATCATCTCCATGATTACCTACTGTGTGATGAGTTACAAAGATCAAGTTTTCCAAGCAACTCGATGTCTGGCATCGAATCTCTGTTGATAAGTCATATTTTCATTTACATTTTTCATTCAGTACTGAAGTGTTTTGAAAACATGATGTTGTTGGAGCAACTCGATGCCTGGCATCGATTTCCAGTTGATAAGTCATATTCTAAGTGTGCATGAAATCACCTATAGTTTTGGTGTCCAAAAGATCAAGACTTTATGCGGGAAGTCGATGCCCGGCATCAAATCCTTGCTGAAAAGTGGCCAAAAACATCCCAAGTCGATGCCCGGCATCGAATTCTCGTTGCAAGTCGATGCTAGGCATCGAATTCAAATTTTAAACAGGCGCTCTTACTAAAACAGGCAAGTTTTCCAGTTTTGGAAGGTCATACAGGGTCATCTTGTGAGGGCCATAACTTGAGTTCTAGAGCTCCGTTTGATGCATATGATAGCTTGTTGGAAAGCTCTACTATTCTAGTTTCAGCCTATAAAGTTTCATCAAGAAAGCATACTTGAGCTAGGAGAAATTAGCAAAATACTGAAGGTATGTCATTTCGGTGACTAGGAATTTCTGTAGAAGCAAAGTTCTCACTTTAAGCTATCATTTCTCAAAGTTTGGAGTGGCAATGAGTTAATGGTGACCATAGAGGTGTTCTAGTGTCACATTAATTCATTTCTTGTGGTGTTTTATACATCAACACATCAAACAAAACAAGCTCATTCACATCAGAGAGACCAGAGGCAGCCATAACATAGCAATCTGATGCAAAAGAGGCGCTATGAGAGCCTGAACGAATACAATATGATAGAGGTGCATCTAATTTGCTATCACACAAAGTCTGCATGAGCCATTTGGGCATAGATTTTGGCTCCTCAATATTAGCTCTCTCATCAACAAGTGCATCATGCAAATCTACATCAGAAATGGAATTATCTACACCATCACATGAAACCTATAAAGGGTGAGAAGCTTCCTCATTAGGACTAGCACTAGACTGTCCACCTGTAAAAAGAGGCAACAAAGTATCATACATGTCTTTGGAGCTAATAGATGTCTCCTTAGTACATGAAAGTAATGTCTCAATAGCATCTTCCACAAAAACAACATCATGGTTAACCAGAATGCATTTAGTTTGTGGATGATACAAATGATAGCCTTTGATCTCAGAATTGTACCTAACAAAAATACATTTCACTGCTTTATCATCCAATTTCCTACGATGTTTTTCAAGCACTAATGCATATGCTGGACAACCGAAAACATGCAGGTGAG
The DNA here is from genome assembly GCA_020310875.1 of Ceratopteris richardii. NCBI lineage: Eukaryota > Viridiplantae > Streptophyta > Polypodiopsida > Polypodiales > Pteridaceae > Ceratopteris > Ceratopteris richardii. The sequence goes on from CM035435.1 coordinate 103,425,095, forward strand.
CAAGAGATGGATTATGACCATGCCAAGCCCCATATGGAGTGATAGAATGCAATGCTTTATTGGGACACCTGTTAAGTACATATGTTGCACACATGACAACCTCAAGCTAGAAACTATGTAGTAAAACTTGACTCTTGACCATACACCTCACCAACTCCATGAGTGACTTGTTCTTTCACTCAACAACTCTATGCCAGAGAGAATGTAACGAATAATGGCATGTTTGATAGACAAGGCTTTCAATGCATGTTCCTGAGCATCTCCGACTATCCCAAAAAATTTTCTTTGTAGTAGATGCAATAGGAACCGCAACTTGAATACGAATCTATAGAATATCATCATCTTCGATGCCATCTGCATCAGCTTTAGTACCTGTATTTGCAGGTGTAATTGGACATTTTTCAACACCCTGCACAATATTCCATAGTCCTTTTGTGACCCATACATGACACATCATATAAGCCTGGGTAATTCGTACCATCCAACTTATCCTCAATAGCCAACATACAAAATGCATCACTACTGTAAGCCATGCCCACTTACTAAAATACCATGATGTAGAAAAATGGCTATATCTAAAAAAGTTGAACATAACTACCCTGACGAGTTCTGCTAAACCTATAGCAAACTTTGAGACCCTTATACTAGCAAATCAAAACCTATATATATCTTTGGCACAAAAAGTGAAGTAGCTTGCACAAGCATTGCAACAGTGCATTCAGAGGCCGAGACAAGCTTAGATTGTGATTTCGGCACCACATAATGAAGCTGTTTTGATCTCCTAATCACCATAAGTATGCTCACCAAATTTTGTGCAATTTTGAGACTGTGATTGGAGGGGTGTTGACGATGCCCTAGATGAAGTGACAACCTGCTCACCCGATTCCCTATACAGTAAGCACTTCATTGTACCGATTGTTTGAGTTTGAGGTCTACAAAAGAGTGGGAACAACACAAGGAGGAAGAAGAAGCTTTGAGAACAACACACAATACTAAATGTATTACCAATAGAATGTACAAAGATAAGTCACCCATTAGGGCTATAGGTGTATATACAAGTTGGGGGTAAAAACCTCCTAAAGAGGGAAAAAAGTGCCCTCGTGGTCCTAGTGTGTTCACACACATCACTACCTAAATATATCAATAAAACACTAGATTTTGACCTCTTTAGAGAGATCCACAATCTTTGCAAGTTGTGTGAGTTGCCTGAGTCTGAGGAAGAATGAGTAGAAAACAAAAATGGCATGAAGCAATGATCAAAGAGTATATGTATTGGTTCAAATCATGAATCTTCCTTATGTACAAATGTTTAGTCTTTATATAGACACTTGCAGATATGGACACACCTTTTTGTCCATGAATTTGAATTCCAAGCTAGGCAGGTTTGTTAGTTTAGATTGATTGGAATCTTTTCCTATAATCTAGGGAAAGAGAAAGTTTAATCAAATCTACTTCCTTACTGATTGATTGAGAATAAATCCCAACAACTTGTAAGTTGTGGCTTTTAGGCCTTTTACTCTTCCCTTTTACAAAGGTAAATACATTGCACCTTACAAGAAATGATCATAAGTGATCAACCAATTGATACAAAGAAAATATGTGCACATAAGTGATATTCTTCAAAGCATATCCATAGCATCCAAATAATGGATTTATGTATAGCATATCCTACTCAAGCATAATAAAAGCTTTTTGTTCCAACACCTCCACCTCAAGCGAAAGTATGCTTGAGTCTTGACTGCTTGATAGGTTGAATACCTTCCATACCTTTGAATCAACAAAGCTTTATCCCATCCAATGCCTTTGTCATCATGTCTGCTATTTGCTTCTAGGGACTATCTATGAGAATGCATAGAATTGGAAGATAACCTACCACATGACTTGAAAATCCCACAAAATCCCACAAAGTCGGAAGATACATCAAGTAATGCACGATCTTAAACTAACGATGTAGAGGAACTTGCGCACTTAGTAGCTATAAAGGTAGGTGTCCAAGGATATGAAAACGACTAGAATCCTCCCTTGAGGGTATCTACGCTAAGAAGATCCATGCATTACAGAGGGGACCACCCATCACATACTTGTGTGAGGGGAGATTAATTCCCCCATAGCCTTATCAATACAATAGGCAACATGCCTAGGGACCTAATTTATATTGTCATATTGAACAAAAATATACTTACCATAGCACTGAAAATTGCTGCTTCAATAGACAATCGAGACCATTTCCACCACCACAGTATAGACCAAATGAATAACCCCCCCCCTCGAGAACAAACAAAGAGATCCCTAGATATGGCTTATATCAAGGACCACCCATGGCACCAAGATCTTATGAATACAGGGGATACAATCAAACACAAATAGTAGTAGGGTAGAAACAACCCCCACGTCCTCAGATCATAGTACCTTTGAAGTGTGCACAAAGAGAAGAAAATATTGAGAGAGCTATCATGCCCGCCTCCCCATTCATGAACTCAGATAATCTTAGTCAGGGATTTGATCGAGTCCAAGGACACTACTACTCCTACGACACTATTGTCATGGAACATGCCTATGAGCAATATTATTATGGATATGAGGGTTACAAGAATGCATATGCACCATATATGCTAACCTTATGTACAGCTCCAAGGGCCCCAGTTCTGAGTAGGCCTGTGCCAAGAACCCTTGCACCGAGAGGACCATGTTATAGATGTGGAGGAAATCATTTCATTAGGGAGTGTACAATGCCTTACCACCCATTGCCCCCATGTGTCTAGGAAGGGTATTACAATGTTTGTGGCAAGGAACATTTGTTTAGAGATTTCCCTAAGAAGCATAACAAAGTCTGATCACCCACTAAAAAAATTAATGTAATTGAGGTGATAGAATCCTCCAAAATGGATAACGAATACATTCTCCCTCTAAAAGCCATTACCAGAGAAAAAATGAAGGAAATCTTGGAAAGATAAGAAACAGATAGTCCCAAGGTAGAGGAAGAGCTAGGGTCTTCACTCCAAATTGTAGAAGACTCAGAGGAACTTGAAGACATTTCAAAACTTAAAAAGACTCAACCATGGAAGGTGAGGTGAGAAGAAATCAAAAGCAAGTGGATTAAGAAAAGAGCTGATGAGAAAGAAAAAGTGATGAAAGAGACCGAACTTAAGGAAAACAATTCAACAAATAGAAAACTGAATGTGGTGACTAAGAAGCAAACAGAGAAAGATGTAGGATCCATTCTAGGAGATCCCATGCCTAAAGTCTTAAACATGTGGTTGAAATCCTATCAAAGTAAGATAGACATAGGACCTAGTCTAGATCAACACAAAAAATTATATCGAGGAGAAGATCTTGAAAAAGAAAAACTTGAAATCTACAAGAAATTATTTGAGATTGCTTAGACCAAGCTAGAAAAGTCAACAACAACTCTCTATGAGACTAGAATATCCGAAGAAAAGTTCCAGGGATGTGTGGAAACTTTCAATTCATAGTAAAAAGAAAATGATCAAGACAAAGACATTAAAGAAGAGTTAAGTTATGAAAATGATGAAAGAAATTCTTTAATTTCTAAAGTAGGTGCTAATTGGCCACATGACCTTTGGGCCAGAGTCCACGAAGATAGATGGAATAAGGCTAACAATGAAATCCCTCTTTTTGAAGAGTTAGATGCCTCTAAGAATCAACTTACAATGGAACCAGAAGTGAACTATGAGAAACTATCTAACCTAGATCACATTAGAGAGGAAGTGATGATTCGTGATGACACTTCCCAACTACATGAGAGAATACGAAAAAATATCAGAATTTTTTCATGCACCCACAATAAGGGGAAAAGAAAAGGAATCACAGGATGAAACCTTGAAAACTTTGTGTGAACTGAAAATACCTGAGGTTCAGTGTTCTTTAACTCTAGAAGAATTGATGCAAATTAAACCTTAACTATGGAAAAAACTATCTAAACACATAAAATTGGAAGAAATAAACTAGTCAATAAAGGAGGACAAAGTGGGAAAAACACCTAGGATTAGAATTTGAGTAGATAAAGTGGGAGAATTTAGTGAGGGCGATGAAGGAAATACATGCCTCTCAATCACATTCCGAGGATATATGACCAAAGCCATCCTAGACATATAAGCAGGAGTAGGATTAGCAACCAAAAAGATATGGGAAAATGGGGAAACGAGCTATAGGACCAACTCAAATGAAATTACAATTGGCACATGGTCATGTCGAGAGAGTATTAGGAATCCTTGAAAAGGTAATCCTAACTACGTGCAGATGTAGAGTTTGAACACACCTTAGCTACCTATCAATTTGGAGAAGCATACAATTATGAAATGATCTTAGGACGGCCATTCATGAGACAACTCAAGGTAGTGCAAGATTGGGGACGAGATGCATTATATCTGCAACATCAAGGTACAAATATAAAAATAACTTTGGACACTTTTTCATATAGAGATGTCCTACCTTTACAATGGAACCATGTACATAAAGAAGAAGATGACATGTCAATCCATAGTGCGGGGTCGAGTGACCAATCTTGGATGAATGAGGACGCTCAACTATGGATGTGTAAGGAAGCAAAATGAGAGGAAGAGAGATTACAATCTTGACAAGTAGGACATGAAAGCTACAGAATAGTAGAAGACCCTACCTACATGTCACAAATATTTCCACATGAAGCATTCGAGCCACATGGATGGATGGAGATATTAGCCACCCTGGATGTTTGTGTAAATGAAGAGGTATTGAATATGAACAATTCTATAGATGAGGAAGGATATGATTTAAGTTTGTACATGGTAATCCTTCAAGAGGTTGAGGAAGATGAATTTGTAGAAAAAAATGGACAGAAGACTAGGAAAGCATAGAAATGGAGCTTGAGTTTGACTCAAAAGAACATTACCTAAAAGTGGTAGAAATGGAAGATACCCAAGTAAACACAAAAGTACTAGCCAAGAAGAATATTAAGGAAACTGAATAAGTGGAGAAAAATGAAAGTCACAAAGACTTACATCATGAATCATTAGATGTGCATAGACATTTCAAAAGGTATGAAGTGGAAGAAAGAAAAATAGCTATTCAAATGCCTAAGAGAGAGGCATAGGATGGAATAGCTTATGACAACAAGGAACAAACCAAAAAGGTCATAGTGACCATGGAAGGCAAAGAGGAGAGATTCACATATATAGGTAAGGACATATCTAGAGAAGAGGAGCACGAACGAATAGAGCTAATCGAAGAATATAGAGATGTCTTTGCTTGGACCTACAAAGACCTTAAAGGTGTGGATCCCTCTATTTATTCTCATAGGATTCCTATGGCATCTAATGCGAAACCCTAAAAAGAAGGATGTTACACATATACTCATGTATATTCAACAAAGATTAAATGAGAAATAGATAAATTATTAGTAGCTGGATGTGTATATCAAATTGAACATACTGAAGGGGTTTCACTTTTGATAGTAGTACCAAAGAAAAATAGAAAAATTAGGGTTTGTATCAACCTCAAAAGATTAATGGAGACACCATTCGTGATAGTTATCCTTTACCTATTACTGATCATCTTTTGGAAAGGGTAGCAACCAAGGAAGTATATAGTTTCCTTGATGGGCTCTCAAGTTACAATCAAGTAGCCATTGCTAGTAAAGATCAACATAAAACTGCTTTTGCTATTGAATGGGGAGTATACACCTTTATGGTTATGCCATTCGGCTTAGCTAAGACCACAACTACTTTCCAAAGATTAATGTGTCATGTATTCAAGGAATTCCTCAAGAAAAGCATGAAAGTCTATGTGGAGGACCTGGGTACATACTTTTCTCAATGTATTGCCCACATACTTGAACTAAGGAAAATATTCGATAAATGTAGGCAATATAGAGTTTGTTTGAGCGAAAGAAAATGTGTATCCATGGTAAGAGAAGGAAAAATATAGGGACATATAGTGTCAAAAAATGGAATTTCAATCGATGAAGGCAAAATCGAGGTTATCTTAGAATTACTAAGACCCAAGAATGCCAAGGAAGTACAAGCTTTTATGGGTCATGGTAGATACTACCATCGATTTTTCCACATGTACACCATAATTGAAAAGCCATTATATGAGTTGTTAACTCAATTCACTTGGATAGAAGAGTATGAGAAGGCTTGAAATGATTTGAAGTAGAGATTGAGTTCAATGCCCATATTAAAAGTGCCCAATTGGAACAAACTCTTCCATATTCGTGTGGATGCATCCAATTCTTCCATCGGATGTATATTAGCGCAACCAACTAAGGAAGGAAAGCTAGATGACCTGATTGCCTATGCTAATAGATAGTTGAATCAAGTGGAACGTAATTACACCACGACCAAACATGAAGGCTTGGGAATGGTCTACATTGTGAAAAAAAATTAGACCTTACTTGTTAGCCAACAAATTTAAGTTCTTTATTGATCACCAAGCCATGTAACATTAAAAGAATAGTAGGATGGTTTCTTTATTAAAGTTAAGTTCTTTAAATAAGCCATGTAACATGAAAAGGCTAGTAAGATGGTTTCTACACCTAATGAAATTTGACTTTGAATTAGTAGTCAAGAAAGGTAACACACATCTAAGAGCGGATCACTTGTCAAGAATGACTCATGGAGAGCCACCTATAGGAGTAGCTATTGAGCTACCACACACCTATTTATTCAAGCTAGAAGTATGTCCAAAATGGGTTGAAAACTTGATACCAATACTCACTCATGGACCCAATCATAGAATAAATTCGAACCATAGTAAGGAGTTCTTGCAGAGAAGAAACCTCCACATTGTAGGAGGTAGTTTATACCTCAATGACTCCAATGGAATACTTCCAAGCTGTGTGGAAGATGAGGAACAAAATGGTTAACTCAAAGAAGCCCACTAGAACAAGTGGAGAATGCATACAAGTTTTAGTGGAACAACACAAGAACTAAAAAGACTAGGAGTGTATTGGCCAGACATGCAAAAGGATGTGCCTGACCATATAAACAACTTCCAAGTGTGTCACGAGAATACGCCTCATGTGCATTCATCTTTATATTATTCTATGACAGTCCCAGAATGGAGTACACTAGTAGTTGACATTTTGAAATCACATACTTACCCTGAAGGAGTGTACCTAGCTAGGAAGCAAGTGATAGAGGAATAAAGCAAGGATTATGTAATTGTGGGGAATTAGTTTTTTAAATGAGGAAAGGATGAACAATTACGCTTATGTGTGCACGAAGGAGAGTATCTTCCTATACTCAAAATGGTGTATACGAGAGCAACAAGAGGTCATTTTTCAGCAATCAAGAATGTAAAAATAATTCTCTTTTTAGGCTTATGGTGGCCTACCATACACATGGATGTAGAAACATATGTACGAAGCTAGGATGCATGCCCAATAAGAAGAGATGAAATGCCCTTAAAACCCATGGTTAGTGCAAGAGCTGTCTTAAGATAGGGAATTAACTTTATTCGACAAATCAATTCCCTAGCAAAAGGATCTCATGCTAAATACATGTTGATATATTTAGGTAGTGATGTATGTGAACACACTAGGACTGTCGGGGCACTTTTTTCCCTCTTTAGGAGGTTTTTTTCCATCGGCTTGTATATACGCCTACTACCCTAATGGGCTACTTATCTTTGTACATTCTCTAGTAATACATTTAGTATAGTGTGTTTGTGCTCAAAGCTTCTTCTTCTTCCTTGTGTTGTCCGCATGCTTCCGCAGACGTCTAACTCCAACAATTGGATCACAGCAGGTTGTCGCTTCATCTAGGGCGCCGTCAACACTCCTCCATTTGCAGTCTAAGAATCGCACGAATTTTGGTGAGCATACTCAGCATGTTTTTGAGATCAAATCGCGATCTGATGTTACACCTGTAACAACAAGTACTACAAATACAAGTGTTGGAGCTGATGAAGATGGTGTCAAAGATGATATTCCGCTGATTCTTGTTCATGCTGCTGTTTCTACTGCACCTACTGCAGAGCAGATTCGTTGGGATGGCATAGATGCCCAGGCACATGCATTGATAGCTTTTTCTATCAAACATGCCATTATTCCTCACATTCGCTCTTGCAGAACAACTAAGGATGTTTGGGATACACTTACCACATTGTACCAAGCTAGGAATGAGGCTCGTGTTGCTTACCTCCGAAAACAGTTGGAGAGTGAGCACATGAATGAAGGTGATTCTATGGACAATTACCTAACGAAGATCAAAGACTTGAAGGAACAGTTGATTTTTACTGATGAGGTTATACCAGATAGCTCACTTGTGTAGACCATTCTGAATGGTCTTCCTGATTCATATCAGAGTTTGCTTCTACTCTTCGGTTGATGATGAAAGGCAATCCAAATGCCTTATCATTTGAGGAGTTAGTCTCTGTTCTGTTGCAGGAAGATCAGACCAGGCAAAACAGGTCCATTATGCGAGTTGCAGATTTCTTTCCTGGCTAGTCAGAAGGGCAAAGGAAAATGGAGCTCTTCAAGTAGTAAGCAGAAATTTGCTAATTCTGCATATTCGAAGAAGGAAGATAAAGATGAAATTTGTTGATGACAGGTGTACAGTTCATGATCTATCAAATGGCGATGTGATTATTGCTTCTGGCATTTTATGTCGTGGGCTGTATAAGCTCATAGACTATGAAAGACCTGAAAATGGTTTGGCATGTGTAGTAAATGATTCTCAGGCTATGTTAGATGCAAAGATTTGGCATGCACACTTTGGTCATCTGAATTTTGCTAGTTTGCTACACCTATAGAAATCTGAAATGGTGTCCTCTTTGCCCAAACTTGAGGCACCTGGAAAACATGTTTGTGAAGGCTGTATTTTGGGCAAAATGCAGCATTCCTCCTTTCCAAAAGATGGTTCAGTTCGGGCTACATAAAAATTGCAGCTTGTACATAGTGATGTCTGTGGTCCTATGTAGACACCCTCTTTTGGAAATTACCTTTACTTCGTGACTTTCATTGATGATTTTTCCAGGCATGCATGGGTATATCCACTCAAAGCAAAGTCTGAAGTGTTCATGTGCTTTAAACAGTTTTTGGTTTTGGCTGAAAATCTGTCAGCATGTAAAATGGGCACCCTCTGTTCTGATCGAGGGGGGAATATATGTCTTCTGATTTTAATGCATTAACATGGGATAAAACACCAATGTATAGTGCCATATACACCTCAATAGAATGGAGTTGCTAAACGGAAGAACATGTCTCTCATGGAGATGGCGAGGTGTATGGTCAAGAGTCAGGCTTTACCTCATAGTTTCTGGCTTGAGGCTGTCATGTGTGCAACATATGTACTAAACATGTGTCCCACGAAAGCACTGTAGTCTATCACTCCATATGAGGCTTGGCATGATCGCAAGCCATCTGTTGCTCATCTGCGTGTTTTTGGTTGTTTGGCATACACATTAGTGCCTGAACAACATCGTAGAAAATTGGATGATAAACCAGTAAAATGTATTTTTGTTGGGTACAATTCTGAAAGTAAAGGCTATCATCTGTATCATCCACATACTAAACGCATTCTGGTTAGCCGTGATATTGTCTTTGTGGAAGATGCTATTCAGCTATTGCTTTCATGTACTAAGGAGACATCTGTTAGCTCCAAAGACATGTATGATACTATGATGCCTCTCTTTAGAGGTATCAGTCTGGTGCTGGTCCTAATGAGGTAACTTCTCAGCCTTTGCAGGTTTCATATGATGATGTAGATCATTCCATTTCTGATGCAGATTTACATGATGCACTTGTTGATGAGAGAGCTCATATTGAGCAGGCAAAAACTATGCCAAAATGGCTGGTGTAGACTTTGCGTGACATCAAATTAGATGCACCTTTGTCATATCGTACTCGTTCAGGCTCTCATAGTGCCTCCTTTGCATCACATTGCTATGCTATGGCTGCGTCTAGTCTTTGTGATGAGAATGAGCCTGTTTCTTTTGATGAAGCACAGAATTCAGAAAATTGGGTGGCTGCTATGCAATCTGAATATGATGCTATAATGAAGAATGGTACATGGTCTTTATGTGACTTGCCTCCTGGCAAGAAGGCCATTGGTACTAAGTGGGTAGACAAGCTGCAGCGTAGACCTGATGGTACAGTTGACAGGTATAAGGCTATGCTTGTTGCAAAGGGTTATGCGTAGGAAAGAGGCATTGATTTTGATGAGACCTTTGCACCTACATGCCGTATGACTATTGTTCGGAGCATTTGTGCACTTGCAGCTCATCATGGTTAGAATGTACATCAGTTGGACATTAAAACAACATTTCTGAATGGTGACTTGCATGAAGAAGTGTATGTTTTTCAGCCCCGTGGCTTTGTGCAAAAAGGGCATGAAAACGAGGTTTGCAGGTTAAAGAAGGCATTATATGGTTTAAAGCAAGCACCACGTGCTTGGTATGAGAAGATACATGCCTATTTAGTTGCACATGGTTTTGAGAATAGTCCAACTGAAAGCACCTTATATGTTAAGCGTGCTAATGATGTGCTTCTGATCATTGTTGTCTACGTTGACGACATGTTGCTCACTGGTCCTATTGAGAAGCATATTACTGATTTCAAGGTTGATTTGCATGCCTCATTTGAGATGTCTTATCGGGGCATTTGCATCACTATTTGGGCATTCAGTTTATGCAAGTTGATGGTGGAATGGCTTTGTGTCAAACGAAATATATTGACACATTCTTGCAGCGTTTTGGCCTTGAAGACTGTAAGCCTATTGACACTCCTATGGAGACGGGTTTACGTTTGAGTCTTCATGATGCTGGAGATGCATTTGATGTTGTTCTCTATCAGTAGGCTGTTGGATGCTTGATTTACTTATGCATTACTCAGCCAGATATTCAGTTTGCTGTCTCAGAGATGAGCAAGTTTATGCATTGCCCAGGAGTCATGCATTGGTAGGTGATTAAGCGCATCTTTTGCTACTAGAGTGGTAGTCGGTTACTTGGGTTGTTTTATCCCAAGGGGGATCACTACCGCCAGATTTGCATGCTTTTTCTGACTCAGATTGGGCTGGTTGCTATGACACTCGTGTGTCCACCAATGGTTTTTGCTTCATGATTGATACCTCATGTATATCTTGGTTGAGCAAGAAGCAGCCTACTGTGGCCACTTCTAGTTGTGAGGCTTAGTATAGGGAAGCTTTTACACCGACTCTTGAGTGTATGTGGCTCGAACGCCTTATGGCTGATTTGGGTGTTGGTCAAACTTTTGCCACCACCATCTTCACTGGCAGTCAGAGCGCACTGGCAATTGCTAGGAACCCTGTGTTCCATGCTCGCACTAAGCACATTGAGGTGCATTATCATTATCTCAGGGAGAGGTTCTCTACTGGGGAGATTAGCTTGGCATATGTGCCCACACAGGAGAACATTGCAGACCTTTTCACGAAGGCTCTGCCTAGGGAGAAGTTTGAGGCTTTCCGCAAAGCTTTGGGCTTACTTCCTTTTGTGGAGTGATTTCCACATAGCTTGGCACTTCCTTATACATGAGTGCCAACTACTTGTTCACCACATCACTCCCAGGGGTATTTGTTGATATATTTAGGTAGTGATGTGTGTGAACACACTAGGACCACTGGGGTACTTTTTTCCCTCTTTAGGAGGTTTTTTTCCCTCGGCTTGTATATATGCCTACTACCCTAATGGGCTACTTATCTTTGTACATTCTCTAGTAATACATTCAGTATAGTGTGTTTGTGCTCAAAGATTCTTCTTCTTCCTTGTGCTGTTCGCGTGCTTCCATAGACGTCTAACTCCAACAATACATTGTAATGGCTATCATTTATTTAATGAAATGGGTAGACGCAAAATCTTCTAAGAAAAAATGATGGTGACACTACGGCAAAGTTTTTATTCAAAAAACATATTTACTAAATTTGGACTACCTATTGAGATTGTGAATGATAGAGGTACACACTTCATTAATGAAGTCATTGAGTCACTCATGAATGACTTTCTCATGATTCTTAAAAAATTAGCACCCTATGACCCATAGGCTAATGGACAAGACAAAAGTTCAAATAAAGTGTTATGTACTATTCTAACTAAAGTAGTCAACAGTGGAAAGTCAGTTTGGGACAGACAATTGCATCAAGCAATATGGGCTTTTGGTATAGCTTATAGATGGACTATCAAAACTGCACCTTTTAATCTAATCTATGGAGAGAATGCAAGACTTCCAATTGATTTCTTGGTTCCTACTCTACAATTAGTCGAGAAGTATGAGTGGACTTGACATGAACTATCAAAACAATTGGACCACATAGAGAAATTGCATGAGACTAGATTACAAGCTATCACAGGCATTTATGTTGGAAAGCGAAGGCAAAAGGCTTATTATCATGCTCACATCAAGGACAAATGCCTTAGAGTGGGAGATTTAGTATTGGTCTATGCAATGAAACAACATGCAAAAAAACTACAATAGTAAGGATATGGACCATTGCTTATAAATAGAATGGCCACAAGTGGAGCCATTAACCTAGTCACTCTAGATGGAGACATCTTACCCAACTACATAAGTGGATGTAGAGTAAAAAATGTATGGAGCCTTTGATAGAACAAATGCTAGTAAGACTCTTAGAGGCACAAAACAAAAAGAAAAAAAGAGGAGAGAATATGGGAAGAAGTCAGATTAGAAGCCTTAAAGGGGATAAGGAAAAGGAAAGAATGGATACAAGAACATGACAAAAAGTACGTGTGAGGAGAAGAGCCTATCCCCATGGAAAAGTACCATACCAACAAAGGAAAAACCCTAGGAAGTCCAATACGGCAACCATACTTAAACCTAGGGATTGATAGGGAAGAGTACCAATTAGTGGATTCATTAACTATCACAGAAGTAGCCATAAGTAGTATACATGCTTCATTAGTTGATAAATTAAAGGTAAAACTCATTCCAACCAAGGCTCACATGATAGGGATCAGAGGTCATATCATTGAGTGTCTAGGAGAAGTATCCATGACTTTACACTTAGGGAACAATACGATGCCGCAAAGGCTCTTAGTCTGTGAAGACTCAAACCTTCTTGAAGAACTAGTCCTAGGCCAAGATTGGATTTTTGAATTCAAAGTTACAATTCACCTAGCTCAAGGATATATATGAGAAAAAATAGGACATAGAGAGGTTTTAAGTCTAGTAATCAAGAAACCACTAAAAACAGTATGCATGGAAAACTCTAATGTCCCAAATCAAGGGGTGCACGCAAAGGAATAACCATTTGAACCCGGTCCACACATCTAATCATGCTAGCTAGCCACAACATCAAGGAAAAACCTCGTTCTATTCCATGTGATCAATCCATCTCTTCTTCTCAAGAGGCCAATTCTGAGAAACTTTGTGAGGACTTTCATTCTACAAAGAGGTGTGAGAAATTATTCACTTATCCCTCCTCAAGACAAACTCAACAACAACATGGAAAAGTCATAAAACAAGTATGAATTCACAAGGATCAACTTCAACAATATAGATACAAGAAGGCACAAGACCTTAATAAAAAAACCTAAGGAGCAAGAAGGAAGCAAGTCAAAACTTACAACATGATAGATCAAAGTTAATAAAAGTATGGATACATAAAGAATTAGTGGATGCTCAAAGACCACAAAAGTAGGTGTGGATCCCAAAGCATCCATGGAGAGAGCAAAGGAGGAAGTAAAGGCTTTAGTGAAGGTGACTCCATTGCAGAACAAGCCCATCAATGCCTCCCACCATGATAAAAGATGACGAAGGTCAGCAAAGCACAAAAAGAAAGAAAAGTATATGTGGAAAATCAAAACCAAGGACGTACCGTCAGAACCAAACAGATAAAATCATCACATTTTCTTTCAAGGAATAGGACATGAATTGTAGCATAGTAGTTTAGAAGTTTTACTAACACATACTAATAATTGCTTTAGCTATGTCTATCTTTTATGTTTTCTTTTAGAAATAGAAAAGTGAAAAAATGAGAAAACTATATATCATCAAGTATCATGATCTACTCGAACATGTGAGACAAGATTGGATTAAAAGAAGAACGACAATTTTTTGTGCACAAACGGATAAAGTATGTTTTTCAAGACATTGAATTAATTATGAATTCTCTTTCAAGTGTAGATGGCTTCTGATGATGGACTTTGAAACAATGCATCAAGAGCAAATCAATCAATTTCCCTTGGAAAGTGTAATCAAAGCAAGAGGTCACTAGTTCAGGGATGATCAACCAACTGTGGTCATTTGTTTTTTATCACAATTAGAATTATGGACTGAGACCATCAATTTTTGGTGATAACTAATCCACACATCTATTTGGGGAGAAAAAGGTGTAAGGAGATAATAGATACTTTGTCACCTTCATTGATGATTATACGAGGAGTGTATGTTTATATTGTATGAAGCACCAATTTGATGTCTTCATCACTTCAAGACGTTCAAGGCCATGATGAAAAAAAGATTTGTAGATATATGAAATTTCTAAGGCGGAGGGGGAGAGTACTTCTTTCATGAGTTCTTAAGTTTTATAAAAAGTAAACTTACTTGCATGTGCACACCGCGACAAACTAGGGTAGCAAGGAAAAAGAATGGGCACATAGTAGAATGTGCTAGGAAAATGGTTAATTATATGCATATGCCTAATTTCGTTTTGGGAGATGCAACAATCATTGCAACCTACACCATGAAGAGGGCTTTCATTGCCATTATACACACTTCCAAACCTTAGTTTCTACGGATGTTTTGATTCTACTTTTAATGTTGAGTTTGGAGCCAAACGTTTGAATTCAAATTCAAAAGTGCACCTAAAAGTGAATCCTAGTGTATAGGATATATTATCTCCTCAAGTACCAAATACTTTGAGATTTCATGCTTCCTAACTTCCTTGTGGTTGTAGAACACTTTTATAGAGGTAAATGTGAGTAAATTTTACAAGAGGTTGATCATATAGAGTCCCATAAGAGTTATGCTAATTAATCAAGTATGTAGGCTTGGTTTCTATTGCACCAATATGTCCCCCTTAAGCCTAAAATGCTTGGTTTTCATTCCTCCTTGATCTCATGCAAACCAATCATCAATTTGAATCTGCTCATCTTGGTTCCATCCAAAGACTTTGTGAGTATATCTGCACATTGTAAATGAGTTGATGCATAGGATAGTTGAATATCCTTACTAAGCAATTTTTCTCTTACATAATGATAGTGCACTTCAATGTGCTTAGTCCTTGCATGATATATAGGATTAGAAACCAAATGAAGTGAAGTCGTGTTATCTCCAAAGATTATTGGAGTATAAGAGTGTAACTCCGAATCTACATAGAGTTGCTTAAGCCACATAGCCTCTAGTGTTGCATTTGATAGCCCTCTGTATTCTGCTTCTGTAGATGATAAGGCCACAATTGGTTGCTTTTTAGATGACCATGAAATAAGTTTTGAACATGCAAAAGATAGGTACCCTGAGGTGCTCCTCCTATCATCCTTGGAGCTAGCCCAATCTGAATCAGAATACATTTCTATGCCCAAGTCAAAAGTGAAGGGATAAAACAACCCTTCATTCATGGTGCCCTTAGATACTTTAGAACCCTTTTGGCATCTTCAGTGAGGCTTCCTTGGTGCATGCATAGATTGACTTAATGTACTTACTCCATGGGCAATGTCTACTCTTGTTAGGGTAGCATAATTGAGACTACCTACAAGTTGTTGATAACATGTTACATCCTCAAGAAGTTCTCCTTCATGAGAACTAAGCTTATGGTTGAGTTCCATAGGAGTACCTGCAATTTTGGTGTCCTCCATCTTAAATTTTATAATATATCATGAATATACTTTCTCCGAGTAATAAAAATACCAGAATCTGTATACACAAGCTCTAAGCCAAGAAAGAATGTAAATAAACCAAGATTACTAATTTTAAATTCTTCCATTAGTTGAGCCTTAACCTGCATGATGCCATTATCATCATTCCCTATAATGATAATGTCATCCACATAGACACATAAGTAAATAACCTCTAAGTTTGTCTTCTTTATAATTAAAGAAGAATATGCCTTGCTGGTCACAAAACCTTGATCCTGTAAATAAGTATTAAGTCTATGGTTCCAAGCTCTAGGAGCTTGTTTTAGGCCATAAAGTGCCTTCCTTAGCTTGCATACTTAACCTGATTTATCTTTATCATCAAAACCTCGTGGTTGTGCCATATACACTTCTTCTGATATCCAACCATTTAAGAATGCATTCTTGACATCTAATTGCTATAGCTTCCAATTCTTGGAGGCAGCAACACTTACCGAAACCCTAATTGTTGGCATCTTTGCTAGAGGTGAAAAAGTTTCTTCATAGTCCACTCCATGGGTTTGAGCAAACCCCTTTGCCACTAGCCTTGCCTTTAACCTGTTTATAGAACCATTTTAATTCTTTTTTATTTCATATATCCACTTGGATCCTATTACCTTCATGCTTGGCTTCTTGGGAACCAAATCCCAAGTATGCTTTTCCTGAAGTGCTTCTACTTCTTCTTGGATGGCTTCTCTCCATTCTTTCTTCTTACTATCTTCTTCAAATGAAGAAGGCACTTCTGTCATAGAGTCTTTAGTGATATACACAGAATGCTTGGTGACTAACGATGTATCATAGCCATACCTTATGGGCTTCTTACTCTCCCTTTGAGATCTCTTGAGTGCTTGGTTGGAGGACTCTATAATGTCTTCCAATTGCTCCATCTTGGCCTTGCCTTTGGACTTCTAAGCCTTGAGATCAATTTGCTCTTCATCCTCTAGCTTGATGTCTTCTGGTAATTCTTGATCTTCTTGAGTGAGAGTTGGAAAATCATTTTCCAAATCATAAGGTAGCTTGATATTCATTCAATCATCTTCAAACCATGAATTATTTTTATCAAATACTACATCCCTACTGAATATTAATCCTTTGTTAGTGGTATTGTATAGCCTATAACCCTTCTAAGTTTGTTCATACCCAATGAATATACACTTTTTAGCTTTAGGGTCAAGCTTCCCTCTAATCTGTGAGGGAATGTGTGCATGAGCAATGCACCCAAATATTTTGCAATGGTCCAATGAGGGTCTCCTTCCATTCCATTCTTCATAGGGTGTCATTCCATCCAAGGATTTGGATGGGAGCCTGTTTACCAAGTAGGTGGATGTGGAAACAACCTCTGCCCATAGGTAGTTAGGTAACTTCTTCTCATTCAACATTGACCTAACAGATTCAACTATTAACATGTTCCTTCTCTCTGCCACAAGGAGTATATCTTATTGTGACTTCACTCTTTATTAAATTATCCTATAAGAATGAATCAAATTCATGTGAAAAATACTCACCACCTCCATCAGACCTGATCCTCTTCAAGCTTCTCCCTATTTGGTTTTCAACTGATGCCAAGTACTTTTTGAAACATGTAAATACTTCATCCTTATGCTTCATGAAATAAAGGATTGTCCGTCTATTGTAACCATCTACAGATGAAACATAGTACCTTGAACTCGAGATTGATGGATCTTTGCTAGGACCCCACACATCAGTGTGTACTAGTTCCAAGTATTCTTCATACATGTACCCCTTCTTATTGAGAGGTTTCCTGTAAGCTTTACCAAATTGACATGCTCCACATTTGTATATCATGTGTTGCTTGGTCACATTGGGAATGCCAAGCAGACTTTGATCCTTGCATATTCCCTTTAGTGTTCTTTCTCATATGTGTCCTAGGCTTTTGTGCCATATCTCTAGCTCATATAGGGTTTTATGCTTATAATTGAAGAGTGCTATGTTCTGGGTGTCTTCAATGTCAAACATAAATAATCTACCACATTTCTCACCTTTACCAATCCGTTTCAATCCTTGTTGACGGTCTTCCACATATGCTCCATGCCCATTGAATCTAACATGTAAGCCTTTTTCAACAATCTGTCCAACTCTAATTAGCTTTTTGGTTATAGTTGGCACATACAAAACCTCGCTTAATAGGTTCATGTTACCATCAGAAGTTTTGAAATTTCCAATTTACTTGACTGAGTGTTTAGTGTCATCACCTGTCTATACTTCATGCTTCCCTTTGGGTTCTTCAAGATCAGATAATAAGGCTACATTTCCACCCACATGATTGGAACAAACTGAATCAATATAGAAAAGATGCTCATCATCTTTACCTTGCTTGGATGTCATGTTCATGATGAGTAGAGGATCCTCTTGGTCGTCTATGTAGTTGTTATAATCTCTTCTTCCTCTGAAACCTCCTTGATAATTGTTGTTGTTGTCGCCTTGATTGTATTTATGCTTGTAGTTGCTTCATCCATTGTTGTACCTGCCTCTGGATTGTCCATAGTTACCTCTATGGAAGCCTCTTCCCCTTTGGTTCCTTGTGTTCTTGAAGCATTCTTCTGTGGTGTGGTTGGTAAGACAACAAATATTGCAAGGTGGATTGTTGTAGGATCTCCCCTTGCCTTGCTTTCCTCCTCTACACCTTCCTCTAGCACCTCTTCCTCTACCTGTGTAGTTAGCTTGAGAGGTACTAGCCTCTTCTTCATTCTTCTTGATTTTACCTTTATCCTTACTCTTATTCTTTTCTATATAAATGGCACAAGATTGGTTACATCTGGAGTTGTCACCGTTGAGGTTTGTCTTATGAGTTAAGAGTTGTCCCATCAAGGTGTGGAGGTCAAGTATTTCCATATCCATGTAGAGGTCCATTGATGTGGTGAATGACTCCCACTTATCATAAGCTTTGATTCCATTAATGATCTGCCTTACTATGTGTTCTTCTTCTATCTCCTCTCCAATGCTTGCAAGCTGATGAGCCACATCTTTCATCTTGGTTACATAATCACCTACTCCTTGCTTTGGTTATTTCTTTAGAGTTGTAAACTCCATCCATGGTTGATTCTTCCTAGCTCTTGTATTTGATGAGTGTTGATATATTTAGTTAGTGATTGTTGGAGAAACACTCACTAATTGGACCTATATTTGAAGGTCAAATCTTAGGAAGAAAACACCATGCCTATGTGAAGGGACAAATTCACAAGTGTATCATATTTGTAAAGTTAGTTCACTTTAGTTCTAGAAGTTTTTTTTTTAAATCACGGGAATGAGAAAATCTATATAAGTTAGTTAGTATTAACTGACGCGGTGAGAGAAGAAGA
Source organism: Ceratopteris richardii (assembly GCA_020310875.1). Lineage (NCBI taxonomy): Eukaryota > Viridiplantae > Streptophyta > Polypodiopsida > Polypodiales > Pteridaceae > Ceratopteris > Ceratopteris richardii. The sequence continues at coordinate 103,444,219 of CM035435.1, forward strand.
AGGAGGAAGACAATGAGAAAGTGAGAAGAACTCATTTTTTGTATGACTGAGTATAGTCGGGCTTCTCTGAGTGAGAAAGCATCTGTAAAACTTCTGAGTTTTTTATAGTTATGAGAAGAACTGAGTAAAGTTCTGTGTATGAGCCTCTCTCCATTATCTCCATGATTACCTACTGTGTGATGAGTTACAAAGATCAAGTTTTCCAAGCAACTCGATGCCTGGCATCGAATCTCTGTTGATAAGTCATATTTTCTTTTATATTTTTCATTCAGTACTGAAGTGTTTGAAAAACATGATGTTGTTGGAGCAACTCGATGCCTGGCATCGAATTCCAGTTGATAAGTCCTATTCTAAGTGTGCATGAAATTACCTATAGTTTTAGTGTCCAAAAGATCAAGACTTTATGCGGGAAGTCGATGCCTGGCATCGAATCCCTGCTGAAAAGTGGCCAAAAACATCCCAAGTCGATGCCCGACATCGAATTCTCGTTGCAAGTCGATGCTAGGCATCGAATTCTAATTGTAAACAGGCGCTCTTACTAAAACAGGTAAAATTTCCAGTTTTGGAAGGTCATACAGGGTCATCTTGTGAGAGCCATAACTTGAGTTCTAGAGATCCGTTTGATGCATATGATAGCTTGTTGGAAAGCTCTACTCTTCTAGTTTCAGCCTATAAAGTTTCATGGAGAAATAATACTTGAGCTAGGAGAAATTAGCAAAATACTGAAGGTATGTCATTTCGGTGACTAGAAATTTCTGTAGAAGCAAAGTTCTCACTTTAGGCTATCATTTCTCAAAGTTTGGAGTGGCAATGAGTTAATGGTGACCATAGAGGTGTTCTAGTGTCACATTAAATCATTTCTTGTGGTGTTTCATACATCAACAGTGATGTGCGTGAACACACTGGGACCCGTAAGGGCATTTTTTCCCTCTTTAGGAGGTTTTTTCCCCACTGCTTGTTATATGCCTATAGCCCTAATGGGTTAGTTATCTTTGTACGTTCTAGTGGTAATACATTTCGTATTGAGTGTTGTGCTCCAAGCTTCTTCTCCTTCTTTGTGTTGTTCGTGTGCTTTCACAGACGTCTAACTCCAACAATTGGTATCAGAGCCGATCACCACTTCATCTAGGGTATGATCAACACCTCTCCAGTTATAGTCTTAGAATCACATGAATTTTGGTGAGCATACTCAACGTGTTTCAAAGATCAAAATAGCTTCGCTACATCATGCCAAAATTGCGGTCTAAGCTCATTTTGACCTCCAAATGCACTATCACACTGCTTGTGCAGGATATTTTGTCTTTTTGTGCCAAAGGTATATACCGATTTTGATTCGCCAATATAAGTGTCTTGAAGTCTGCTACAAGTTTAGCAGAATTCATCTGGGTAGCGTATGTTGCCTGTTGAGGATAAGTTGGATGGTACCAACTATCCATTATGGGCTTATATGATGCAACATATATTGGTTGAAAAAGGAATATGGAACATTGTGTAGGGTGTTGAAAAACATCCTATCACACCTACAACTGTTATAAGTGCAAGGACTGAAGCTGATGGAGAAGGTCTTGAAGATGGTGATATTCAGCAGATTCCTATTTTTGCTATTGTCTTTGTTGCACCTACTATAGAGCAAATTCATTGGGATGGCAGAGATGCTCAGGCACATGCATTGATAGCTTTGTCTATCGAACATGCCATTATTCCTTACATTCGCTCTTGTAGGAAAGCTAAGGATGCTTGGGATACACTTACCACATTGTACTAGGCTAGGAATGAGGCTTGTGTTGCTTACCTCCGAAAATAGTTGGAGAGTGAGGACATGAATGAAGGAGATTCTATGGAAAGTTTTCTGAAAAAGATCAAGGATTTGAAGGAACAGTTGATTTCAGCAGATCAAGTCCTTCTTGACACTTCACTTGTGCAGACTATTTTGAATGTTCTTCTTGACTCATATAAGAGTTTTGCTTATACTCTTCCTTTGATGATGAAAGGCAATCCAAACACCTTAACATTTGAAGAGTTATTTTTTTTTTGTTGTAGGAAGACCAGTCTAGGAAGCACAGGTCTATTATGCATGTTGCAAATCAAGATTTCTTCGCTAGTCAGAAGGGCAAAGGTAAATGGAGCTCTTCTATTAGTAAGCAAAAATCTGCAAATGTTGCACATTCAAAGAAGGAAGACAAAGATGAGAAGGGAGAAATTGTTTTGCAAATACTCCAAAGTAAATGATCATGTCATTAAGAGCTGTCCAAAACTGGATGCTAAAGGGGCAAAGAAGAAAGAGGCCGGAATGGTTGTTGTAGAGGCCTCTACATTGAAAACAGAGTCTGCTAATCTTGTGTAGGATGAAGAATGGGGGTTTTCTACTGTTTGCAGTTTTGAACCATCTTCTCATGAGCAGTGCATGCCTGCAGTAGACTCAGATGTTTGGTAATTTGGTAGTGGGGTGACCAAACATATTACCTCGTAGCAGAGTTTCTTCTCTTCACTCCAGTGTGGCCCAACATAGAATACTCTTACATGCGCCAACAACTCCTCTTATCTTGTTATGGGAGTCGGTAAGATAATTTTGACAACTGATGATGGTAGTTCTTTCAAATTTTTCAGATGTTTTGTCTGTGCTAGGAATGAAGAAAAATGTGTCAATTTTTGCATTAGCCAAGATTGTCTTGGTTGTGAAATTTGTTGATGACAGATGTATAGTTCATGATCTTTCAAATGTTGATGTTGTTATTGCTTCTGGCATTTTATGTCATGGGATGTATAAGCTCATGGACTATGAAAGATCTGTAAATGATTTGGCATGTGCAGTACATGATTCTCAAGCTATGTCAGATGTAAAGCTTTGGCATGCACGCTTTGGTCATCTGAATTTTGCTAGTTTGCTATGCCTATAGAAATAAAAAATGGTGTCCTCTTTGCCCAAACTTGAGGCACCCGAAAAATATGTTTGTGAAAGCTGTATTTTGGGCAAAATGCAAGGTTCCTCCTTTCCAAAAGATGTTTTAGTTCGGGCTACTAAGAAATTGCAGCTTGTACATAGTGATGTCTGTGGTCCTATATAGACACCTTCTTTTGGAAAATACCTTTACTTCCTGACTTTCATTGATGATTTTTCCAGAAGTGCATGGGTATATCCACTCAAAGCAAAGTCCGAAGTGTTTATGTGCTTCAAATAAATTTTGGTTTCGGTGGAAAATCTATCAGCATGTAAAATGGGCACCCTTTTTTCTGATCGAGGGGGCGAATATATGTCTTCTGACTTTAATGCTTTCTTGGTTGAATGTGGGATAAAACATTAGTGTAAAGTGCCCTATACACTTCAACAGAATGTAGTTGGTGAACGAAAGAATCGGTCACACAGGAGATGGCGAGGTGTTTGGTCAAGAGTCAGGCTTTACCACAGTTTCTTGCTTGAGGCTGTTATTTGTGCAACATATGTACTTAACAGGTGTCCCAGTAAAGCGCTGCAGTCTATCACTCCATATGAGGCTTGACATGGTAGCAAGCCATCTGTTGCTCATCTACATGTTTTTTGTTGTTTGGTATATGCATTAGTGCCGGAAGAACATCACAGAAAGTCGGATGATAAAGCAATAAAATGTATTTTTGTTGGGTAGAGTTCTGAAAGCAAAGGCTATCATCTGTATCATCCCCATAATAAATGTATTATGGTTAGGTGTGATTTTGTTTTTGTGAAAGATTCTATTCAGCCTTTACTTTCATGTACTAAAGAGACATCTCTTAGCTCCAAAGACATGTATGATACTTTGCTACCTCTTTTTATAGTCTAGTGCTTGTCCTAATGAGGCAACTTCTTAGTCTTTGCAAGTTTCATGTGATGATGCAGATCATTCCATTTCTAATGCAGATTTACATGATGCACTTGTTGATGAGAGAGCTGATATTGAGCAGGTATAAACTATGCCAAAACTGTTGTTGCTGACTTTGCATGACAACAAATTAGATGGACTTCTGTCATATTGTACTTGCTTAGGCTCTCATAGTGCCTCTTTTGCATCAAATTGCGATGTTATGGCTGCCTCTAGTCTCTGTGATGAGATTGAACCTATTTCTGATGATGAAGCATAAAATTCTGAACATTGGATTGCTGCAATGCAAATTGAATATGATGCTATCATGAAAACATGATACCTTGTCTTTATGTGACTTGCCTCTTGGCAAGAAGGTCATTGGCACTAAGTGGGTATACAAGCTAAAGCGTAAATGTGATGCAACAATTGACATGTATAAGGCTAAGATTGTTTCAAAAGGTTATGGGCAGGAAAGACGCAATGATTTTGATGAAACCTTTGCACCTACTTGCCGAATGACTATTGTTCGTAGCATCTGTGCACTTGCAACTCATCATGGTTGGAATGTACATAAGTTGGACATTAAAACTGCATTTTTGAATGGTGACATGCATGAAGAAGTATATGTTTTTCAGCCTCATGGCTTTGTGCAGAAAGGACATGAAAACCAAGTCTGCAAGTTAAAGATGTCATTATATGGTTTAAAGCAAGCACCAGGTGCTTGGTATGAAAATATACATGCCTATCTGATTGCACATGGTTTTGAGAACACTCCAACTGAAAGCACCTTATATGTTATGCGTGCTAATGATGTGCTTCTGATCATTGTGGTGTATGTTGATGACATGCTGCTCACTGGTCCTCATGACACACATATTGCTGATTTTAAGACTGATTTGCATGCCTCATTTGAGATGCCTGATTTGGGGCATTTGCATCACTATTTGGGCATTCAATTATGAAAGTTGATAATGGAATGGCTTTGTGTCAAATGAAATATATTGAGACATTATTGCAACAATTTTTCCTTGAAGACTATAAGCCTATTGCCACTCTTATGGAGACAGGTTTATGATTGAGTCTTCATGATGCTTGAGATGCATTTGATGCTGTTCTCTATCAGCGTGCTGTTGGATGCTTCATTTACTTATGCATTATTCACCTAGACATTTAGTTCGCTATCTCATAGATGAGCAAGTTTATGCATTGCCCAGGTGTCAATGATTGGCAAGCAGTTAAGTGCATCTTTTGCTACTTGAGTGGTACCCGACTACTTGGATTGTTTTATCCCAAGGGGGGATCACTACCTCCAGATTTGCATGGTTTTTCTATCTCTGACTGGGCTGCTTGCTATGACACTTGTGTGTCCACTAGTGGTTTTTGCTTCATGCTTGGTAGCTCATGCATATCTTTGCTGAGCAAGAAGTAGCCTAGTGTGGCCACTTCTAGTTGTAAGGCTGAGTATAGGGCAGCTTTCATAGTGATTGTTGAGTGTGTGTGGCTGAGATGCCTTATGGCTGATTTAGGTGTTGGTCAGTCTTTTGCCACCACCATCTTCACTAATAGTAAGAGCGCATTGCCAATTGCAAGGAATCCTGTGTTTCATGCTTGCAATAAGCACATTGACATGCATTATCATTTATTCAAGGGAGAGCTTCTTTGTTGGAGAGATCAACTTGGCATATGTGCTCACATAGGAGAATATTGCAGACCTTTTCACGAAGGCTCTGCCTAGGGAGAAGTTTGAAGCTTTTCGCAAAGCTTTGGCCTTACTTCCTTTTGTGGATTGATTCCACATAGCTTGACACTTCTTTATACATGATTGTCAGCTCCTTGTTCACTGCATCACTCCCAAGGAGGATTTGTTGATATATTTAGGTAGTGATGTGTGTGAACACACTAGGACCACCAAAGCATTTTTTTCCCTCTTTAGGAGGTTTTTTTTTGCCGGCTTGTTTATATGCCTATAGCCCTAACAAGTTACTTATATTTGTACATTCTAGTGGTAATACATTCAGTATTGAGTGTTGTGCTCCAAGCTTCTTCTTCTTCCTTGTGTTGTTTGTGTGCTTCCACAAATGTCTAACTCCAATAATGAGAAATATGATGAGAGTACTTCCCAAGTCTCTTGGGAGGTCTTGCGATTCCTAATGTGAGGCAATAAGAAATCAAATATTGAGTATAGTAGATAAGACCTGGCAAGAGCATCCTTTGCACACCATGTGGTTAACCTTTCTTGCCCTTCCCTTGTGGGTTAATGCTTGCTCCTAAATGTTGGCATCTATCCATCTTCTCAATCAGATGTATCTATAAAGACTTCTCCCTTGAAGGAAACCTTGCATCCTTAGTGACCATGCTGAGTAGTTGCTTCTATCCAATTTGTGAATGAAGGATGGAAATCCATCTCCCATCTTGCTTGTTGTTGCTCCGATACCATTGTATGAGGAGATGGTGGATAGTCTTTAGAGATGAAGTGGTGTTGCTTGAACCTGCTTCACACTTACCAAGAATAGTTTCTGGAGAGTGTAAGGAGCCTCTCTAGCTAGCTAATGATAATAAATATTTATATATGGTGTTTGGAATATGATCCACTAATCAAAGGATTAAAACAGATACGTACAAATTGAGGACCAAGAACAAAAAACTTGCTATTCTTGTCTCTACACCTGTTTAGTGTTTTGAACAGTTCTCCGAGTGGATTATCAATTGGCTTAATTCCTTTTGGGGAAACCTAATTAGCTTAGATAGATACCAATCATGAGTGATTTCATCAAAAGTGGACTACACACTAAGAATGATGTTTAGCGAATCACAGAACATTCTCGATATTTTTGGGTGCATTTGTGAACAGACTAGAGGGCAATGTCATGCTAATATCTCATGATTGAGATGCATAATGATAATGAGATTTTTTACCAATATAGTAGACAATATAATGAACATATCATGCTTTAAAGCATTTCAAATGATCAATCATTCATTGAGAACAAGCTTTGAAAAGATCACTATTCTGATGTAGTTATGTTATAGAAGTGAAGTGAAGATATGATAAAATATATGTATTAAAACATGTACAAATACAATGTCATTGGCAATGATCAATTTCACAATGTGAGAAGTGTGAGTGAGATATAGAGTGAGATCTTCAACATCACAATATGTCTTGTCTAATGATCTCATAGAATCGAGATAGCATGCAGATGTTTTGATCCTACTTTTAAAGTTGAATTTGGCGCCCAACTTTTCAATTCAAATTCAAAAGTTCACCTAAAAGTGAATCCTAAAGACCCTCATTATTCAACTACCAAATACTTCGGGATTTTATGCTTCCTAACTTCCTTGTGGTTGTAGAACACTTTTACAAAGGTAAATGTGAGGGACTTTTACAAGAGGTTGATCAAATAGAGTCCCATAAGAGTTATGTGACTCAACCAAGTATGTGGACTTGGTTTTTTTTGAACCAACAAAGGAGGCTAGACTCGTATGTAGTATTTTTATTCTAACTGAAGGACTATTGGTATATTCTGGTAGTGATGTGTGTAACATGTTTAGGACCATCGAGGAACCTTTTTATCTCTTTAGGAGGTTCTTTTTTCATGGCTTGTATATATGCCAATAACCCTAATGAGGTTCTTATCTTCTTTACATTTACTTATTAATAAAATCTTTGTTGGGCTCCAAGATTCTTCTATTTCTTTGTTCTCTTTGGATGATGCTTTAGTCCTTGAACTCCAACAAGTGGTATCAGAGCAGGTCGCCACTTTCCACAAGGCATTGCTAAAACACCCTACAGTGATGTGTATCATAACCACATAAAATTTGGTGAGCATACTTAGGGTCATTAATAGTTCTAAGGGATGTTATTTCTAGGGTTAAAAAATTGATTCTATCTAGTTTTGGTTTCGAGGTGCACTATTGTAGCCACTATGTTCTCCATACACACACACATATATATACATATATATACACACACACACACACACACACACACATATATATATATATATATATATATATATATATATATATATATATATATATATATATATATATATATATATATATATGTGTGTGTGTGTGTGTGTGTGTGTATATATATGTGTGTGTGTGTGTATGTATGTGTGTGTGGAGTTTTCATTTCACTAGTATAAGCATGTCAAAGTCTATAGATCTAGTAGATCTTGATTGGGTATTTCTATTCAATGTTTTCTTTGAAATAGACAATTTCATGCATCAAAGCACAATCACTAGCCATGACTGAAAATAATGATGTATTTCATATGTTGGATGTCGAACATAATCTCGATGATTCTAGCGACTCATTGTGCATATACATGTTGTCTCATATAATGGTAGCAAAAAGCTTGTGGAATATTGAGGTGTGTTGAAATATGCTGTTGTACACTTGAGAATATTATGAAAATTGTTGTACACTTGAAAATATTATGAAAATAGGTGATACCAGTGGCAATCTAGATGATTATCTCATATTCTTGGTCTTATCATGCTATTGCTTCTAATATAGAGAAATTTTGGGGGTTGCGTTGATACACATGCACATGCATTTATAGGTATGTCTATGTCATGCTCCATTACCATGGACATTCACTCATGTAGAATAAGTAAAGAAGCTTGGGATACACCTACCATGCTATATGTAGAAACAAAGGGGGCTCATGCTGCTTACCTTCAAAAGCACTTGAAGAATTGTAGTTCTCTAATTTCGGAAGTATCACTTGTCATGTGCAACTCAATAGGCATCGAATCAATCCCTTTTTCTTGATTTTTTGTTTTAATCCACCTAGAGTGATAATATAAACGAAAGAGATTCAATGGACACTTTTACAACAAAAATCAAGGATTTGAAAGAGTAACTGATTGTTTTCGATGCGATTTTGCCAAAATATCACTTGGACAGATAATTACTAAAGGCTTTCAAGATTTTTATGAAGGTTAATCTTTAATAGATGCTAATAGGCAATCCAAGTTCCTTAAATTATCAGGATTTAGTCTGTTTTCTCTCGTAAGAAGATCAATCTAAATAAAACATTTCAATTATGGATATTTGAGCTCAAGCTTTCTTATCTAAAACTTGTAAGCGTAAAGATAAATGAAACGTTTCTACTAGTAAACTAATAATGTTGTACAATGAAAGAAGGAAGATAAATATTAAAAGGAATTAGAAAAGTAGTAACTTATTTGTAAGTACATTAAGGAAAATATTAAATATTAAATGAAAGAACTAATAAGTAGAAAACTAATAATGTTGTACAATGAAAGAAGGAAGATAAATATTAAAAGGAATTAGAAAAGTAGTAACTTATTTGTAAGTACATTAAGGAAAATGAACATGTCATTAAGAGTTCTCCTAAATTGGATACAAAAGAGGCAAAGAAGAAAGAGGATAGAATGGTTGCAACATTGGCCTCAACCCCTAAGAATGAAGATCAAGAATTTACCACTTATTTCAATTGATCCATCCTCTCATGTACGTTGTATGTCTGTAGTGGACTTAGATAATTGGTTAGTTTGACATTGTGCAACCAAAACTATTAGCTCGGATCAAAATTTGTCAACATTTATAATTCTTATTATCCATTTTGATCCAAAAGTGGATTATATATCCTGTGATCATGATTTTAATGTATTTTTGGTTGAAACTCGGATGAAAAATCTGTGTATGTTTTCTTATACTCCTAAAAAAAATGGAGTTTATGAGACGAAATATAGGTTTTTCATGGAAGTGATGAGGGTTATACTAAAAAATTAAGCTTTAGCACATAGCTTCAAGCTTGAGGCTATTATGTAAGCAACATATGTACTTGACATTTTTCCCACTAACATATTGTATTCTATCACTCCTTATGAGGATTCGGATGGTTGCATGCCATCTATTACTCACACTTGTGTGTTTTTGGTTGTTTGGCATATGCATCAATGCCTCCTTAGAAACATAGAACATTGGATGATAACATTGTGAAATATATCTTACAATTCTAAAATAAGGATCATCATTTTTATCATGCATTAATGAAAATGATCTTGTCTAGTCAAGATGTAGTATTTGTGGAGGATGCAATTCAAACTCTACCTTCATGTAAAAGGGACAAATCAATCGGCTCAAAATATGTGTATAAATCTCTGATGCCTTTCTTCACAAGAGGGCAATCAAATGTATCTTAAAGCGACCAAATTTCTCAAACTATGGAAATTTTTCTATCATAGTACATATTGTTTTGTTTATGATTCTCATATACATGATGCACTTTTTGATGAGAGAGCTATCATTGAAGAGGTGTATACTATGCCAAAATGGTTGGTTTTGAATTTGAGAGGTAACACGTTTGATGCATTTTTTTCATCTTGTCGGACTCTCATAGATTTTCTTTTGCATCACATTGTTATGCAATCGCTATTTTCCTAGTCTTTGTGATGAGAATGAGGATCTCTCCTTTGACAAAGTAGATAATTTAGAAACGTGGATGGATGCTATGCAATTGGAATACAATGCTATTGTGAAGTATGGTACTTGGCCTTTATCCGATTTGTTTCCTAGCAAATAGGCCATTGGCACTAAATGAGTCTATATGTTGAAATGCAAGCTTGATGGTGGTACTTATTTTAGAAGATTAGGCTTGTAGCTAAAGGTTATGCTCAAGAAAAGGGCATCGATATAGATAGGATATTTGCCTCTATGTGTCACATGACAATCATTCATGGCTTTGTGCACGTGTCACTCATAATGGTTTGAATGTATATCATTATGACATTAAAGATCAATTTATGAATGATGATTTGTATGGAGAAGTTCATAAATTTCAACCTCATGGATTTGTGTAGAAAGGACATGAAAACAAAGTGTGCAAGTTAAATAATGCATTGTATGAAGTAAAGCAAGCACCATGTGCTCTGTATGACAAGTTACATAGTTACTTGTTAGCACATGGATTTCAGAATAGTTCAATTGAAAGAACCTTGTATGTAAACCATGGAGATAATTTAATTCTTATCATTGTTGTTTTTGTAGGTGATATGATCCTCACTAGTCCTGATGAGATGCCTATTTCAAATTTTAAGGCTGATTTGCATGTATGACTTTAGATGTAAGGTTTGGTGCATCTCCATCACTATTTGGGAATTCATTTTATGATATCTGGTCTTGGCATTGCATTGTGTACAATTAAATACATAGACAATTTATTTCAATATTTTAGGATCAAGCTTTCTAAACCTATTTCCAATCCCATGGAAATAGGTTTAGGATTGAGTCTTCATAATGTTGGAGATGCATTTGATGCAGGTCTCTATCAACATGCTATTGGATTCCTTATCTATGTATGCATCAATTGGACATGATACTAGATTTGGTGTTTCATTAATGACCAAATTTATGCATCACCCAAGGGTTAAATATTGATAAATACTTTAGTGTACATTTATTTAATTATCTAGTATCTATCAGCTTGGGTTGTTTTCTACCAAGAGGATAGAATGCTTGTCCAATTTATATAATCTTTGTGATTTATGTAGGCAAACTACTATGATACTGATGTGGGTACAAGTGTTTGTTTCTTCTAGCTGTGAAGTTGAGTATAGTTCACTCATGAGTGTGTGTGGCATAGATATCTTATGGAGGACTTGAGTGTTGGTCACATTTTTTCCACCAGCATATTTATTGACACTCAGAGCACACTAGAAATTGCAAGGAGCTCATTGTTCCATGCTTGTACTAAGAACATTGAGGTGCACTATCATTATGTTAGAGAGACTCTCCATTGGAGAGATCAATTTGGCATATATGCCCATAGAGGATAATGTTGCACACCTTTGTACAAAGGATCTGCCTCATGGAATGTTCAAATATTTTCACAAAGATTTGGGTTCACTCCCTTTTGTGAATTGACCCTAGTCACATTAGTTGACACTTCCCTATACAGGAGTGTCATCCGTTTTTTTTTTCTATTTTGGTTGGATTTGAAGCTCAAGCGTGTAATCACACCCGAAGCCCTAATGAACTACTCAACTGATGTGAATATGGTTAACCTAAAACATGTATATGTGCTAAGTTTTTAGGTTGCACTAGCAGCAATCATCAAGAGGAATCACTCGATGGTGTATGATGTACGTGTGTTGGGTTGCGTTCTATGGTAGGGTTATTTTTTGAAATGTCACTTCATAAGGAATCTTAGTATTTGCTTCTCCACGAATACAATTTGTACTTTCTTATAGAATATTAGTACATGTGTAAATATGTGATAGCCATTGAGACAAAGTGTTTATGTGGGTGTTTATGTGGGTGAGAATTGTGTGATAAATCGAATGTGATGTGTGCTAATGAGTGAGATGCATGTGCTATAACATTGAGTGTTATTTTATGCCCAAATAAGTTTATATTTCATTTTGATGCACTCATGAGGACATGTGCATAAAAGGTTTGCACCTGAATATGATTTGGATTGCGTGATGATATGCATAGGCCTGTTTATTGACACATTTTCATAGTTATGTACCATATATATATACATGTACATGTGTATTTGCACATTTGCATAGTTATGCAACACATAAATACACATGTACGTGTGTAAATGTGAATGCATATAGATGTAAACATTTATGTGTAAAATCATTTGTGCTTGTTCTTGTGCTTGTTCTGTGTGGGCATTTGCTTGTGGTTGTGAGTATGCATATTTAATGTGGAATATGTGCACCGTGTGAAATGTGCATGTGCTTTGTGTTGTGGAAATATATAAAAGAACTTACATGTCGATTGTGTGTGTAAAGGTTTGTGTGCTACATGCATGGGTAAATGTGTTTTTGTCATTCTGTATGTGATTGTATGCATATATAATACGAATATTTGGTTTGTATATATAAACTTCTAATATTATAGATATGAAATGTTGTTTTGATAAGTCAAAAGGGCCAAAGGAGCAACGCATTTTCTATTGGTATGGATGGCAAGTAGCGGAAACAAAAAAGAAAATCTCTAAAGGAGGCTGGTCGTTGGTGAAATACAAAGGACTGGTGGTTCTTTGTGGAGGGGAGAGGAGTTGAGGGCATCGAAAGGAATGATAGTTTGTTTTTTTTTTTATATATTGGAGAGCAGAAACAAAGCCACTCCAGGAAAGGCTAGGTGGCGTGGGAATGGAGGGAGAAGAGGAGGTGAAGAAGAGAGGTTGTAATACCTAGATAGAAGACTGAAGAGGCTTAAACATTTCTGGTCGACATCACTTCTTCCTCTCAATTTTTCTTTTTGAAGAAGACGAGAGAGGAGCCATAGCGTGTACTTGTTTTTTTCTTAAGTGATTTTTATTTTTTTTTTAATTTTAATGGAGGTTCAGTCGAGGCCTACTCCTCCAGACTTTAACTTTGAAATTGCAACTGTACAAGGAAGGGCATAGTACCCATGAGACCCCCCTTCCCACAAGAACATGGATTTACATAGCTGGGTTAGACTGCGGTCACAACTACCGCGAAGCAAGACAAACGGTGGCACATCAGCCACAAGATGCAAGGTTTCCATGATAACATGTCCCTTGCATGTTGCCGGTGGGGGTTGAACCCTCGCCCCCGCCTCAAGAGGCGAAAGGCCAAACCACCCAACCAAGCGGCTTGGGACTCTTAAGTAAATGTTTTGAGTAGAGAATTTTCGAAGAAATGAAGGCAGAAAGTGAGATAGAATTTTTGAAGTTATGAAGTTAAAGGTGGCAGTGCAGGAGTGGGGAACTGCATGTGTTGGTTCTCTTTCGATTTGGAGAGAAAGAGTGAACCATGTGAACAAGGAGAGATAAAAGAGCTTCTATGTATGTCTCGTGATAGCAGATAGCAGCTTACGAACGTGTGAGGAAAAAGCAGCTCAAAGACTATGGGGTGGCACTTCTATTCGAGTGTTTATGATCGCTCAGATGGTTAGAAAATGAGCGCATCTAGAATGCTATGTTATTGACTGTATAAGATCATATGTTATGGAGAAACTATGGGTGCCTTTGCATGTAAAATTGAGGATCCTTGGCCTGCTTGAGATGTGAAAGTTTGGCATGCAGTTTTCAATGACCTGAATTATGCTCATTTGCTTTCCTTGGCAAAATTTGAAATCGTATTCTTTTTGCCCAGAATTGATGGACCTTCTAAGCATTTTTGTGAGGTTTGTATTTTTGGTAAAATGCATCATTCTTTATTTTCCAAAGATCAGATCATACGAGCTAAGCAAAATTTGTACCTTTTTTATAGTCTATGATCGCATGTAGAAACCTTCATTTGGGACTTACCTTTACTTTGTATGATTTGAAAGAAGTTGGAGACGCTTGGAAAGTTTGAGTTGTCAAGTGGTGAATTTGGTCCAACTAACCAACATAGGACAAGTCCTAGCTCTTTGGATATGTAAGCCAAACCTTGTAGGCTTGTGGTTAGTGCAATGAAACCAAATAGGTACTTTTGAACATCAGCAAGAACAAGTTGATGCAAAACAAATAACTTCCACCTTGACTAGCTAACAAAAACCTTAAAAAAATGGATGGAAGTTATGACGACAAACACGGAGAGCCACCAGTACAATAACAATTGAAAAAATTCCTCTTAAGGGAGTTTCATATAGAAGGTTCGCTTGCTATAATGCATAAAAGCCCTAATTTATATGTTCCAATTAAGGAACAATCACCTTAACACTGAACTAGTGTCATCCCAATTTTCACGGATGTGTAGAGAATGACCTTGAGATTGAAAAACTTGAATTTCTTTGAGAGTAATTAATCAAATGACTTGAAATTTGTACACATAAACTAGAGAGTTATTCCTTTCCAATGAGTTCTTAAACAATGTATTTGGAGCTCTGTAGACAAAACAATAATCTCTACAAGTTGACTTAATCTGAGGAAGAAGGAGCAAAGAACAGAAATGGCACCAAGCAATGATCAAAGAGTATATGTATTGCTTCAAGTCAACAATCTTCTTAACGTAAAAATGATCTAGAGTCTTTGTATAGACCCTTGAGGATATGAACACGCCTTTTATTCATGATTTTGAATTTGAAATTAGACAGATTTGATACTTTAGATTGATTGGGTTTTCCTAGAATCTAGGAAAAGAGAACGTGGAAGCCACATCTACTTTTTGATTGATTGATTGAGAATCATTCCCAACCATTTCTAACTCATCGTGGTTAGTCCTTTTAGTCTTTCCTTTTACAAAGTTTAATACCTTGAACCTTACAAAAGAAAGTGATCATAAGTGATTAATCACTCAGTAGAATAAAATGAATGCAAATAAAACTCTTCAAGGAGTATACGTGGCATCATTCAAATGATGGATTTGATGTAGAGCACATCCACCTCAAGCATAATGAAATATTGTTTTTCTAACAGCTCCCCCTCAGGATAAAGTACGCTTGAGTCTTCATTCTCTGATAGGTTGAATACTTGCCATCGCTTTGAATCTACGAAGCTTTATCCCATCCAATGCCTTTCTCATCATGTCTACTATTTGCTTCTCAATAGGAACAAATGAAATGTCAATTTCCTTTGCCATAAGCTTCTCTCTTACAAAATGGTAATGGACTTCCATATGCTTTGTCCTTGCATGAAAAATTGGATTTGCAGCCAAATGCATGGAACTTCCGTCATCTCCAAGTAAGTGAGGTTTGGAACTTACAAGTCCCAAATCTAAATACAATTCCTTGAACCTTATTGCTTCTTGAGTTACAATAGTTAGAGCTCTATATTTTGCTCGTGTTGTAGATAAAGCAGCTGCTAGTTGCTTCTTCGAACTCCATGACACCAACTTTGAACCTACAAATGATAAGTATCCAGAGGTGCTTCTTATATCATTCTTTCCTCCTACTCAATCTACATCTGAATAGATTTTGATATCCAAATCTTAATGGGAAAGGATAATAGATACCTTTTCGTTAAGTGTCTCTTTGAGGTACTTGAGTACTCTCTTTGCACCATCCATGTGTGGTGTTCTAGGTGAGTGCATGAGCTGAATAGACACTCCCACACTTTATGATATGTCCGATCTTTAGTGAGTAGCATATATCAAGCAACCAACTAAGCTTTGATACTCTTTACGATCATCAATCTACTTTCCTGCATAAACACTTAGTTTATGTTTCAGTTCCAAAGGTGTATGTTATATTCCAAAAATGTACATGCTTGGAGGAACAAGAAGTTCCTTGCTTGGGGGATAGCCAAGGCCAAAAGCTAGAGAGTTCATACGAGGTAACTACTCATGATGGCCAAATGAGTAGAAGGACCTTAGAGAGAACTCTAGATGGTGACTAGGCGAGGGCTATAAATAGGCTCAGAGGTGAGTCCCAGACAAGTCATTCTCCACTTCTCACATTTGGTATTAGAGCCTAAGGGAGAGAGATCTTGGGGAGACCTTGGGCAAGGAGATGGAGACTCTTCTCTTGCATGAAGGACATATAATGAGCCTCGAACCACCTCGAAGCATGTGTGTATCTATCAAGCAAAAGAATCTGAATAGCCTCGAACCACCTCGAAGCGTGTGTATCTATCATCGAGCAAAAGATTTCGAACCAATCGCTTGCACTAGCATACTGCGGAGCAAGAAAGGAAACCGCCTATTTCAAATTCTTAAAAATTGGGTTGTCGCCACCATAGGGGGTTCGAACCCACAACCTGCTACATCAAAGGCAAACACTTTAACCACTAGCCTATATGATCTTGTAAAAAATATTATCATGTTTCTGTAGATGAGAAATTCCGCTGCTGCCATGGTATAGAAACCATGAAAGATAGAGGGATATAGAAAAAAAAAGATGAAGAAGAGATATAGACACTAGAAAATAAGAAGAAAAAGGAGATCTAGACTGAGATGAAGAGAAGAGTGGAGAGAGGAGGAAAATATTAGAGAGAGAATAAAAGAACGAAAAGGAGAAAGGGAACAAGGAAAGAGAGAGAAAGAAAAAAGAGAAGAAGGAGAGAGAGAGAGAGAAAGAGAAAGAAAGAAAGTGAAGGAGAAAGAGAAGGGACGACAAAATAGAGAGATAGAAAGAGAGAAGCCAAGAGAGATAGAGAAAAAGAAAGAGAGAGAAGAGAAAGAGCAAGAGATAGAGAGAAAGGATGAATGATAAATTAGGATAGAGAGGTAGAGAGAAATAGAAGAAAGCGTGTGAAGGAGAAAGAGAAAGGATGAAAGAAGAGAAAGAGAGAAGAAGAAGGAAAGACTAAGTGATCTAAAGTGAAGAGTAGAGAGAGAAGAAAAAGATTAGAAAGAGAGAGAAGAGTAAAGAAAGAGACAAAGAAAGATAGGAAGTAAGAAAAAGAGCAAGGTTAGCATACCTACCTTCACGAAAATGGACATAACTCTCTCACATGAAACCCAAATCGAATGATTCAACTTGGTATAGAACTTAGATTTCAAGAACTCTTAAATAAGTGGCTGGAACTTACCATTGGATACTTGAAAACCACCTATAGAGAGTATTTAATTCTCTGCATACTTCTTTAAAGAGGTATGCTGCCCACTCACCTAGCTTCATTGTTTTGACCATAACTTCCTAATAGAAGCTCCAAATCAAGAAATGCGACTTGGTATAGATTCTAAACTTCAAGATCTTTCATTGGACTGAGCATAATCCATATTTTGACCATTGGAAGCCATCTCCACACAAGATTTTAGATGACTGTTGAGTAGTGATAAACTCTCTTTTAGTGAATTGAGTGTCCAATTATGATAATTAGGAGTTCCTACTCATATTTTGAGCCATTTTGGATAGGAATGAATTTCTTTTCATACATTTGCATCATATGTTTTCTCTCAAATAAATTCATTTGAATACTTCTCGCATCAAATGTTATAATTTTGAATGTGCATGAAAGTTACTTCGATATGAATTCATCTATGCACATGAAGATATGCTAGCTTATATTGATTCATAATAGCATGCACAGGTTGTTGTTGTTGTGTGTTTCAAGATCTTTGTGCAGGTATTGGAGCGCAAAATGACCTTGTTATGAGGGCATGTAGTGCCCAACAACACATTTTGGAAAAAGTTCTTATTTGTAGGTTTTTGGAGTAAAGAAAGTGATTTTCCAACCAATAGGCTGATGCCTATCATTGTTTCATGGTTATTATTTGTTTAGCCTTCATTTTCCTAGGGAAGTGCTGCCCAAATTTTTGTAGCCATATGGCGTTATATGCCATGTGAGAACTAGAGTGATATTGTGTTGTGAGAGAGAGGAAGTCCTATGTGTGCATAGCTAAAACCATATAAATTGATTGAATTAGAGAAGAAGATGCACGAGTGGATGCATGCATACATAGATAGAGTCATAGGAATGACTCTCTTCTTTCCATAGAGGGAAGGAAACACTTCAGAAACACTTCATGATTTCATTTAGTACCATTTATGGTTGTGAGTACTCACCGAGTTATTCTTATTAGTTTGGAGAGAAGTGTTGACTTTAATCTCATACACGCATCTATATGGGGTATAAAGTTTGGTGGTATGGGACATCAAACTTTGTATTCTACCTTGGTGTAGGACAGATGGTATGGGAGAGAAGTCTTTGAGATTGTATTTTTGATATGATTTGGAGTTCATTCATATGATCTTCTTATTATTAGAGAGTAGAGAGGCAGTGGAGGAAGTCACTCTGTATGTGATCGCAAACAAGGCAAGTCCGCATGCAAGTAGCTTAGAAGGAGAAAGGCAAGGTTTACACATAAGAACTATGAATAGGCAATTGCATTAAGAAGAAATTCACAGAGTACGTACTACTTTATTTGATATGCCTAAGGTTAGGCCATGGTTCATACATAGTGCATATGAGGTGAGCTAGATGCTTAGCCTAGTGGGCTATGAGTGCGCACACATCTACTTACCATTTTTCACAGTATTTAGTGGACTTACATTATGGCTCTTATTATATCTAGGAGTGCCAGATTATTACACTAGTTTACTAGAGACACCTCATTCCTAGTTGGGAATGATTGGATCATAGTGACCGTCAGATGGTGGTCAAAGGTTAAAGCAAGTCTCATCCACTTGCAACATCTCGCATATTATTTTTGAGAAGTGGATGGTAGTTCCACTAGTTGCTATACTATCTTAGCACGTCTTAACTTGGCATTATGGACTTAGTTCCAATGAGTGGATTGGGATTTACTTTGTATGGGAGATATTTTGATTCGTAGTTTGGATTATTATATATGATAGATCGAGATTTTGATGTATAGTTTGGATGTGACAGATTGACATCTTGGTCC
Source organism: Ceratopteris richardii (assembly GCA_020310875.1). NCBI lineage: Eukaryota > Viridiplantae > Streptophyta > Polypodiopsida > Polypodiales > Pteridaceae > Ceratopteris > Ceratopteris richardii. The sequence goes on from CM035435.1 coordinate 103,463,268, forward strand.
AGAGTGTGGATCATTGATAGATTTTCATCTTGGATTCACATTTTGGATCATGATGAGACTTTCTTGAGATTCATTTCATTACACTGAGTAAATCAAGTAGATTTACTTGAGCTTGGAGATAAAACACTATTTGGAAAAGATTTCCATTTATCTTTAGTATTTATCCATAGAGATTGGGACATAGTCACATTGTTTTGGATTAGCATAATAGTTATCATTACTCTAGTGGAGTAAATGATTTTGCATGATTATACCATATGACAATTTGTCAATGGGTAATTCAGGGAGACAAGAGCAAGCTGCCAAGGTCTCTACAAGTGACAAGCCGTCACAAATTTAGTGGTCAAGGTTTAGGCATAGGGAATCCGAGGATATTCCAAGTACTTATGCTGTGCACATATGGACTCATTGGGCCTCAAATGGACTCCTATAGTAGGCCCAAGGCAAGGATTACTATTTATTGGTGGACATGCTAGATAGGAAGCAGAGAGACGAGATGTCTACTTTTTTATTATTTAGTGACAATGATCTTTAGAAGAGGGAGAGAGTGTTATATTCTAGAGATGTACATTCTTGGAGGAATGACGAGTTCCTTGCTCGGGGGATAGCCAAGGCCAAAATCCAAAGAGTTCATATGAGGTACCTACTAATGATGGCTAGATAAGTAGAGGGACCTTAGAGAGAACTCTAGATGGTGACTAGGCGAGGGCTATAAATAGGCTAGGAGGTGAGTCCCAGGCAGGTCATTCTCCACTTCTCACATGATACCAAATGTGAGAAGTGGAGAATGACCTACCTAGGACTCACCTCCCAACCTATTTATAGCCCTCCCCTAGTCACCATCTAGAGTTCTCTCTAAGGTCCCTCTACTCATCTGGCCATCATGAGTAGGTACCTCATATGAACTCTCTAGCTTTTGGCCTTGGCTATACCTCGAGCAAGGAACTTCTCATGACTCCAAGCATGTACATCTTTGGAATATAACAGTGTACCTGCAAGCTTTGTGCTCTCCATTTTGAACTTGAGAAGTAGGTCTTGAATATATCTTCTCTAAGTTAGATACATCCCTTCATCTATATAAATCACTTGCATACCTAAGAAATATGCTAGCTCACATAAATCATTGATTTGAACTCCTCTTGCATGTGTCTCTTGATCCTTTGAATTCCATTACGATCATCACCTATCACAATAGTATCATCTACATATACACATAGGTATATAACCTCATTGCACTCCCTTTTGATGAATAAAGAAGGATCTAAGGTGCAAGGTTTGAACCCTTGATCGTGAAGGTACGTAACCAACCTATAACTCCAAGCTTTAGAAGCTTGTTTCAATCCATATAATGCTTTCTTAAGTCTACAAACATAAGATGTAAGAGTAGGGTTTTCAAAACTGGTGGTTGTGACATGTATGCCTCTTCACTTATCCAACCATTCAAGAATGCATTTTTCACATCAAGTTGGAGGAGTATCCAATTTCTTGTAGCACCTACACTTGTTCTAATTGTAGTCATCTTCGCAAATGGTGAGAACGTTTCCTCATAGTATATACGATGAGGTTGTGAGCATCCTTTCGCAACTAATCTTGCCTTGTGCCTACAAATTTATCCATATGAGTTTCTTTTAACTTTATATTCCCATCTGCAACAAATTACCTTTTGATTGGGTGACATTGGAACCAAATCCAAAGTGTCCATCTCCTTTAGTACATCTATTTCTTCTTTCATGGTATTTTCCCAATTAGGGTCTCCCTTTTCCTCTTCAATGATTGAGGGTTCCTCTAAGACTGAGTCCTTTGCCAAGTAAATTGAATGCTTTATAGCAAATGTGGAATCATATCCATACCTTTCTAGTTATCTTTTCTCCTTGTTGATCTTCTAGTGCTTGCTTGGAGCATTCCCCACACTCTTCAATCTTTGCTTTTTCTTTTCATCTTGGTCATCATCTGTATCACTTCTTGGATCTTGGACCTGTGTATCTTACTTGTTTCCTAATTGATGAGAATCAGAATCAAGATCATATGTTAGAGTTACCTTTTGTTTGTCTTCATCATAACAAGACATGTGTTCATCAAACACAACATCCCTACTTGTAGTGAATTGCTTGGCTGAAGGATTATAGAACCTTTAACCCATCTGAGTTGAGTCATACCCATTAAATACTGCCTTTTTTGCCCTTTCATCTAGCGAACCTCTTATTTGTGATGGTTCATGAACATGTGCTAAACAAGCTAACACGTTGCAATGTCCACGACTAGGTTTTGTTCCATGCCATGCTTCATAAGGATTCATGCCATGAAGTGATTTGGATGGTAGTCTATTTGACAAGGTACACAATAGTTGAAATAGCCTCTACCTATAGATAAGGTGGCAACCTCTTCTCTTCAAGCATTGTTCTTGCTCATCCAACCATTGTCTTGTTTCTTCTCTCTACAATTCCATTAAATTGAGGACAGTACCTAGTAGTCACTTCCCTTTTGATACCTTTATCCTGCAAGAACTTATCAAACTCTTTGGAGAAGTATTCTCCCCCTCCAATAGATCTAAGCTTCTTGAGTGATCTACCTATATGGTTCTCCACACGTGTTAGATACTTTTTGAAGCAATCAAAAAGTTCATTCTTACTCTTGATAAAGTATAGAATAGACCATCTACTATGGTCGTCAATAAATGAGAAATAATACCTTGATCGTGCCAATGAAAGTTCTTAACTTGGTCCCCATACATCTGTATGTACTAAGTCCAATAAGTTGTTGTGGATATATGCTTTGTGGTTGAATGGTTTCCTTTGTGCCTTCCCAATCTGACATGCATCACATCTGTTGATCATGTGTTGCTTTGATATGTTTGGAAATCCAAGAACACTTTGATCCCTGCATATATCCTTTAAGGTTCTTTCATTCACATGGGCTAGCCTCTTACACCACACTTCAAGCTCACTTATGGTTTGAGACCCAAAGTTGAATAGAGCTATGTTTTGGTTTCTACTACTTTAAAAGTAAAGAGCCTACCATGCTTCTCACCTCTGTCTATCTTCTTGAAGCCTTGACATGGATCTTCCACAAAAGCTCCATGTTGGGTGAACCTAACGTGCAAGCCTTTCTCAACTATTTGGCCTACACTTATTAGGATTTTTGTAATAGTGGGAGCATAGAGTACCTTGCTCAAAATATTTGTCCTACCATTGGAAGCTTTGACATTACCAATCTTCTCCACACTATGCTTTGTGTCATCCCCTATTTGAACTTCATCTCTATGCTTTGGACTTTCCAAATCAGATAGAAGAGCTATGGTGCCTGAGTATGATTTGAACATCCTGAATCTATGTAGAATAAATGATCATCTTCTTTACCTTCCTTATGGCTTAGATTCATTAAAAGCAATGAGTATTCATGTTTTTTATCTTCACAATAATTGTTTTAGTCCCTTCTATTATGTCCTCTATTGTTATTGTTGAAGTTTTGCCCACCTTTGCCTCTATTGTTGCCATATCCACCTCTTCCACTTCCTTTTTATGCCTTCCCATTCAACCTAAAATTCTGAGTGTTCTAGTTGGTCTTATCGCAAATGCTGCAAGGTTGAACATTTTGGCTTGTGTTTTTGTCATGATTTGATCTTTTCTTCTTCCCTTTTCACTTGCTCTTGCGTATAAAGTTGGCTTGGGAAGTCTCCTCTTCATCTTCTTTCTTCTTCTTGATTTTTAGCTTCTTTAACTTCTTATCTGCATATAGATCACTAGTTGAATTACCATGATAGGAGTTACCTTCCTTTATATTATTGTTTGCCTCTTGATTGAAGAGTTGTCCAAGAAAGATATTCAATTCTGGAGTTCACACATCCATGATGAGATCATAGGCTATGGTGAAAGATTTCCATTGCTTGTCACCTCTAATACCATTGAGAATTTGCCTCATGATGGCCTCTTCTTCAATCAACTCTCCAATGGATGCCAATTGATTGGCAACCTCCTTGACCTTTGTAAAAAACTCAGTGATGGTTTGTTTTCGAGTCTTGTTCATCTGATTGAACTCATTCCAAAGATGGTTCCTCCTTACTTTAGTAGTAGCAAAAACAAAAGTCTCTAGGGGATCCCAAGTCTTTTGAGATGTCTTGCATCCTATAATATGTGCTCATAGAAAATTAGAGCTAGAATTGAGTATGTATGACCTTGATTGAACATCTCTTGCACACCAAAGTGTGAGCCTGTCTGATTCCTCTTGAGTAGGTCCTCATTTGGATCTTCGAACAGGCATTGCTTCATCACTTGATAAAATCCTATATATGTTTCTTCCTTGCAAATAAACCTTCATTCTAATTTTACCAAGCAGCATAGCTATGTCTATCAAGCTTCTCAGTCATTGATGAAAAGCCATCTCCAATCTTGAAGTTGCTCTGATACCACTGAAAGAAGTTGGAGAAGCTTGGAGAGGCTTGGGAAGTTGAGTTGTCAAGTGGTGACAACAGTCAAGCAAACTAGCACAGGACTAGCTCTAGCTTTGTGAATATGTAAAGTAGACCTTCTAAGCCTGTCGTTAGTGCAATGAAACCAAATAGCTACTTTGGAACATCCACAAGAACAAGTTGATGCAAAACAACTAACTTGCAGCTTGACTAGCTCACAAAAACCTTCTAAAAATGGATGGAAGTTGTGTTTGCAAACATTGAGTACAGCCAACACAATAGCAATTGGAAAGGTTCCTCTTAAGGGAGTGGCATACATAGGGTTGGATTACTATAATGCACAAAGGCCCTAATTTATACGAGCCAATGAAGGAGCAATCACCTTAACACTGAACTGGTATCATCCTGCTTTTTCAAGGATGTGCAAAGAATGATCGTGAGACTAAAAAACTTGAATTTTTATGATAGTAATGAACGAAATGGCTTACAAGTTGTGTAGATAAGCTAGAGATTTATACCTTTCTAATGAGTGCTTAAACAATGGATTTAGAGCTCTTTAGAGAGAGCAACAATCTCTAAACATTGATTGAGTTTGAGGAACAAGGAGGAGAGAATAGAAATGGCACCAAGCAATGATCAAAGAGTATATGTGTTGCTTCAATTCAACAATCTTCTTAATGTAAAAATGATTTGGAGTCTTCATATAGACTCTTGAGGATATGAACATGCCTTTTCTTCATGAATTTGAATTCGCAATTAGGCGGGTTTGCTAGTTTAGATTGATCGGAATCATTTCCTATAATCTAGGAAAAGAGAAACTTGAAATCACATCTACTTTCTTATTGATTCATTGATTCTCAATCCTGACCACTTCTAACTCATGGCTTTTATGCCTTGAACCTTACAAAAGAAAGTGATCATATGTGATTAATCACTCAATGCAATAAATGAATGCAAATAAAACTAGTCAAGGAGTATATGTGGCATCATTCAAATGATGGATTTGATTTAGAGCATATCCATGTCAAGAATAATGCAATCTTGATGTTTGAGAAATGATTTCTATAGGTATGCATGTGTTATCCGTTAGAATCAAAGTGTGGTGATAATTTGCATAAAAAAGGTCTCATTTATGGCTCAAAATCTTTTAGCATGTAAACTAGTTATCGCTCATTTTGATCCACAAGGGGAGTATATATATTCTAAGTTTAATGCATTTTTGGTTGAGCTTAGGATAAAAAATTAGTTTATAGTACCATATAAACCCCAACACAATGGAGTTGCTAAGTGGAAAAATGGGCTTCATCATAGAATAATGAGATTCACATTTGGTGAACTACTACGCCACTCATGTGTCCACAATGGTTGTTGTTTATAGTTGTGAAGCTAGGTATAGGGAAGTCTTGAGTGTGTGTGGCTCGGATGCCTTATGGATGATTTGGGTGTTGGTCACACTTTTGTCACCACCATATTTGCTGACAGTCAGAGGGCATTATCAGTTGCAAGGAACCCACTATCCCATGCTTTCACTAAGAACATTGAATTTCACTATCATTGAGTGAGAGAGAGACTCTCTATTAGTGAGATCAATCAAGCGTATGTGCTGATAGGAGATTTTTACAAAGGATTTTACACATAAAATGTTCAAAGCGTTTTGCAATGATTTAGTCTTACTCTTTTTTTTTGGATCGATCATAGTCGCCATTAGTTGACACTTTCTTATACATGAGTGCAATCCCATTTCTTTCTGTTGTGGTCGCTATTTGAAGTTGAAACTTTTCGTCACACCAGAACCACCAATTGACTAATCAACTGATGTGAATAAGATTCAACTGAAACATGTATATATGCTAGTTTCGTGGGTCCTAGTGGCAAACAATCATCAAGAACAATCACTTGATGGTGAGAGGGAGTCAATTTATATAACTGCTAAGAATAAAATCAATATGAATGAATTCTTTCCTTAAAAAATCTTATTTGATTAATTATTGCATGAGAGCATGATCTAAATGTGTTGAGTTGCGTTTCATGCTGGGATTCCTCTTTTAAATGTCACCTCACAAGGAATTTGAGTATTTACTTCTCATTGCATACCATTTTCACATGCACAAAGAATGTTATTACATGTGTGAGTGCTTGAATATTTATGTGAGATCATTGAGACGAAGTGTTTACTTGAGTGAGAGTTTTGTGAGAAAAGGAAGAGATATGTTGAGGGTGATGCATGTGCTATAGCATTTAGTGTTAGTGTATGTTCAAATAACAATGGAGGGGCATTAAGTTTTATATATCTTCGATGGAAGTATAAGTCAATGTGTATAAAGGTTTGCTCGTGAATATGATTTGCAATGCATGGTGATGTGCATAAGTCTTTGTATTTGCTCATGTGCATAATTATGTACCATATAAATACAAGGTAGGAAACATCTATTGATATCGAATATCCACAATATCATGAGGGTTCTAACTCTCGCATGCCTAGCATATAAGGATTGTAGATTTACTAGATTATCTAAAGCTTCAACAACACCAGCTAGCTCATCATAGTGGGCAAGAGGTCAGCGTTCATTAGGTTATGGTGGATGTTATGGTGGTGATGGTGCATGTACACCACCATCATCATCATGATCATCACACCAAGCCACTTTGACCACACCCAGTACACCTTGAAGTGCACATAAGCATGATTGGATCAGCAAGGATTGGTCCAAAGGGATAGAGTTGGTACTATTATGTATGAACATATATGGTCACTCACAAAGGCATAGTTTACCAAAAGCACACATAATCATTGTAAGAAGCATGGTAAAGGCAAGTTGAACTACATAATAGAGTGTACTTATTGAGAGTATCAACAAATAGTTGGATGCATGTGATTTTCTCATAAATTGATCAAAGGTGTTTTGGTTAGAAAACTAAAACTTACCTATCATTGAGCATGTAAAGTTGCTTTTAATGGGCTTTCAAAGGACCTCTTTTATAAACATATATATAAAATAGGATTAGGGTTTTAGGATTAGGGGTTTAGATTTTTATAGGTGTTTAAGTATTTAGGTTTTAGTATTTTAGGTTTAAGTCTAAGTCTTTCTAACTAGGGTTTTAGGGTTTTAACACCTACATAACATATATACACACATACACATACACATATAATACATATATACATGTTTATACACATGCATACAGAAATATACATATTTTAGGTCTGGATCTTTAAGATTAGGGTTTTAGGGTTTTAACACCTACATAACATATATACACACATACACATACACATATAATACATATATACATGTGTATACACATGCATAGAGAAATATACATATTTTAGGTCTAGATCTTTAAGATTAGGGTTTTAGGGTTTAGGCATACATATAAGTCAATTAAATTTACATAAAGAGAAAATATAGAAAAAAATTAAAGAAAAAGTCTGAATATATAAATAAATATATATAAAAAATAGGATAACTATATAGATAAATAAATATAAAAAGAACTAGTGTTTTAAGTCATTTAATTAAATATATATAATTAAATATATATAATTAAATATATAAAAATAGGATTAATTAAAGAAAAAAAATAAATATATATATAAAATAGGATTTTAGGTTTTTAGGATTAAGATTATGGTTTTAGGATTAGGGTTTTAGGTTTTTAGGATTAGGATTAGGGTTTTAGGGTTTAGGCATACATATAAGTCAATTAAATTTATATAAAGAGAAAATATAGAAAAAAATTAAAGAAATAATCTGAATACATAAATAAATATATATATAAAATAGGGTTTTAGGTTTTTTGGATTAGGATTAGGGTTTTATGGTTTAAAGAAAAAATCTGAATAAATAAATAAATAAATAAATAAATAAATAAATAAATAAATAAATAAATAAATAAATAAATAAATATATATATATATATATATATATATATATATATATATATATATATATATATATATATATATATATATATATATATATATATATATATATATATATATATATATATATATATATATATATATATATATAGTATAATTATATAGATAAATAAATATAAAAAGTACTAGTGTTTCAAATAATTTAATTAAATATATATAATTAAATATATAAAAATAGGATTAATTAAGAAAAAATCTGAATATATAAATATATATATATATATATATATATATATATATATATAATACGGTTTTAGGTTTTTAGGATTAGGATTAGGATTTAGGGTTTCAGGGTTTAAGGAAAAAATCTGAATAAATAAATAAATAAATAAATAACTAAATAACTTAATAAATAAATAAATAAATAAATAAATAAATATATATATAATAGGATAGTTATATAGATAAATAAATATAAAAAGTACTAGTTTTTTAAATAATTTAATTAAATATATATGATTAAATATATATAATTAAATATATAAAAATAGGACTAATTAAGAAAAAAGTTGAATATATAAATAAATACATATATAAAATAGGGTTTTAGGTTTTTAAGATTAGGATTAAGGTTTTAAGGTTTAAGGAAAAATATGAATAAATAAATAAATAAATATATATATAAATTAGGATAACTATATAGATAAATAAATATAAAAAGTACTACTTTTTTAAATAATTTAATTAAATATATATAATCAAATATATATAATTAAATATATAAAAATAGGATTAATTAAGAAAAAAATCTGAATATATAGATAAAATAGGATAATTATATAGATTAGGGCTTTAGGATTTTTTAGGTGTTTAAGTATTTAGGTTTTAGTATTTCAGGTTTAAGTCTTTAAGAGTAAGTTTTTTAGGTTTAATAAAAAAAACAAATGATCTAAAATGTCCATATTGTAGTAGATGGCTTCTTTGGATCAGGAGGAGAGAATGGCATGTCCTTGCACTCAGTGCAAGTATCAAATTTATCGAGAACGACAGATTTGTACTCTACATGTTAGAGAGTATGGATCCTTTGATAGGAGTTGACTAGAAAACCTACGCTATCATTCGCATGGTCCCCCAGGTGAGCAGATGGACCCAAATAACATTGCACTAGAAGATGTCGAGAGTTTGTGCTTTGCTTTCTTTCTTTCCGATCAAAGTTTTCCAAAGAATCTCTCCCACATTCTTAAAAATATGCATCGGGTCTACCAAATGATAGATCAACAATTCACTCCAATAAGGGAGTTTAGGAAAAATGGACAACCGCTTCCTGCCAGAGACTGGATTTTCTAAATCCCACAGTTGTTTCCAATCGCTAGCTTTCATTTGCCGTTGCGCTTATCGACCAATTTGTCCTTCAAGTAAAACACGTCCATCAGGCAAATATCTATGGTGTCCTTCATAGACAGTTTTACGTAGTGCTTTGGAATAGTGTGCTTCGAGTCGTGGTCCGCATAAGGGACAAGCATGGTAAACCAAAATCGATAAACCTGAACATTCACCATAACCACGCCAATCATGCATCGTCCACATAACTATGCCTTGCACTCGCACGTCTCGTCTTCTTATAGGTTGAGACATGTCACGCACAGTAATCCCATCCCATAAGGCAGTTCTTCCACAAGTGGTGCAAGATATACATCCATGTTTTTTACCTTATACTTACCTAGTACAATAAGAGCTAATAATAAATTACCTTTCTTTGTGGCCAGCCATGGTGGGATGTTATAATGGACAAAAGGCCATGTGCTCCATGAAATACTACGTAAACCAAATGGATTCACTCCATCCATAGCTAGGCCTAGACGTATGGACCGAGGCTCACTAGCAAACTCTAGCCACTTACTATCTATGTGCTTCCAAGCATCAGAGTCAGCAGGCACTCGCATTACACCATCTGGAGACCTACTCTTTGTATGCCATGACATTAACTCAGTTATATATTTGCATCTAAACATGTTCTTAATTCGTGGAATGATAGGAAAGTGGCGAAGAAGCTTTGGGGGGATTGCTTCGCCTACAAGGTCTTCTCTAAATCTATGTGCACCACACTTTGGACATATGTGGAGATGCTCATATTCATTCCGAAAGAGAATGCAATCATTCGGACAAGCATGAAGTTTAGTATAATTCATTCCAATGGACTATAAAAGTTTTTTTGCATCCCCACGTGTTGGAGGCATGTCATTGCCCTCTAGCAAAAAAAGATCTTTAAGAAGCCTGCAATAAGCAATTAAAACGATATTAGTAAATAGAGTTATTTTGATACAACAATGAAAGCGAATTTGTTTTCCACTTACCTGAACAATTCAGTGAAACTACTATCTGATCATCCATAAATGGATTGCAGATTGAGCATCGTGAGTGATGCATGTAGTACAGATATCTTTGCTCCATTGTAAAGTGGTAAACAAGCTAGTCTTCGCATGTTTTCATATTCCTCATCGACTTCTGATCGTGGAAATTTTGTTGTGTCCATGACAAAGGGAGGACTTAGAAGAGCGAGGTTGTATGCGAGAGTTGTGGGCAATTACTAAGCCAACGGAACAGTATTGTTACCAAGAGCTCCTTGGGTGCTTCACAAGATGGAAGAGCAACAAGTGAAGAAAACAATTTCAGAGTTTCAGACAGCTATTGGATGCATGGGGTGTCTAAAGACTGCTTTCACACAAAACGATGATGTTGGAGGGCTCAAGTCTCATGATTGGCAGAAGTTTTTATAGTTTGTGCTCCCTGTAGCCCTAAAATATTGTCTTTCGGAGGATGTACAAAGAACCATTTATAAAATTAGTTCTTTAGTACGGTGGATCTCTTCTAAAGAGATAAATAAAGATAGCATAGAGAGTGCGAAACTCAATGCTATCGAAGCTGTTTGTATGGTAGAGAAATACTTTCCCACAAGTATTCTCACTATTCAGCTTCATTTACTGGTTCATGTGGTTCATGTGTCACCCGCTTCTACTCCTAGGATGAGTACCTCAGATGTAGGTTCGCCATGCAGTACACCACGTGGAACACCACGTACACCTTGGGGTGCTCATGACCATGATGACTCCAAGGTGTATAGTATCCGAGATGGAGCTCCGGTGATGGATGCGGCTCGCAAAGCAATGCATGCACGTATATGACAGCTTTGCTCTATACAGTTTGGACACTCCATCATGCTGAAATGGAGAGAACAAGATAAAGATCGGAAGAATTATATCACACAAATGATTTATCAAGAGTTTCGACCAGCCGATGGACAGTCTCTTATCAGTTGAGAGTGGATTTTGCATACCGCACGTGAGGTTATGTCCCATCGATGATCAGAAGCTCATGATGCTTTCAGAGCAGGCTTACCAAAGCCTGTATGGTTAGATGCTGAGGAGTGGGATGTGATTTGCAATGAGCAGCAACAGACTCCTGACTGATATCGCTAGCAGTGAGATGCCGCAGCCACATGTTTAGATACGATTGGAACGTCACATTTGGGTAGCGACGGATATGACACGATGCGTCATGAGTTTGTAAGTACCATTTAATTTATTGAATTTATTTATGTTAAGTTTCTCATGTATGTTCCTCTAATGTTTTGAATATTTGTTGTAGGAGCTGGCAATGGGTCGTACTCCAACACGAACGGAAGAGGCTTACGGATATCAGCACGATTTGACTGCACTATTGGAGGACTTGGAGGGATGCGGTGCGATCGTTTCATGGGAGCATTTGCAATGAGGTGAATAATTTATAAACTTGGTTTTTACTTGTTGTTTGTAATTTCATGTCAATTTATCTCATTCCATTAATGTTCTTTGTTGCAAGACTGTTGATATGGAACGTTCTTTGCATGTGTATGGCAGTGGCACACAAAAATTTTGTATTTGATTTTTATATGGCAATGCATTGCTTTGCCACATTTTGTAAAAGCGTCATATATGACATTGGTTTGCCACACTCTTGTACATGCTTCATTTATGAAATATATCACTTTTTTTGTACATGGTTCATGGTCATTCTGATTATCTTTTTTGTGTCCAATAATATTCTGTTTTATGAGATCATATTTTGGTTGACATTAGAGTACACATCACATGTACTCGGTTTTTTTTTTGGGCAGAGTGTATTGTCTTTTGTTAAGCAACATCATGGTGATGTTGCTGTAGCAAAAGACAACACACTCTGCCCAAAAATTTTTTTTCAGATATGGTCGTCGGTATACGTGATGGTACTCTCAGTAATGTCATCGGAATAAGCGTTAGTACACCCAATGGGCACCGGTATACGCAACGGTGCACCCAAGAGAGGTGTCGGTATGGGCGTCGGTATGAGCGTCGATATTATCGATGTTTATACCGATGCCTATACCAATGCCCATACCGATGCTCATACCGATGCCCATACCGGCGTTGTAATACCAACATGCATACCGACAGCTACACTGACATCGTGGCAAAAATAGCCGCGTTCATTTCCCTCCGTAAAAACCTCGATATACAGTCGATCTGTTGTAGTGATAGAATCAAGAGAAGGAATGAACAATACGAGATAGAGAAAAGAACAAAGACAAAAATATTCTATTTATGAGGAAAGAGCAATACAACTGATTCAACAAAACTGAGGAATTTAGATGGTTAAAAAGGAGCTAACACAATCATACTACTAATAATAGTACATAATGTAATAAGTACTATATAAGAGTATCTTGGCCGAGTACACTTGGCTCCGAATTCAACTTCCCCCTTTTATGATTGTTGTTGACCACATCTTCTAAAAATCATAACTAGGTATCATATGGTTCCTTAGATGTTTGGAAATTTAATCCACAATAAGTACCAATCCATGATGGAATTTCTTGGACACTCATTACATTAGCCAATAACGTTGGGATGGAAAAACGTGTACTCCATATTAACAAATATAGAGCCCAATTCACGTAATAATAAATCTTCTCATATAATTTCATAGTTTACGAACAATTCGATTGAGTCTTTATTGGTTGAACTCCAAGAGAATGATTTTCGGTCCAATATCTAGCTGAATGGACCTAGACCTCGAGATGGACCATTGTTCTCCCAAACTTTAGTTCCCAAAACGTTCAACATAATCCTCACATTTTGTATATGTATCTTGGGCTTTCATGCCATCCTATTATGTATGAAAATTAAATAGCTTTGTAACCAACGACAATATTCCACTAAGAAGAAACTTTGTATCCATTGTTGTGGCCACGTGTCTGTCCATCACGACGAGGTGTATCAATCGCACTTAGCAGCCTCTCTCCTTCACGAGGAGGCGTATCAATCACGAATGACTGGTCACGTGTCTATCGGGTAGTGTGTCTGTCACTGCAACCACGTGTCTGTCCATCGCAAGGAGGCATATCAATCGCACTTAGTGGCCTCTCTCCATTGCAAGGAGGCGTATCAATCGCGATTGACTGGTCGCGTATCTATCACATAGTGTGACTTGGTTCTCATGGGAGCTACTAGGTAGTCGGGTCACGGGTGTCCATCATGTTGTTGCACGTGACTGACAGAGTTTGCCATACTGGCTTCTAGAGTGTTGAGAAGTTAGTCGATCCCTTTGGTGCGGTTTCGGTTGGGCTTTTGCTTTTTGGTGGTAGCCATTTGGTGATCGCAATTCGGTCTTAAGCGGACATCAGGTGTTCTAACATTTGCCTACCCTCGACTCCCATGGACGGTGTGTTTCTCTTATTAGTGTTCCACAATCTGAAAATCCCCCCCCCCCCCCCCCCCCCCCCCAGTGCCATTGAGTTCTTATGAGGCTGCAAGGAATCCCTTCAAGCAAATGCCAGTTTTTGTCGGCGAACTACTTGCTTCTGTTCTTTGAGAATGAGGAGATGGCATTTCAAGCACTAGAAGTGGGCACATGATCCATTTGGTAGCATCATCAACATAAATCACATAGTACCTTGAACCATTAATACTGAAATCCTTTGATGGTCCCCACACATTTGTATGGACCAACTCAAGCTTCTCTGAATACATAAAACTATGCTTGGAATGAGATTTTCTAGTTGACATGCCTCACATCTATATGTCATATGTTGACCTGCAACATTAGGCAATCCAAGCACTGAACCATTGTTAACCATATCTTTGATACCTCTTTCATTAAAGTGTCCAAGCCTTTTGTGCCAAAGATCTAACTCAGAGATCTTATGTCCTCCATAAGTGAACAAGGCATGACCAACATTACCTTGGATCTTCAATGTGAACAATCTTCCTTCTTTCTTCCCTGAAACAATTTGTTTATACCCATTGCTAGGGTCTTCCACAAACACTCCTTCATTAGTGAACCTAACTTCATAACCTTTATCAACAATTTGTCCTACACTTATCAGATTCTTAGGAATTGTAGGAACATACAAGACCTTACTCAAGAGGGTGCTATCATCCTTGGCCTTCACTGATCCAATTGACTTCACATTGTGCTTTGTATTGTCACCTGTTTGAACTACATGATTAGTTACCTTATTTTCCAAATCAGTCATCAAGGCTATGTTACCACTTAGATGATTGCTACATCCTCAGTCAATGTAGAAGACTCTTTGATCTTCACTTTGCCTTTCACAAGTTGCATTCATTATCAATGTTGAATCTTCCTTCTGATCTGAAGCATAATTGTAGTAGGTATTGTTGTATTGTTGGCTTTGGAATCCTCTACCTTCATTTCTTCCAAAGTAACCTCTACTACCTCTACCTCTGAAATTACCTCTTTGATTCCTGCCATCTCTTCCTCTTGAATTAAAGTTTTGATTATATCCACCATTACTCTGAGTATTATGCCAAAAATCATTAGCTAAGTGATTTGTCTTACCACAAATCGAGCAAGCTTTGACTCCATCTTTATTACTCCTGCCTCTTCCTCTACCTTTGCCACCTCCTCTTCCTCTTAGGAAGTTGGCTTGGCTAGTTGTGCCTTCATCTTCATTTGCTTGTTGCTTCCCTTTGCTATTCCTCTTCTCATCCTTTGAATACATTGCTTGACCTGCACTCTTATCACTTTCACCTTTGACATCCTACTCAAAGGTTAAGATATGTCCTAGCAACTGATTTAAGTCAGAAGTAAAATGATCAAGTGATAATTCACTAGACAAAATTAATGGCTTCCATTTGTCATCACCTCTCAATTGTGTAACGATTTGCCTTACCAATTTATCCTCCTCAATATCTTCATCAACTGATCCTAATGCATCTGCAATGTCCTTCATCCTTGTTACATAGTCTGAGATGGATTCAGAGGCCTTCTTCTTGAAAGTGGTAAATTTTGCCCACTAAGATGCCTTCCTTGACTTTGTGGTGTTTTGGAAATGCTCCTCCAAGCATTCCATATATCACTGGCACTTTCAAGACCTCTAATATGAGGTAGCAAGTAGTCATTGACTGCCATATAGATAATACTCCTAGCTTGAGCATCTCTCTTCATCCAGTTCTTAAAATCTGATAATTCCTCCCTAGTTGGAACATTAGGATCTCTCAATTGAGGCTTTTCTTCTTCACCTGTGATATAACTTATCAAATCTTTGCTCATAAGATGAGCTTCCATCCTCATTGACCATGTTGGATAGTTCTCTCTATCCAACTTCTCTATTTGAAGGGAATCTCCCATCCTTCTTTCACTTGTGTATTGAGTTCTTCAAACTTTATGAGTAATAGATGTACCTTTACTTCGAATGATACTCCTTTTGTCTTCCTTGATGTCGTATGGCCTCCTTCTCAAGCTTTGCTCTCAAGCTTTCACCTTCTGAATCTTTAATTGTTGAATTCTTTATATTTGCAGCAGTTGGGGTCCTCCTTTCTTCAATTTTCATGCTTTCTGCCTTGATACCTCTGATGGAGAGTGTTAATCTCCAAAAGAACAAGCTACTCTTGTAGTTAGAGCACCTCTATAACAAGAGTAACTCAAACCTTCACCAATTTTAGAGGATCAATGATCAATTATGAAGATTTTAAAAAACCTGTGAAGGAGATGACTACACAGAAAGTCTGCTGCACATATCTCTCTCATTAACTTATCAATTGTGTATAGTTTTTTATGAAACTTTGTAGAAGGTGTCGCCTACAGTTTGTGCACCTTCTCCAAGTTCAATCACTGCAAAAGATTTAGTAGATCTTGAGAAATGATGTCAACAAGTTACCTATGTCTAAAAGTGGTCTTCTGAAAAGTCAATTCAGACACCTCTAACTTCTGACACGTTTATACAGAACCCGTTTATACAAATGCTTTTAGCCATAGATGGCTTACCTTCTAACTTAAATTTTGACTCCTTACTGATGCAAAACTAGAACCCGTTTATACAAATGCTTTTAGCCATAGACGGCTTACCTTCTACCTTAAATTTTGACTCCTTACTGATGCAAAACTTTAATCTATGCACTGAGAAATGATCAAATCAATCTAGAACCCGTTTATACAAATGATTTTAGCCATAGATGGCTTACCTTCTAACTTAAATTTTGACTCCTTACTGATGCAAAACTTTAATCTGTGCACTGAGAAATGATCAAATCATTGATCATCGAGATTGCGCATGTTTCAGGAAACAATGAACACTTCTTCACATGTGAATGTTCCTACTCATAATTCTCACAGCCTATTTACAATTAAGCTCTCAAACTTTAACCATAGAATCATTAGCTACGAACTTAGAGATCTACAAAAGGATTCTTGAAATGATCAAGGACAGAAGGAGAATGCACAGAAACATTGGGCGCAACATTTTTCATTTCTGAGAAATTCTTACATCTGAGTAATGAGAGAGATTCTACTCACTTCTAAAAGTCTAATGACATCTAATTCTTCTCAATTCTTGTTCTCACATAATCTCTCTACTTTGCCCCAACATTTTCTTTGTATATATAGGCAAATTTTTACAAGCTCATGACCATACAAAAGTATATGATGAACTGACTCTAAAATAATGTACATATGTATACACATCTTTATCTCTTGGATATGCATTTCCTTCATGCTTCATGAATTGGTCTTTTCTTCAGTTCTTGAATTCAAGTCTTCACCCAAAACTTCAATTGTTGATTGCCCTTCACCAACAGATACACACCACAAACAAATTGTGTAGTAGAAAGAAATAATAGTTACATTGGAGAACATTTAATGTGTGTATGTATGTGTGTGTATGTGTGTATGTGTGTATGTATGTATCTATGTGTGTATGCATGTGTGAATGTGTGGTTTATATGTGTGTTTCTATGTATATATGTATGTAACTAAGTATACATGTGTATGAGTGTATGTGTGTATGTATGTGTGCATGCACGTATATGTGTGTGTACATATGTGTGTATGCATCTATGTGTATGTATGTGTGTATGTATGTCCTCCACACGACAAATATTAGTTCTAGTCATCAAGTGCTCCATGGCATCTTGCCTCAACAGAAATACGACACAATCAAACTAAAATCCATATCATATCACTACACACCTTAACTTTCAAATCCACATCAACACTTCCATATCAATCCATATCATACTATTTGGCTTAAGATTCAATAGACATCATCAACATCATAACTTCAACTTAAAATCCATACCATATAACTCCATATCTTAACTTTTGAAATCCACATCATCATTGCACATTAAAATCCACATCAGCACTATATGTATCATCATAAAACCTAGTTAAAGAAACACTTATATAATATTAAGACAACATCTAAATTTGAAACTTTGATAAGAAGGAGGGTTGAATTAAAAGTATGGTTTTTTATATCAATCCATTTAAAAATGGTCAAAAGCCATCAATGTATGATAATATATTTGTAAAAAGTCTAACTCATGTATTCCTAGTCCTCGTTATATTCTTATTTATACCAAGCTCTAATACATACTAGAATTAATGAATCCCATTTTTTCAATGTGAAAATGATGTAATTATCGCAACCGAGTATGATTCTTGTGATTTATTATATGGTGGGGGAAACTTTGAAATACACTTTGGTGTGACCAACCGGTATTTTTGAGTCCACTCACATCTTGTGGAGATTTCAAGGTCTACTAGCTTTGGATAGCACTTATTTCTTGGTAAAAAAACATTGCTTTCCCGAAACTGTACACTCCAATATAAACCTTTTCTACTTCAAAGTGTCAAACAAATGAATTTCATTACAAAAAGGTTTATATGTACGTAAAAAAGAGCATACATACATAAAAAATGAAATTTCATACATATCTATATATAAATTCATACATGCATATATAAATACATAAATAGATACTTTAATACATATATACATACTTAGATACATGCACATATACATAAATACATCACATATACAAAAGCTTACATAGATTACATACAGGCACACTTACATGCATACATAAACTACATACATACATACATTTATACATTAATACAAATACATACACACATGCATTTATACACATACATTTTTTACAAATATTGTGAAGAGATGGATATGTATGTGCTTGAAGATGAAGAGGCGTTGCAAAATCCTTGATCTACACCAGCCAATTGAACTCCAAGAGTATATGGTGGGCCCTTTTAGCTTGCCAATGGATGTATTAGACACCCTATGTACCTTGGAAGATCACTCTCAAAAAGATAGATCAAAACAGATAAGTTGGAGTTAGCTCAGAGGTGAAAACTTGCTATTCTTGGTTCATACACCTGTCCAGTGTTTTACATAATTCTCTGAGCACAGCAGCAATTAGCTTAATTCCTCTTGGAGAAGTCTAGGTAACTTAAAGAGCTAACTTTCAAGAGTAATCTCATCAAAAATAATGAATCACACACTGAGAATGAGTTTTAACAACTGATGACATCATCCCGATTTTCACGGGCTGCTACAGTTTGAGACCAGTGAGCAGAAAAATCAACATAACTCAAAATGTAGGAATCCAATGATTATGAAATGGTTATACTAGACAGTAAGCTGAATCCAAGAAGCTTTAAATCACTGAATTTGGATAAGTAACCATTGAGAAACACCTCTGAAAAGATGAGTGAAAAAGTCGGGTACCTGACAGAGAAGTGAAGATGAACAGACCCTGTTGACTTCAAATGAGCATAACTGAAGATTGCAACATCCAAATGACATGAAAATTTGTGAGCATATAGTAGACTTATAGAGCTAACTTTACCAAGTTAAATCACTGACAATGATGCACCAAGCTCAGAGAAAACATCTCTGCAAGCTGACTGAGAAAAACTGAGAGTAATGGCAGTGAGTAGTACACTTCACAAGAACATGGAAAGATGAACTCAAATAATCATGAAAATGAAAGTATATTGCTTGTACAATACAATGACTTACTGATACATATGTGTGCCTTGTAATCACACCTTAATATGGCATAAAGCTCAGCTCTTGGAGGTCTTCACATAGGTCTCTCTAACCACGACTAAAACTGCCATCTATTTATAGTTGAGTTTGGGAGGCTAACTTCCCTCAATCACTCTCCAATCAATCAGTGATTGATTTGATTCTCTACCTACCACAAATCATGAATTCGTGGCTCCTCTTTCCATTCTTGATCATGTGGACTCAACCACTTAAGATTCTCTTACTTTTACATTAAGTAAACTCTTCAAAAAATTACAAGAGGTAGTTCACAAGTGAACTTTACATAGTCTTCTTTTTAAAGCTTCTTCTAAGACTTTGTGGGACTCAAGCCAATACTTAGGCTTGTCATAGACTTGCTTCAACAGATCCCCCTCAAGCCAAGTATGCTTGAGGTCTTCAATCTTCCAAGATTACCTGCAAACCTATCATAGCCTTGAATTTGCAAAGCTTTGTACCATTCAATGCTTTGGTTAGAATATCTGCACATTGTTGATGAGTAGACACATATGATATTTGAATCTCTTTGCTTAGAACCTTCTCTCGTACATAGTGATAATGAACTTCAATATGTTTAGTCCTTGCATGAAAAATAGGATTAGCAGCCAAATGAATAGAAGTCATATTGTCACCAAAAATAGTTGGAGTTCCAAACTCCAATCCAAGATCTTTGAATAATGTCTTCATCCACATAGCTTCTTGTGCAGCTATGGCAAGACCTCTATATTCAACTTTAGTAGAAGAGAGAGCAACTGTGGGTTGCTTCTTGGATGACCATGAAATAAGCTTTGAACCTACAAAGGTAAGATAACTTGAAGTGCTCCTTCTATCTTCCTTGGAGCCAGCCCAATCTGCATCAGAAAATAGCTTCAAACCTAAATCAGATACATAAGGATAATAAAGTCCTTCATTTATGGTTCCTTTGAGATATTTGAGAATCCTTTTGGCAGCATCCATATGTGGTTTCCTTGGTGTGTGCATAAATTGGCTTAGCACACTCACACTGTAACATATATCTACTCTTGTCAATGTGGCATAGTTGAGACTACCCACTAGAATTTGATATGATGTGATGTCCTCTATGATTTCACCTTCATGTGAGCTCAATTTGTGATTGACCTCCATTGGAGTACCTGCAATCTTACAATCTTGCATCTTGAATTTTTGCCAACATGTCCTTAATGTACTTTCTTTGAGTGAGAAACAAACCATGATCTTTGTAGACAACTTCCAAACCTAGGAAGTAGGTAAGTGAACCCAAATCACTTATCTTGAACTCTTCTTTCATCTGATCTTTGATCTTCTTCATACCATCTGCATCATTTCCTATCAATATAATATCATCTACATATACACATAGGTAGATGACCTCGGAATTACTCTTTTTGATAAAGAGTGAAGGATCTGCCTTGCTTGGTTGAAAGCCTTTGTCCTTCAAGAATGAAACAAGCCTGAAATTCCAAGCTCTTGGAGCTTGCTTGAGACCATACAATGCTTTGTTAAGTTTACACACATAATCAGGATAAACTTGATTCTCAAAACCAGGTGGTTGTGCCATATATACCTCTTCTGTTATCCAACCATTCAAGAATGCATTCTTTACATCTAGTTGAAGTATCTTCCAATTCTTGGAAGAGGCAATACTAAGCAAAACCCTAATAGTAGGCATCTTTGCCACAGGAGAGAAAGTCTCCTCATAATCAATTCCCTGAGTTTGTGCAAAGCCTTTTGCCACAAGCCTTGCCTTATACCTGTTAATTGAACCATCAGAATTCTTCTTGAGTTTATAGACCCATCTTGAGCCTATTACCTTCATGGATGAGGTCTTGGGCACCAAATCCCAAGTGTTGTTTTCCTCAAGTGCTTCAATCTCTTCCTTCATTGCATGCTTCCATTCTGTTTTTGCTTTGGCCTCTTTGAATGATGATGGCTCCTCTTGGTTTATGTCCTATGCTATGTAGATAGAATGTTTAGTTACTATGAGGTGTCAAACCCATACCTTTTCTGGTTTTTTCTTTTCCCTCATAGATTTTCTTAGGCCATGATGTGATGATTCTACCTCATGTCCAAGTTCCTACAATTTTTCTTTACCTTTAGACTTCCAGTCTTTGATCTTTTCCATATGAGATTCTTCATCATCCTCCAAGGTGTCTTGTTCTTCAATCTTTGGTTGTTCTCTACCAAGCTTTGGAAAATCTTCTTCAAGATTATATGGTAAATTGACCTTCCTGCATGAATCTTCATACCATGAATTGTTTTCATCAAAAACTACATCTCTGCTTACCAAGAATCCTTTGTTGTTAGGGTTGTATAACCTGTAGCCCTTTTGATTGTTGTCATATCCAATAAATACACACCTTTCTGCCTTTGGATCCATCTTGCCTCTAAGCTGTGAAGGAACATGAGCAAAAGCAATCCATCCAAAAAATTTACAATGATCTAAGCTTGGTCTTCTTCCATTCCAAGCCTCATATGGAGTCATCCCATCAAGGGATTTTGAAGGCAACCTGTTAATGAAGTAAGTGGCTATAGATACAGCCTCAGCCCATAAGTAATTAGGTAAATGCTTTTCATTTAACATAGACCTTGCAGCTTCAACAATTGTCCTATTCCTCCTTTCTGCCACTCCATTTTGCTCAGGAGCGTACCTTGTAGTTACCTCTCTTTTGATTCCTCTTTCTTGAAGAAAAGAATCAAACTCATGGAAGAAGTATTCTCCCCCTCCATCTGACCTTAGGCTTTTTAGTGATTTACCTGTTTGATTCTCCACAAGAGCCAAATATCTTTTGAAACATGAAAAAACTTCATCTTTGTGTTTCATAAAGAATAGGATAGTCCATCTACTGCAATCATCAATAAAGGAAACATAATACCTTGATCCAGATATTGAAGCTTCCTTGCTAGGTCCCCATACATCTGTTGAACCAACTCCAAGAGATCTCCATGCATATAACCTTTCTTCATGAATGGTAACCTGTGAGACTTTCCAAATTGGCATGCACTACACTTATAAATCATATGTTGTCTTGACAAATTAGGGAGTCCAAGTACACTTTGGTCCCTACAAATTTGCTTTAATGACCTTTCACCAATATGTGCTAACCTTTTGTGCCATACTTCCAATTCTGTGAGTGTCTGACTACCATAATTAAAGAGAGCAATGTTTCTAGTGTCCTTTAATTCAAATGTGAACAATCTACCTGTCTTTTCACCTTTTGCAATTCTTCTGAATCCTTGACTTGGATCTTCAACAAATGCTCTTGCTTTTGTGAACCTGACTTGCAACCCTTTCTCTACTATCTGCCCAACACTTATCAAATGATTTGTAATGGTAGGGACATAGAGTACCTTACTGAGTAGATTGATGTTTCCATCAAGTGCTTTGACATTGCCTATTTTCTCCACAGGATGTTTTGTATCATCTCCTGTTTGTACCTCATGCTTATTCCTTGGATCTTCTAAATCTGATAGGAGTGCCACATTTCCTGCCACATGATTTGAACAACTTGAATCTATGTAGAAAACATGCTCATCAGATTTACCTTGTGGCATAGCCATGTTCATGATCAATAATGAATCCTCTTTGTTTGAGTCTTCTGTGTAGTTATTGTAGTCTCTCCTTCCTTTGTAGCCTCCTTGATAGTTTGAATGATTGTAGTTGTTGTAGTTGCCATGGTAGTTGTTGAACCTTCCTCTTGAGTAGCCATAACTTCCTCTCTTGTATCCTCTGCCTCTTTGATTCCTGGAATTCCTAAAGCAATTTTCAGTTGTATGATTAGTTAGTCCACAAATAGAACATGGGTTGGAGCCTTGGGATCTCCCCCTGCCTTGTCTACCTCCTCTTCCTCTACCTCTGCCATGTCTTCCTCTACCTGCATAGTTAGCTTGATATGTACCTGCTTCATCATCCACTTTCTTTGCCTTTCCTTTGTTATCTTTAGACTTGCTTTTATCCGTGTATAAAGCTGAAGATTGATTACCTTTAGAGCTTTCTCCATTTCTGATAAGCTTTGCCTCTTGAGTAAGTAGTTGTCCAATGAGTGTGTTGAAATCAGGTACATGCATGTCCATGTACAAATCCATAGCTGTGGTGAATGCTTCCCACTTGTCATCTGCCTTCAAGCCATTGATCACCTGCCTTACAATTTGCTCTTCATCTATTACCTCTCCAATGCTTCCCAACTGATCTGCTATGTCCTTGAGCTTTGTGACAAAATCAGTCACATTTTGTTTGGGAGCCTTCTTGAGAGTTGTGAAATCCAGCCATAGTTGATGCTTCCTAGCTTTAGTACTTGAAGAAAAGAAAGCTTCAAGTGCATCCCACACTTCCTGAGATGTCTTACCACTTCTAATGTGAGGCAACAAAAAATCTGAGATAGAGTTGAGGAGATAAGACCTTGCAAGTGCATCCTTGGAGCACCATGTGCTCAATCTTTCTTGCTCTTCTTGTGTTGGTTGACTTTTGTTCCTTAAACTTGGCATAACTTCATCTCCAACCACATAACCATATAAACTTCTACCTTGGAGATAAGCTTGTATTCATAATGACCAAGCTGAGTAGTTACCTCTGTCCAATTTGTCAATTGATGAAGGAAATCCATCTGCCATGTTGTCCAACCTTTCTCTGATACCACTGTGAAGAGA
This sequence comes from Ceratopteris richardii, assembly GCA_020310875.1. Lineage (NCBI taxonomy): Eukaryota > Viridiplantae > Streptophyta > Polypodiopsida > Polypodiales > Pteridaceae > Ceratopteris > Ceratopteris richardii. The sequence goes on from CM035435.1 coordinate 103,487,586, forward strand.
TGGATAGGTATGTGCTTGAAGATGAAGAGGCGTTGCAAAATCCTTGATCTACACCAGCCAATTGAACTCCAGGAGTATATGGTGGGCCCTTTTAGCTTGCCAATGGATGTATTAGACACCCTATGTACCTTGGAAGATCACTCTCAAAAAGACAGATCAAAACAGATAAGTTGGAGTTAGCTCAGAGGTGAAAACTTGCTATTCTTGGTTCATACACCTGTCGAGTGTTTTACATAATTCTCTGAGCACAGCAGCAATTAGCTTAATTCCTCTTGGAGAAGTCTAGGTAACTTAAAGATCTAACTTTCAAGAGTAATCTCATAAAAAAATAATGAACCACACACTGAGAATGAGTTTTAACAACTGATGACATCATCTCGATTTTCACGGGCTGCTACAGTTTGAGACCAGTGAGCAGAAAAATCAACATAACTCAAAATGTAGGAATCCAATGATTATGAAATGGTTATACTAGACAGTAAGCTGAATCCAACAAGCTTTAAATCATTGAATTTGGATAAGTAACCGTTGAGAAACACCTCTGACAAGATGAGTGAAAAAGTCGGGTACCTGACAGAGAAGTGAAGATGAACAGACCCTGTTGACTTCAAATGAACATAACTGAAGATTGCAACATCCAAATGACATGAAAATTTGTGAGCATATAATAGACTTATAGAGCTAACTTTACCAAGTTAAATCACTGAAAGTGATGCACCAAACTGAGAGAAAACATCTCTGCAAGCTGACTGAGAAAAACTGAGAGTAATGGCAGTGAGTAGTACACTTCACAAGAACATGGAAAGATGAACTCAAATAATCATGAAAATGAAAGTATATTGCTTGTACAATACAATGACTTATTGATACATATGTGTGCATTGTAATCACACCTTGATATGGCATAAAGCTCAGCCCTTGGAGGTCTTCACATAGGTCTCTCTAACCACGACTAAAACTGCCATCTATTTATAGTTGAGTTTGGGAGGCTAACTTCCCTCAATCACTTTCCAATCAATCAGTGATTGATTTGATTCTCTACCTACCACAAATCACGAATTCGTGGCTCCTCTTTCCATTCTTGATCATGTGGACTCAACCACTTAAGATTCTCTTACTTTTACATTAAGTAAACTCTTCAAAAAATTACAAGAGGTAGTTCACAAGTGAACTTTACATAGTCTTCTTTTTAAAGCTTCTTCTAAGACTTCGTGGGACTCAAACCAATACTTAGGCTTGTCATAGACTTGCTCCAACAAATATCAATACATAAATACATACATGGATACAGGTATAAATATAATTTGAATGTCTCTTTGAACGCATACTATTTTTCTCACAAGTGGATGGAATTTTGTAGGTTTCTATACGGCATGCATGCGCTTTTGATTTATAGATTGAGTGCCTTTGGATTTTTAGCACATGTGACTTTATTTTCTTATGGCGTGGTTTCCTCATTTGTTTTTACTTAGTTTCATAGTTTAGGGGAAATGCTGCTATTTTTATTGTTTTCCATTTGGCATGATATTTGGTCCAAATACTTATATAAATACATACGTTACATAAAAACAAACTTACATACATGGATGCATACATACATACATGCATAGATAAATACATACGTACATACTCTATATATGTTCATTCATACATACATAGATACATAGATATATGAAAGAACTAGGAGAAGCTTGTAGAAGGTAGAAAAAACATTTCGAAGCGACGAAGTTTGGTGTAGCCAACCGGCACAAGACCAGACCTTGAGCTTATGGAGACTCAAATAGACCTTATAAGAATGTGATAAGTGCAAAGAGACACACTATGTACTTTGGAGCATCAAGGAGAATGAGTCGATACAAAACAGATAGGTTCGTGGGTCAACTAGCTCAAAAACTTACTATCTATGGAAGAGACAATGAACTTCAAATGCCCATAGCGATCGGCGTTTTACAATTAGAAAAAATCCTTTTATGGGAGTGATACACATAGGGTTGAGTGTATAGAATGCACAAAAGTATAACAAATAAGCAAAATATGCTATAGGAATGAATGAAACATTCACCAGTGGTACTTCCTATTTTTTAGGAATATGCAGAGATTGACCCCGAGATAGAAAAACTCAGATTTCTCCCACTCTACTGAGCCAAAAGCTATGAAAATGTATAAGCATAAACTAGACACTAATATCTTTTAAATTAGTCATTGTGCATGCAATTTAGAGCTCTAGAGAGAGAGCAACAACCTCTAGAACATTACTATTGGCGAAGAAGATGATGCACAAAATTGAAGGAGCAAGACAATGATGGTCACAAATGTATGTATATTGCTTCCATTTAATGTACAAATGATTTCAAGTATTTATATAGACTCTAAGAGTGTTCCACGACTTCTACAAGTGAAGTTTGAACTCAAATGAAGGTGGGAATGGTTGTTGGAGGGAATCAATTCACTTTCCTACAATCTAGGAAAAGTGAAGATCTAGTTTGATCTGCTTTTAGGTGATTGATTGCTTGATTGAATGCAACTTCAACCACCACAAATTTGTGGGATTTGGGCTTTATCTTTCTATCTTTACATGTGTGAAGCTCAAGGCTTTTATAATGGTAAATGAACCATCAAAAATTTCTCAAAAAAGTACTATAAATGAGCATAACAAAAAGAACTCTCCAACGGATGTTCCTTTGATGCGATAGCCTTTGATGTAGATCAAATCCACCTCAAGCATAGTGTAAGCTTGATTTTCCAACAGCTCCCCCTCAAGCTAAATTATGCTTGAGTCTTCATTCTCTTATAGGGTGAATACCTGCCATAGCTTTGAATCTACAAAGCTTTATTCCATCAAGTGCCTTCGTCATCATATCTGCTACTTGCTTTTTAGTTGGAACAAAAAAAATATCAATCTCCTTTGCCATGAGCTTCTCCCTGATGAAGTGGTAATGGAGTTTTATGTGATTCGTTCTCGCATGGAAAATAGGATTTTCCGCTAGATGCATGGAACTTACATTCTCTCCAAATATGTGAGGTTTGGAACTCACAAGTCCAAAATCTGTATACAATGCTTTTAACCATATTGCCTCTTGAGTTGCTATGCTCAAGCCTCTATACTCTCCTTAAGTTGAAGATAAAGCAACTGTTGGTTGCTTCTTAGAACTCCATGACACTAGCTTCGAACCTGCAAATGCTAAGTAACGAGATGTACTTTTTCTATCATCCTTAGCTCATGCCCAATCTGCATCTGAGTAGATTTTGACATCCAAATTTGAAGAGTAAGGATAGAATATACCTTCGTTGATTGTACCTTTGAGATACTTAAGTACTCTCTTAGCCGCATTTATATGTGGTCTTCTCGATGAGTGCATGAACTGACTAAGCACTCCCACACTATATGAGATGTCTTCCCTTGTATGAGTAGCATATATCAAGCTACCTACCAAGCTTTGATACTCTTTAATGTCTTCAATTTTCTCACCTTCATAAACACTTAGTTTATGATTCATCTCCAAAGGTGTACCTGCAGGTTTAGTGTTCTCCATTTTGAACTTGAGAAGAAGATCCTGAATGTATCTTTTTTGAGAAAAATACATTCCTTCATCTTTGTATATCACCTACATACCTACGAAATATGTGAGCTGACCTAGATCACTAATTTCGAACTCCTCTTGCATGTGTCTCTTGATCCTTTGAATGCCATTTAGATCATCACCTGCCAGAATAATATCATCTACATATACACATAGATAGATAACCTCATTGTGATCCCTTTTGATGAATATAGAAGGATCTGAGCTGCTAGCTTTGAACCCTTGATCTTGAGGACAACCAACCTGTAATTCCAAGCTCTTGGAGCTCGTTTCGATCCATACAATGCTTTCTTAAGTCTGCAAACATGAGATGGATGATTAGGGTTTTCAAAACCTGGTGGTTGTGACATGTATACCTCTTCACTTATCCAACCATTTAAGAATGCATTTTTCACATCAAGTTGGAGGAGTCTCCAGTTCCTTGCAGAAGCTACACTTATCGATGTCCCGATTGTAGTCATCTTTGCAATTGGTGAGAATATTTCCTCATAGTCTATACCATGAGTTTGTGAGCATCCTTTGGCAACTAGTCTTGCCTTGTACCTGCAAGCTGATCCATCCGAGTTTCTTTTAACTTTATATAGCCATCTGCAACCAATTACCTTTTGATTCGGCGATATTGAAACCCAATCCCAAGTGTCCATTTCCTGCAATGCATCTATCTCTTCTTTCATGGCCTTTTCCCAATTAGGGTTTCCCTTTTCGTATTCATAGGTTGAGGGTTCCTCTGAAATAGAGTCTTTTGCCAAGTATATTGAATGCTTCGTAACAAATGTGGAATCATATCCATACCTTTCGGGTTGTTTCTTCTCTCTTGCTGATCTTCTAGGTAGTTGTTTGGAGCATTCTCCAACCTCTTGCATCTTTGCTTTATCTCTTGACTTCCATAGCTTGTAATCATTTTCCCTTTCATCTTGGTCATCATCTGTATCACTTCTTGGATCCTAGACGTGTGTATCATGCTTGCTTCCTAATTGATGAGAGTCAGAACCAAGATCATATGGTAGTGTTACCTTTTGTTTGTCTTCATCATACCAAGACCTCTGTTCTTCAAACACAACATCTCTACTTGTAGTGAATTGCTTGGTTGAAGGATTGAAGAACCTATAACCCATCTGAGTTAAATCATATCCAATAAACACTGCCTTTGTTGCCCTTTCATCTAGCTTACCTCTTATTTGTGATGGTACATGAACATAAGCTAAAACAACAAAAAACCTTGCAATGTCCAGGACTAGGATTTCTTCCATGCCATGCTTCATAAGGAGTCATACCTTGAATTGATTTGGATGGTAGTCTATTGACAAGGTACACAGCAGTTGAAATAGCTTTTGCCCATAGATAATGTGGCAACTTCTTCTCTTCAAGCATTGTTCGGGTTGATCCAACCAATGTCTTGTTTCTCCTCTCTGCAATTCCATTTAGTTGAGGAGAGTACCTAGTAGTCACCTCCCTTTTGATACCTTTTTCCTGCAAGAACTCATCAAAATCTTTGGAGAAGTATTCTCCCTCTCCATCAGATCTGAGCTTCTTTAGTGATCTACCTGTATGATTCTCCACATGTGCAAGATACTTCTTGAAGCAATCAAACACTTCATTCTTACTCTTGATAAAGTATAGAAGAGTCCATCTACTATGGTCGTCAATAAATGAGACATAATACCTTGATCGTGGCAATGAAGGTTCTTGACTTTGTCCCCATACATCTGTATGTACTAATTCCAATAAGTTCAATGGTTGTCTTTGTGCCTTCCGAATCTGACATACATCACACCTGTTGATCAATTGTTGCTTTGATATGTTCGGCAGTCCTAGAACACTTTGATCCCTGCATATATCCTTTAAGGTTCTTTCATTCACATGAGCAAGTCTCTTATGCCACACTTCAAGCTCACTTAGGGTTTGAGACCCAAAGTTGAATAGATCTATGTTCCTGGTTTCTCCTACTTCAAAAGTAAAGAGCCTACCATGCTTCTCACCTCGGGCTATCTTTTTGAAGCCCTGACATGGATCTTCCACAAAAGCTCCATGTTGGGTGAACCTAACTTGCAAGCCTTTTTCAACTATTTGGCCTACACTTATTAGGTTTTTAGTCATAGTGGGTACATAGAGAACCTTACTCAGAATGTTTATCTTGCCATTGGAAGCTTTGACATTACCAATCTTCTCCACATTGTGCTTTGTCTCATCCCCTATTTGCACTTCATGTCTATGCTTTGGACTTTCCAAATCAGATAGAAGAGCAATGTTGCCTGCAACATGATTCAAACATCTTGAATCTATGTAGAACAAACGATCATCTTCTTTACCTTCTTCGTGGCTTAGATTCATAAGAAGCAATGAGTCTTCATGTGGTTGATCTTCTAAATAATTGTTGTAGTCCCTTCTACTATAGCTTCTATTGTTATTGTTGAAGTTGTGTCCACCTCTTCCTCTATTGCTGCCATATCCACCTCTTCCACTTCCTATCTGGGTCTTCCCATTGAACCAGCAATTTTGAGTGGCGTGGTTGGTCTAATCGCATATGGCACAAGGTTGAACATTTTGACCTTTGGTTTTGTCTTTCTTTGGTCCTTTCTTCTTCCCTTTCCACTTGCTCTTGCTTGCGAAGTTGGCTTGGGATGTCTCTTCTTCATCTTCTTCCTTCTTCTTGCATATAGAGCACTAGTTGAATTACCATGATAAGAGTTACCTTCCTTTATGCTATTGTTCGCATCTTGATTGAAAAGTTGTCCAAGAAAGATGTTGAAGTCTGGAGTTTGCACATCCATGATGAGATCATAAGCCGTCGTGAAGGATTGCCATTGCTTATCACTTCGAATGCCGTTGAGAATTTGCCTCATGATGACCTCTTCTTCAATCAGCTCTGCAATGGATGCTAACTGATCCGCAACCTCCTTGACCTTGGTAACGAACTCTATGATGGTTTGTTTAGGTGTCTTCTTCATTTGGTTGAGCTCGTTCAAAAGATGATTCTTTCTTGCTTTGGTACTAGCAGAAAAGAAAGTCTCGAGGGCATCCCAAGTCTCTTGAGATGTCTTGCATCCTCTAATATGTGGTAATAGAAAGTGAGAGATAGAGTTTAGTATGTACAACCTTGCTTGAGCATCCCTTGCGCACCAAAGTGTGAGCTTATCTATCTCCTCTTGTGTAGGTCCTCCTTTGGATCTTGGAATAGGCATAGCTTCATCACCTGCTACAATTCCATAAAGATTTCTACCTTGCAAATAGGCCTCCATCTTGATTTGCCAAGCCATGTAGTTGTGTTGATCAAGCTTCTCGATCATTGAGGGAAAGTCGTCAGCCATCTTGGTCTAGCTCTGGTACCACTGAAAGAACTTGGAGAAGCTTGTAGAAGGTAGAAAAAATGTTTCGAAGCGACGAAGTTTGATCTAGCCAACTGGTGCAAGACCAGCCCTTGAGCTTATGGAGACTCAAATAGACCATATAAGCATGTGATAAGTGCAAAGAAACACACTACGTACTTTGGAGCATCAAGGAGAATGAGTCGATAATAAACAGATAGGTTCGCGAATCAACTAGCTCAAAAAATTACTATCTATGGAAGAGACAATGAACTTCAAATGCCCATACTGATCGCGGTGATTACAATTAGAAACAATCCTTTTATGGGAGTGATACACATAGGGTTGAGTTTATAGAATGCACAAAAGTATAAGGAATAAGAAAAATATGCTATAGGAATGAATGAGGCATTCACCCGTGGTACTTTCTATTTTTCAAGAATACGTAGAGATTGACTCCGACACCAAAAAACTCAGATTTCTCCCAATCTATTGAGCCAAATTCTATGAACATATATAGGCATAAAATAGACACTAATACCTTTCCATTGAGCCATCTTGCACTCCATTTGGAGGTCTGGAGAGAGAGCAGCAGCCTCTGCAAGATTACTATTGGCGAAGAAGATGATGCAGAGAATTGAAGGAGCATGACAATGATGGTCACAAGTGTATGTATATTGCTTCCATGTAATGTACAAGTGATTTCAAGTCTTTATATAGACTCTAGGAGTGTTCCACAACTTCTACAAGTGAAGTTTGAATTCAAATGAAGGTAGGAATGGTCGTTGGAGGGAATCAATTCACTTTCCTACAATCTAGGAAAACTAAAGATCTAGTTTGATCTACTTTTAGGTGATTGATTGCTTGATTGAATGCAACTTCAACCACCAAACATTTGTGGGATTTGGGCTCTATCTTTCTACCTTTACAGGTGTAAAGCTCAAGGCTTTTACAATGGTAAATGAACCATCAAAAATCTCTCCAAAAAATACAATAAATGAGCATAAGAAAAAGAACTCTCCAACGGATATTCTTTCGATGCGATAGCCTTTGAAGTAGATCAAATCCACCTCAAGCATAGTGTAAGCTTGATGTTCCAACAATATATACATACTTATTTTACATATGTACATACATACATATATACATAACTATTTTTCATTCATTCATATATACATACATACATATATACATATATAATTTACACACACACACACACACACACACACACACACACATATATATATATATATATATATATATATATATATATATATATATATATATATATATATATATATATATATATATATGGATATATACTAGTAGTGTAATACTATCATAAATATGATGAAACAAAGGTAGTACATGTTAGTATCTCTTAATGAGTTTAGATGTTATCGCATCTCATACAAGTTATGGTTGGATATTATATAATTTTCTAATGAGTATGGTTATGAGAAATTCATGCTGTATAGAATATTTGTATTGCATAGGCATGCTTAAGACTGCACATTCTTGGTTGCCCCTTATTGCTCAAATTAGTTTTTTGAATATCGCTGCATACACGAACAGATATATCTTGTATACTTTCCACTGTACCGATGTGTATACATTTTTTTTTGGTTCTAAATTGACTCTTTCATGGCTTTGGGTCCTAATAGCATAATGGAAACTTATATCAACTAATATACCAGCGGACATGTATACATACTCCCAATGTAAATTTCCATGCATGCGTCCAATTCCAACATGCATTTAGATGTGTATTATGATGCCATTATGTTTTTGATGTTTTCATAGCGAAGGATATTTAGATGCGAACTACCACCATTGTACTCAAAATACACGTGAAAGAACTCCAATTCAATTGTAGTGAAAACTAGATACTCTAGAACAAACAAGATCCACTAGTATCTCTATTTACTATGTAGTAATCACACCAACTCATCGTACTGCTAGTCTTTGGTCATAGTCTTGAAATCCTTTTGCGGCTTATTAACCCTTATGTGCACATTAAAAATGCTCAAAGTATACTTGGAATCCTTACGCCTAGACCTTCATGCCCGCTAATTTGGACCTCTTACCACTTCTTGAGATCTTGACCTCTATCATCATCTTAATATAGAAGTAATTGATAATATGTATTTCAGAAAATGCATACTCAATTTGGGGAAGGAAAAGTACACTTCTCATAAAACAATGTGACCCATATGTGGATCCTCCACAAAGCTTTTCACTAAGTGGCTGATTACAAAACTACTGAAAGTAGAAGAATAATGCTCTAACGACTTCAAAGGTTTTTTTTTCTAATTATATACAAAATCGAAAAGAAGGAATCCAAAAAGTAAACCAAACAATTTATTAATGGGAATCAATAAATACGGAACCCATTACTAATGGAAATGATAGATAACATACCTAACGCAAAGAGACTTTCAATTCAAATTAGGGGATCCAAGATAAAGAATAGAACGAGCGAGAATTTAGAGAAAAATGAGAGAATTTAGAGAACATGAGAAAGATGAGTGGGAAGACTATTATTGTGAAATTCGTAGTAGGGCAGCCAAGGGAAAGGGAATTAGGAGTGGTATCATCATGGAAAATTAGAAGAACAAAAAGATCAAGAGGAACATGAACAACAACAACAAAAACAATGACACCAACAAAAGTGTCATCTTCATCATCAACAACAACATCAGTATCATCAACAAAGGTATACAAATAATATAAAGAGGGACAGAAACAAAACAAAAATCATTAACAAGAACAAGAGAAATAACATTCGCACTAGCATCAATGACAACAACCATCACAACAAAGGACAACACCAATAATAGCAACTTAGACATCCAAAATGTCAACAATCACAAGAACATCAAAAACAAAAATGAAAAACAACATCAAAAAAAGCAACAGCAACAACAACAACAACAAACAACATAATGAACGAAGAAAACATGAAAAACAACATAAATGATGTAAACATCAAGATTAGGAAAAATAGATTTAAGATTTGATAGAGGAAAATGAGCTTGTGGAATTTGAATCTCTGCAAGAAGAATCACCCAACATGAATATACATTATGATAGATCAAAGTTCTAGGTAGAGGAGGATTATTCCGGGCAACTTAGTGTGTCCTAAAAAAATCATAAGGTTCCAAGACACAAAGGAAAGTTGAGTTGGCTTAGAATAGGTAGGACAAAAAAACTCTAAAAGTTTAGACATGAAATAATTGTAGCAATTGCAAGTACAGAAGATTGGCAGAGCTGACTTAGGACATAAAGATGGAGCACACTCACGTCATGAGAAACAGAAGGTAATCTAGATGTCTAAAATGTAGATCCCAACCACTCTTTTGGTCTTTGCTTTAAACAACATTCCCATTTTGCAATCTCTTCTTGAACTTTTTCTTTAAAAGCGGAACTGTATATTTAATCATGAGGTAGAGTTTTCAACACCAAAAAAATACATAAACTTAAATCAATCCGAATGCAATAGTTTAAGTTTAATGCGAATCTCCTCAACCACTCTAGAACATTGAAGGTTTCTAAGCTTGAATCATTTGTTCACCTTAATAACTAGGAGACAAAAGTTTCCCTCGAACATATATAAAGAACAAAAAAATAGCAACTCAAAGATAAAAGGTTTATAGAAGGAACTCTTGTTCTAAGATATGATCACCATTTTGAAAATAGGCATGACACAAAGTTCCAACCAAAATGGGAGGGACTGTTTTTTATCAAGACAAAGTTCAAGAATGGCAGCTACCAACTTATGGATTCCTCAGCGAAAGTGCACAAGACCCAGGTCAATGGATGGAGGCTAAAGAAGTACTATCAAAAGATAGAAGACATTGATGATTAGAAACATCAATCAAAGGACAAATAAATATCCATGGTGATACAAGAAAACAACCCACCTTGGGACATCAACACAGCTAGAGACATAAATGTCTCTAGCCTTAGGTGAGTGAAAAGTATGAGGGCTATACTTTTGATACTTAGAAGTCAAGTGGGCCCAACCACTAAAGATATGACTAGCTCTCCCTGTAGTAAAAGTGAAAAGAGAGATGGAAAGCCTAGAATATTCAAGTATTCAAACCTTGTCCCAGTCTCTTTAGAATGAAACAAAATTCTTTCCGAAGGCCCCATAGCCCCACCACACCTTTTTGAATTTTCAAAAAAGGAAACCTTTTGTTTATGCATATATCCTATCTTCCTAGGTCCCAAACTCTAAGCCAAAGTCAAAATTCAGTGGATTGGACCCGTTTCACACATTTGGAGGAGAAAATATCGTATTTTTGTAATACAGCTTCAAAATATCCAAGAAATACGTAAAAACATGCCAAATATCACACCCTCTTGAATCTAGAATATTCTAGATCTTTGTAAACAATCCTTATTAATCACAAATGTAAATATCTAGAAGATTCATTTAAAAATATCATCCCTAAATATCTCCCCAAAAGGCCTATAAAAGGACCCCTTAGGTGCCCTCCAAAGGCAAGATGCGTTGTATGCAAGTACACGCTGTGGGCGTAGTGGACACTCCAAACCTAGGAGAAAGAGTCTACCCTATGTCACTGTATAGAGAGAGGTATACAAGCTCCTAAGTTGTAAGTCCCTGATGTATTTGTAATCGTTTCTATTTGAATCAAGTTCATTTATCCAATTCCTTCCATTTCCATTACCCTTAACCTTCGCTTATTCTATCCAATACACCCTCTCTTCTTCTCTCATTTCCTAATCCTTCTATCTTTCTTCCATCTTCTCCATAATTCCCAAATCCATTGAAGATTGTGGTACCACGTGCCTCCTCTTGTCATTGAGAATCTCTTTCTTATGAGTGTTTAGTGTTTTTTGTTGGAAGAGATGGATGGTACCTCAAGGAAGTGAGGTGGTACTACTTAAAACTACTTTTTACCTACCCTAAATCACTTTAGAGTTTGATAATAGGCCCTTTTAGCTTGCAAATAACACCAAGAAAGTACTTATGTACTTTGGAGTAGATGCTTGAAACAATTGAACCAAAACAGACTACTTCACAAATAGATAGTCTCACAAGACTTGCCATTTTGGCCTATACACTTGCTAGTTCTTTTACTCAGTGCTCAGAGTACAGTAACAATTAATCAAATTCCTTTGAGGGCATAAGACTAACATAAATAGCTAATGATTACAAGTGGAATCATAAAAAATGATTAACTATACACCGAGAAATGAGTTTGACAATCCAAGGCTTACCCCCGACTTTTTAGGGACTCAGAAGTAGATGATGAGTGAGCAGTTCGATGGCAATTTCTACCAAATGGCTGAATCAAAAGCTTTAAAACTCTGGTAGCATAAAATAGACTTCAAGCTCGTTTGGGCAAGCTATAGTTCATGTAAAATAATTGGGAATGCACTGAGATATGATGACACAAAGTTCACTATCTTTAGTAGTCATAGTAGAGAAGTAGACATAGATGATCAATGAAGTATGTGTATTATAGCACATGATCATACAAGATCTTGGCATTGTAATGATGCCCAATGAGAGTGGAATGAGTAGGCTATGGAGTGAGCTGCTCAAAACGTGCTAATGATCAATGGAAGAGCTCTTAATGAGGCCACACACACTGTACGTTTTACTAGCTCCTTTTATAAGTGCTTTACCTCCAAGTTCGAATTTAAATTCAAACTTGGCTTCATCTAAACGTGGCTCCTCTAAATTAGGAGTTATTCTCTCATTTGTAACTCTTAGCTAATATGCTTCCTACCTCCATAAGATCCAAGCCTATACAAGATTCTCTCAAGGTTAAAACCTTTTACAATGGTGAATGATCAAAAGAGTTACAAGCTATGGTTCATGTGATCTATCAAATGATTGTACATATTCTCTTCCATTTGTATCCAAATTTGAAGGCTTGGACATTTGCACCAACAACTCCCTCTCAAGCCAAACATATTGGCTTGTATAGCTTCATCAATCCTCTTCAATATCCTGCAATCCAATCATGGTCTTAAACCTTCAAAGCTTAGTACCATCAAGTGCTTTGGTTAACAAATCTGCACATTGCATGTTTATGGATACATATGCAAGTTGAATCTCTTTGCTTAATAGCTTCTCTCTAACATAGTGATAGTGCACTACTATGTGCCTGGTTCTTGCATGATAAATAGGATAGGCTACAAGATGCTGAGAACTTGTGTTGTCACCAAAGATCATAGGTGAATGAGTGTGAAGTCCCAAATCTGAATATAGCAATCTAATCCAAGTAACTTCTTATGTGGCATTTTGTAATCCCCCGTATTCAACCTCTATTGAAGATAGAGCAAGAGTTGGTTGCTTTTTAGAAGACCATGAGATGGGCTCATCACCTACAAAAGTTAAATATCCAGAAGGACTTCTTTTGTCATCCTTGCCACCTGCACAATATGCATCTAAGTATAGCTTAATGTCCAAATTTGATGTGTATGGGAAGTAAAGACCTTGATTTTGAGTACCTTTGAGATACTTCAAAATTCTTTTGGCAGCTTCCAAGTTAGGTGCTCTAGGTTTATGCATGAATTGACTCAGAAGACTTACTCCATAACATATGTCAATCCTTGTTAATGTTGCATAGTTTAAACTTCCAACTATGCTTTGATAACCTGCAGTGTCTTCAAGAAAATCACCTTCATGAGAACTCAATTTATGATGAGTGATGTAGATTCCAGAGTTAGTGTAGACTAACTCAAATCCAAGAAAATATTTCAAAAACTCTAGGTCACTGATTTTGAACTTCTACAACATTTGGTTCTTGATTTGTTTGATGCCATTGGCATCACTACCGGTCAGAATGATGTCATCAATATGTACACATTGGTATATCATTTCTGAGTTACTTCTCTTGACAAACAGAGAAGAATCTGCCTTGCTCATCATGAATCCTTGGTCTTGAAGATATGTTGTTAACCTATGGTTCCATGCCCTAGGTGCCTGCTTCAAAACATTAAGAGCTTTGTTCTGTTTGAACACATGATTTACCTTGCTTGGGTCTTAATAGCCAAGAGGTTGAGCCATGTAAACCTCCCCTGAAATCCAGCCATTGAGAAAGGCATTTTTCACATCTAGTTGATACATATTCAAATTTCTAGATGTAGCTATACTTACCAATACTCTACTGGTTGGCATTTTAGTCACAAGTGAGAAGGTTTCTTCATAATCTACTCCTTGGGTTCCTGCAAAACCCTTATCCACAAGTCTAGCTTTATACCTATTTATGGATCCATGTAAGTTCCTTTTGATTTTGTAAATACATCTAGAACCAATTACCGTTATTGATGCTTTCTTTGGTACTGGCTCCCAAGTGTCATTCTCTTGGAGTGCTTCTATTTCTTCATCCATAGCCTCCTTCCATTTTGCTTTGGTAATTGCTTCTTCATATGAAGAAGTTTCTTCAAGTGATAAATCCTTAGTAAGATAAATAGAATGCTTAGTGACTAATGAAGTATCATACCCATATCTGATTGTTCTCTTACTCTGTCTTTGTGATCTCCTTAAAGCTTGGATGGATGATTCAGGTATATCTTCCAACCTCTTCGTCTTGGCCTTTCCTATTGATTTTTGTTCTTTGAACTCTTTCAAGTTGATGGTGTCCTCATCATCTGATTTGATGTCTTCAATTGTGCTTGGCTCCTCCTTGGTGAAGCTTGGAAATTCTTCTTCGAAGTCATATGGAAATTTGACCTTCGCGCATTCACTTTCAAACCAAGAATCATTCTCATCAAACACAACATCTCTACTGACCATAAATCCTTTGTTGGATGGATTATAAAACCTGTATCCCTTTTGATTTATATCATATCCTATAAAGATGCATTTATCGGCCTTAGTGTCTAATTTACCTCTAATTTGAGATGGAACATGCACATGAGCAACACAACCAAATATTCTGCAATGATCAAATGACGGTCTCCTACCATGCCATGCCTCATAGGTGGTCATCCCATCTAGTGACTTAGAGGGTAACCTGTTAATAAGGTAAGTGGCAATAGAAACACTCTCTTCCCACAAGTAATTAGGCAATTTTTTTTCATTAAGCATTGATCTAGTTGCTTCCATAATCAACCTGTTCCTGCTCTTTGCTAGTCCATTTTTTCTCAAGGGTACATCTAGTAGTCATCTACCTTTTGATACCTTTTTCTTGCAAAAATGCATCAAGTTCATTGGAGAAGTAATCATCTCCTCCATCTGACCTTATCTTCTTTACACTTCTTCCTATTTGATTTTCCACAAGTGCAAAATATTTTTTGAAACAACTAAACACCTTATCCTTATGTTTCATGAAATACATGATATTCCACCTATTGAAATCATCAATGAATGACACAAAGTACCTTAAGTTTGAAATTGAGGGATCCTTGCTTGGTCCCCACACAAATGTGTGGACAAGTTCCAAGTAATCCTCATGCATATAGCCTTTCTTTGTAAAGGGTAACCTGTGTGATTTACCAAACTGACATGCACCAAACTTATAGATCATATGTTTCTTGGATACATTAGGTTCTCTCACCAATGTGCCCTAAGCTTTTGTGCCAAATGTCTAACTCAGACAAGGTTTGATTCTTATTATTTTAAAGTGCAATGTTTCTAGTGTCTTCAAGCTCAAATGTAAATAATCTACCTATTTTCTCTCCCTTTGCAATCCTTTTGGATCCTTGTTGGGGGTCCTCCACAAAAGCTCCATATTTATTGATCCTAACCTACAAACCCTTTTCCACTATCTGTCCAACACTCATCAAATTCTTTATGATAGTAGGTACATAAAGAACTCTGCTCAACATATTTCTATTTCCATCAAAAGTTTTGCCATTTCCTACCTTGACCAATGAATGTTTGGTGTTATCATCTGTCTACACTTGGTGCTTTCTCTTGGGTTCCTCAAGATTAGAAAGGAAAGCTATATTGCTTGCTACATGGTTTGAACAACTTGAGTGAATATAGAAGAGGTGCTCATCATTCATACCTTGTTTTGAAGTCATGTTTAGAATGAGAAGAGAATCCTCTTGATCCTTTGTATAATTGTTGAAATCTTTTATTGATTGTATCCTCCTTGAGAATTGTTGTTGTAGCCATGGTTGTAGCCTTGATTATGGTTGAATCTTCCTCTTGATTGTGAGTAGCCACCTCTTTGAAATCCTCTTCCTCTCTGATTCTTGAAGTTCCTATAGCACTCATCTATTGTGTGATTAGACAGTCCACATATATTGCATGGGTAAGAGTTGAAAGGTCTCCACCTAACTTTCTTACCTCCTCTGCCCCTTCCTCTTGAATTCCTACCTCTCCCTGCATAGTTTGCTTGAGAAGTAATACCTTCATCTTCTAATTTCTTGATCTTTCTTTTATCTGTAGACTAGAGAACATAAGAATTGTTACCTCTTGATGGTTCTCCATTTTTGTTGAGCTTGGCTTCATGGGTAAAGAGTTTTCGCATGAGAGTGGCAAGATCAGGAATTTGCATGTCCATGTAAAGGTCCATTGCAGTTGTGAAAGCTTCCGACTTATCATCTACCTTGATGCTATTGATTATTTGTCTCATTATTTGCTCTTCTTCAATCTCCTCTCCTATGCTTTACTTTGGTCACATAATCTGAAACATTCTGCTTGTATTACTTCCTTTGAGTGGTAAACTCAATCCACAATTGAATTTTCTTGCTCTTGTATGGGAAGTAAAATACGAAGATAATGTATCCCAAGTCTCTTGGGAAGTTTTCCAATTCCTTATGTGAGGAAGAAGGAATTCAGAAATAGAGTCAAGTAGATACGACCCTGCTAAAGCATCTTTGACACACCATGAGCTGAGTCTTTCTAGCTCCTCTCTTGTAGGTTGACCTTGGCTTTTGATTATGGGCATCTCCTCATCTCCTCATATGTATCTATAGAGACTCCTTCCTTATAGATAGGTGTTCATCCTCAAGTACCATGCTCGATAATTATTTGTGTCCAATTTGTCAATAACAGAAGGGAAACCATCTCCCATTTTACCTCAACTTGCTCTGATGCCACTGTTGGAAGAGATGGATGGATACCTCAAGGAAGTGAGGTGGTACTTCTAGAACATGCTTTCTACCTGCCCTAAAACATTTCAAATTTTGATAGTAGGCCCTTTTAGATTTCAAATGACACCAAGAAAGTACCTATGTACTTTGGATTAGATGCTTGAAACAATTGAACCAAAACAGACTACTTCACAAATAGCTAGTCTCACAAAACTCGCCATTTTGGTTTATACACCTGCTGGTTCTTTTACTCAGTGCTCATAGTACAATAACAATTAATCAAATTCCTTTTGATAGAATCAAACTAGCTTCAATCACTAATGATTACAAGTAGAATCATCAAAATTGTTGAGTTATATTCTGAGAAATGATTTTAGCACTCCAAGGCTTACCCCGGACTTTTTAGGGACTAAGCAAGAGATGAACAGTGAGCAGTTGGATGGTGATTTCTCCCAAATGGCTGAACCAAAAGATTTGCAACTTTGATTGCATAGAATGTACTTCAAGATGGTTCTAAGAAGCTATAGATCTTGTAAAATAGTTGCAAATGCAGTGCGATATGATCAAACAAAGTTCACTATTCTCAGTAGTCACAGCGGAGAAGTAGATAGAGATGATCAATGAACTATATGTATTATAGCACATGATTATGCAAGATCATTGGCATTGTAATGATGCCCAATGATAGTGGAATGAGTAGGCTATGGAGTGAGCTACTCAAATCCTGCTAATGATCAATGGAAGAGCTCTTAATGAGGCCACACACATTGCGAGTTTTACAAGCTCCTTTTATAAGTGTTTTACCTCCAACTTTGAATTCAATTTCAAACTTGGCTTCATCTAAAAGTGGCTCCTCTAAATTAGGAGTTATTCCCTCATTTTTTTACTTGTAGCTAATATGCTTCCTACTTCCACGATTTTTCAAGCCTTTACAAGATTCTCTCAAGGTTAAAACCTTTTACAATGGTGAATGATCAAAAGAGTTACAAGCTATGGTTCATATGATACATAAAGTGGTTGTACATATTCTCTTCCATTTTTAGCCAAATGTGAAGGCTTGGACAGTTGCACCAACATTTTTTGTGGTTGTACTAAGAGGGTGGCATGGGCAACCCTTGCCTTAAGAGTTCTTGTGTAAGGATCATGTGTTGGTACTAAGAGGGCGGCGCAGATCACCCCTTCCTTAAGAGTACCTTTGTGTTGATTGTGCCGAGTGTACTAAGAGGGCAATGTGGATCATCCCCACCCTAAGAGTGCCATTGTATTTGTGTGACAAGGAAGTGTGGACCACACCTACCTTGTCACTGCTGTGTGTGTTTTGGATGTGAATGATTTTGTAGAAGCCTAGTGTCCCTCATGTTCAGTTCCATTTTTTGCTTATGATTTGAGCATCAAGGAAGTGTTAGAGGCCATTTCCTTAATGCCCCTCTCAGTGTGTGTGTAAATGTGTGTGTATATATGTGTATGTGTGTGTGTGTATACGTGTGTATGTGTGTTTGTATATGTGTATATATATGTATGTGTATGCATGTGTATGCATGTGTCTGGGTGTGTAAATGTGTGTGTATGTGTGCGTATGTGTGTATTTGTGTATGTGTGTGTATGTGTGCGTGTGGGTGTATGTGTGTGTCTATATTTGTATGTTGTTTCTATGTGTGTATATATGTGTGTATGCATTGTATGTGTGTGTGTGTAAATGTGTGTATGTGTGTGTGTTTACCTCATCTGTTCTCTCGCTCTCTGTCTTGCTTGTGGATGCACGCATGCATGCTCTCTCTCCCTCCCTCTCTCTCTCTCTCTATTTCCTCTCAATCTTGGCACAAATGTGTCGGGAGAAATGGAAATTTTTTCTTTCTGAATCCACAATGTTGCTTATGCAATGTTCTAGCATTGCAAGTAGTGTGCGGACGTTGCTAAAAACATCCTTGAATAGCGACACCCCTAGCAACATTCATAACTACATCACATAAGCGACACTCGCCATCGCTTATATCACGCAGGCCATCGCTTATACGACGCTGTTTTTTTAATAAGTATGCGGGTCATCGCTTATGCAATGCCCTAGGAAATGAGCGTCACATAAGCAACAAAACCTTCGCTTTTTTAATGAGGGGCATCACTACGGCCCCCTATTTCTAGTAGTGTAAATAGTATGTCACATTCTTCATACAGAAAAAAATCACTCCCTCTCTCTTATATGAATAGTGTTAAGGATCATGCACCTCCTCCAATAGCAACTCCTACTAAGGCTAAATAAAAGAGAAGAGCTTTTAAACCCCACCACAATCAACTTTCATTATTGAATCACATTGATGTCTACTAATGCCTTTTACAAATACACTCGATAATGTTGTTCATTTATCTAATGAAGGAGTGTGCACTTTTTATACTGCACATATACATTGGTGTATAGCTACTCCATCTTATGCATGTGGAAGAATGCATCATGATCACATCTATATGACTTGGATTTGGCATGCTTGTGTGCATCCGAAGGTGTGCTCAGTGCGGATTGAGTAGATGGCTATGAGGATGAACGTGAATGTGATAATGCAGATGAATCTTCACCACAAAAACATCCACTACCACCAAAATGTCTACCTCAACCTTTCTTTGATGAACTATTTTATTATTTTTGAGGCTTTCCACAATCCCATAGATGTATGATGCACTTGAGAACAAGATCCCTAGTATAACTATAGAGATCCAATATCTATAGGTGTGAGCTCCCCTATTATTCTAACCACGTACTTTTTAGGTGGTCTAGTAAGAGGATATGATGGAGAAGGAGTGGAGTCTAACAAGGATTCGAGATGGTATATGTGGTATACATTTGTGATGTAGACTGCATTTTTTGTAGGATTCATGCAAGATAAGATCTCTTCAAACTTAGTATCACTAAAGTACTATGGTGTTCTCTCATTGACCATGGTACAAAAAGAACCAACAATAGTATTTTTTTATAAAAACTAAATAAATTTCATTTAAAACATTAGGTAAATAAGAAATTCCTAACTAAAAAATAATAAAATCCTAGATCTTATTCAACTCAAGATTTCAATTTGAGAGTTTACCATTACTTTGTTGTCTTTTTTACATTCACTATCGTCCCCACTCTTCTAATTTCATACATTTCTCACATCCCCAACATTACTTCGTAGTTGATCTCAATTTGCTATTGAGCTTTTCTCATTTCATCAATCACTCAAAAAAAAAAGGATAGGGGATGCAAACTAGTGTACATCTCTCTCGTGCTCTCTCTCTCTCTCAACATAGTTATTTTTTCTTGAGCCCGGCTCTTTATTTTCATTGATTCTTCGTTTCTTTGTGATATGTCATATGGAAAAGTCCTTGTTGTCCATGATGGCCTTGCTTACGCGAATGTTAAAGATTGTACTACAAAATATATGCTCATAATCTTGACCATGATTATGAGATCCAACAAGCTAATTTTCTATCCTTAACTAATGAAAGAATTAAAGAAATTTGGCATCGAGTATCATTAAACCTTAATTTCCTATATATTTAAGTATATATATACTAATCTAAATTCCTAAACACTAGTTTTCTATGGATATAATAACGTATACTAATATTAATCCTAAGACACCAAGTTTGTATAAATTTATTTGTATTTACGAATATTTATCCAGAAACCCTAGTTTTTCAAATATTTGATCATATATAATAATAACTATCCTAAAATCCTATTTTTTTTTAAGTATACCAATATTAATCTACGAATCCTTCTTTTTTATACATCTACTTATAAATACTAGTATTTTTTCTAAAGCCTTAATAATCTTAATATATTTAGGCATATATCCTAATATCTATCTTCAAATCCCAAATTTTTATAGGTTTAATTATATACTTATATTAGTCCTAAAACTACCTTTTTTTGGTATATATACGAATATATAACCAAAAACCCTAGTTTCTTATATATTTGATTATATATATACTTATAGGTAATCTAGAAACCTAATTTTTAGTACATTTAGTTATATACAATAATATTTATTTCAAAACCTTCTTCTTTTAGGTTTTTAGTATATATACTACTATAAGTCCTAAAATCCTAGTTTTCTATATATCTAGCTATATACACTTGTATTTATATCTTAAAACTCTCATTATATCCTAAGCTTTGACCTTTTTCTAAACTTCTAATTATATGTCTATTTATATATTAGGTATGCATATATGAATGTATGTAAGTATGGACGTATGCACATATGTATATTTGTGTACATGTATGTATGTATATGTATGTATGTTTATATGTATGTGTGTGTATGTGTATGTATGTTTATATGTATGTATGAATGTAGGTATGTATGTATGCATGCATGCATGTATGAATTTACATTTATATGTATGCATGAATGTATGTATGCATTCTTGTATGTATGTTTGTGTGTGTGTGTATGTATCTATGTATGTATGCATGTATGTATGTTTGTATGTATGTATTTATGTACATATGTATGAATGTATGTGTATGTATGAATGTATGCTATTGGTATATTTAGCAAGCCTAAGTTCATTGCTAATGTCATGGGACTACACATCCATTTTATCTCTTCATAAGAAAGAACTATATGTGAACCTATGCTTTTCACTCTTAGCATATTTACTTTGGATAAATGTAAAAGCAAAAGAAATAAGGAATTTTGTGGATTTAGGGAGTTGAACCCATGACTCATGTGGTAGGAAGAATAAATTCAAATCATACCTAAAGTGTAGGATCATTTTTGTGTGAGGGAAAATTCAAATTCGAACTCAAATTATGAGTATGAAAGACATGCTTTTACTCGTGGGATATGTGAGCCATTCTAAGAGGCTTTGACATGTGTCATTTAGCACACATTGTGCTTACTTCATTTTTTATTAGTCGAGTATACTTCCCTTGCATCATATGTTCATTAGCATATACATCTTGATACATTTCTTCAAGTATATCTTTGTCTAGGTTATTAAGATTAAAGTTTCTACTACTTTCATATGATTTCCATCACATTTGGTTTACAAGATCTCTAGATATGAATCATAGAAGGTGACTCTATTTACACGTCTTCTAAATCTTGAATCTTTGGGATGACTGCCTGACTTGTTAGATTCATTTATCAATGAATGGTGTTGATAAATTGATGAAATAACTTGCTTTAGTTAGCTACACACTCCAATTAGATGTGTGCAAAAGCTCTTTAGTCAATTCATACCAAGTTCTGAGCTCTAAGAAAGTTATTGAGCATCTCTATTCCAAAAATAGAAGGTTTCTTCACATTTCTAGTACATGCAAGTTATCTATTTTTATGCAAACATTTCAGGATGATGTTGCAAAGAACTTGGAAATTCTAAATGCATGAATGTGAAGCTAAAGGAGTCTAGTAAGCATCCTTAGAGTTACCTTGGAAGGTGTAGAGTTAGGTTTTGTGCAACCCAATCTCATCTCTAGAGCATACTCATCCATCTCTTGAGAGTGGTATCAGAGCAACAACAAATCAACATAGGAGATGGATTTCCTTCATTCATACACAAATTGGATCGAGGTAACTATTGAGCTTGGTCACTTAGAATGGAAGCTTATCTTTAAGGGAGAAAGCTCTATGGCTACATAACTAGAGATGTGATGATACCAAAGCTCAGAAGCAAAGGATAATCAAATCAAGAAGAACAAGAGAGGTTAACCACATGATGTGGAAAGCATGCTCTAGATAGGTCATATATTCTTAAATCAATCTCTGATTTTTTACTTCCACACATCACAAGTTGCAAGAATTCACAAGATATATGGAATTCTCTTGAAGCATTCTTCTCATCCAGTACCAAGGCAAGAACGAATCAACTATGGATGGAGTTCACCACACTCAATGTTGGAGGATAAACACTCCTATGTGCACAACAAAAGCAAATGAACCCTCAGAGGATCTTGAAGTTTTTCAAACATAGGCTCTGTATTTCTACGTTTCTCAAAGTATATGTAGAGATTGAAAATGAAAATGTTTAGGATTAAACTAGACTATAGTAGCTTTTAAATAAGAGTAAAATCACTCCATTTGCATACTGAATGATGCCTCAACTAGCTCGAACAAAACAGATAACTTGATCTCTTCACAGAGTATGAGCTAACTAGACAGACATTGTTCTGGACATTTCTCTAAACATCTGCAGGCACTTAACCCGAGACTAATATCAATGAAAGAAGAAATTATAAGATTTCCAACAAGACAAAAATAATTGAAAATAGATTCTGGATGAAGGAGAAACAACAATTACAAGACCGAGGGGTTTGGCAAAATCATCTAGATAGATAGAGTATGTAAAAGTGCAATTTTTGCAAAATATGCAGAGAATAGCTAGTAGGGCGTGTGCTTAAGCAAAAGGGGCAGCTTGGGCACGTATTTCCACGACTCTAAGTCCTAATACAACTCATTAGAGGTTTTAAGGACCACATACTAACCTCTTTAACCAATTAAAAGCATATACATGTCAAAAGTGAGGTCCAATCACATCAAGAGGTGAGCTAAATCTTCTCTAATCAACTTGTTTCCATTATGGGCATAATTTGATGCCTCCAACTCGTGGAAATCAGCCTCCTTTGATTGTGGATGATGTGGAAGGTTGAATTTGGGGCATGCTCCCACACTCTTGAGCTTGAAAAACTTTCAATACTCCCCCTCAAGCTCAAGTCTTTTTCCTTCGTTGGTTCAACCTATGTCTCTTATGTGGATTGCTTCCTTGAATCCTCCAAGCTTTGTACCTTCAAGAAACTTTTTCATCATGTCTACAACCTGCACTTTAGTGTTCACGTACCTTATATCTAGATCCTTTGCCATCACCTTTTCTCTAAAGAAGTGGTAATGAACCTCTATGTGCTTGCTCCTTGCATGAAACATGGGATTGTTAGCTAGGTAGATGCTTGAAATGTTGTCTCCATAAAGAGGAAACTCCTCCACTTCCACTTCCAAGTCCTTAAGTAGCTTCTTAAGTCATGATAGCTCACATGTAGCTAATGTTAAACCTCTGTACTCAGCCTTTGTGGATGAAAGACCAACAGTGGGTTGCTTCTTAGAGCTCCAAGAGATCACTTTTGTAACTATCATGAAAACATAACCCGATGTACTCCTTCGATCATCCTTGCTACCTGCCCAATCAGCATCACTATATCCTTTGACACTTAGATCAACATCATATGAGTAAGATAGACGTTGGTTGATGTTGTGCTTGATGTATCGAAGCACCTTTCTTGTCACCATAAGATGATCATGAGTAGGTGCATGCAAAAATTGAGAGAGAACACCTACTACATATGCAAGATTAGGTCTAGTGAATGTAGCATAAATTAATGAACCGATTATGCTTCTATATAGTGTAATATCTTGTATATCCTCTCCTTGACCTGCCAACTTTGTATTGGGCTCCATGGGCTAAGAAAGTGGCTTACAACCACTCATACCAAACCTCTACAGCACATCTAACAAGTATTTTCTTTGAATCAAGAAGATGCCATTGTATGCATAGATTACCTCTATTCCCAAGAAGTATTTTAGTGTTCCAAGATCAGATATCTTGAACTCCTTTCCTAGCTTTGATTTGATATCTTTAATACCTGCAATATCACTTCCTCTGATGATCAAATTGTCCACATAGATGCATATGTATATCGTCTTGTCTCCTTGCTTCTTCATGTAAAGTGATGGATCTGCAACACTTTCTTTGTATCCACAACTTGATAAATAATCCACTAACCTCAGATTCGAGGCCCTTGGGGCTTGCTTTAGTCCATATAATGCTTTCCTTATCTTGCAAACATGATTTGGGTACCTCATACTAGCAAATCTTTGAGGTTGGCTTATGTAGACTACTTCTTCAAGCTCTCCATTGAGGAAGGTATTCTTCACATCCAACTGATATAAGCTCCATTTCCTTGATATCGCCACTGCAATAAAAGTCCTAATTTTTGGCGTCTTGGCTACGAGGCTGAAAGTTTCATCATAATCTATCCCGTAGCTTTGGGAGAAGCCTTTCACCACCAACCTTTCTTTGTACCTAGCAATGGAACCATATGAATTTCTTTCAATTTTGCAAACCCACTTATTACCTATCACCTTCATGCCTTCTTGAGCTGGTACCAAGCTCCAAGTATGGTTCTCATCAAGTGTTTTGAGCTCTTTCTTCATTGCCTCTTGCCATTCCTTGCAATCCTTAGTTTCTTCATAACTAGTTGGTTCTTTGTCCTTGATTACCTAAGTCATGTATGCATAATGTTTTGCAATGAAATTATCATATGTTAACCTTTTTACTGGATATCTTACTCTTAAAGAACTTTCACTTCCTTTAGGTGTGGTTGCCATCTTCTTTGTTTGTTTTGCCACTTCTGGAGTTTGAATTTCTTCTATCTCTTCATCTTCCAACATGCTCTCGTCCACATAGCTTCCTTCTTCAACTCAAATCTTCTCTTTGCCTTTGACTTTGCTTTCTTCAGAGCTGGTCTCTCTTTCCCTAAGACTTCCACTCCATGGTGAGGGTGTCCTTGTGTTGCATGAGTTGCTTGCACCACTTAAATCCATGCTTTCTTGAACTCTATCATCATTCTTCAAATCTGTCTCACCTATGTCTTCAACCTCCAATGGACTCCTGCATGCATACCAAGGCTTTAACTCATCAAAGACAACATCACTACTTACGTTCAGCTCCTTGGTGATGGGATTATAGCATTTATACTTTTTGTTCCATAGAATATCCCAAAAAAGTACACCTTTCAGATTTGGCATCTAACTTTGACCTCAACTCTTGAGGTACATGTTTATAGCATATACAACCAAAGATTCTAAGATGTGAAATGCAAGGTTTTCTTCCACTCCATGCTTCCTCAGGGGTTAGATGATGTATACCTGATGTAGGAAATCTATTCATGATGTATGTGGCTGTATATGAAGCCTCTCCCCAAACACAACACGGCATATTCATTTCATTGAACATACACCTTGCTACCTTTGCTATGTGTTTGTTCTTTCTCTTTGCTACCCCATTTTGTTGAGGGGTATACCTGCATGTAAATTATCTTTTGATGCCATTGACATGCAAAAATTTAGAAAATTCATGGGAGAAGTACTCTCCCCCTGCATCAGATCTCAAAGTTTTGATAAACTTTCCAGAATCCGTCTCCAACTGTGCTTTGAATTTCTTGAAGTAGTGGAACACATCTGATTTGTTTCTAATGCAATACAATGACACTTTCTTGAAAAGTCATCAATGAAGGTTACAAAATACCTATTTCCAGCAAGGGATGCTTCTCTTGTTGGACCTGAAACATCCATGTGAATGAGTTCTAAAACATTTGCACTTACATAGGTACTCTTCTTGAAGGGCAGCCTTTCCTTGTTGGCAAGCTACACAAATTTCATGCAACATTTTAGATGTAAAATTTGGTAGGCCTCTTACCACGCTCCTCCTTTGCATGTCCTTGAGCTTTTATAGGTTGATGTGACCTATTCTTTTGTGCCATAGATCCAAATCTGCTATCCTCGTGTCTCCATATGTGACATACATTGAATGGTGTGGCTGATTTATGTCCATTGTGAACATTCTCCCTTGCTTTTTTCCTTTTGCTATGAGCTTGAAACCAGCCCTTGGATCCTCAAAAAAACATCCTCTTTCATTGAACCTAACTTGATAGCCTTTTTCTACCATTTGACCTACCGAAATCCAATTTTTGGTAATAGTAGGGACATGTAATACCTCTGATAAGCACTTTGCTCTTTGATTTCCTTCCAAACTGATATCTCCCACATGTTGAATGGTATGCTCTAAGTTATCACCTATTTCCACATGTCCTTGATGCTTTGGGACCTGCAAATTATTGAAAAGTTCCTTTTGACATGACATATGATTGCTACATCCACTATCTACATACGATACATCTTCACTAGCTTGAGTTGTATCTTCACCATACCTCATGGCAAGTAAATACATTCCCTTGGCTGGATGATGTGTATGCATAATTACCTTGCCCTCTATAATTGTTGTTGTTGCTTTTATTCCATTGTCTTTGAGCTTTATGATCACATTCATTTGCAAAATGACCGCGCTTACTGCATACAGAGCATCCATTTGAAGTGGGTTGTCCTCTTCAACCAAATCTTGCACCTCTTCCTCTATTTGTGGATCTTCCACCTCTTTGGCCCGCATTTTCTTGTTGTCCTTGACCTCCTTTGTTGCTTTGATATCTTCCTCTTCCTCTTGTAGCACCTCGGTTGTGTCTTCCTCTTCCTCTACCCGCATACAACAATTGCCCTTGGCTACCCTTGGCATTATGACCACCAAGGTTCATCTCCTCTGTCACCATGAGAGTGATTAGTTGAGCAAAATCAGGAAGAGAGTCCCTTACCTACACCAAAGTTGTGAAAGCCCTCCATTTTTCATCAGCCCTAAGTCCATTTAGGGTGTGGGCGACAAGATCGTCATCATCTAGGGCACAACCGATTGACCCTAGTGCATATACAAGCTCTTTAACCTTTACTATGTAATCATTAGTACCTTGAGAGGGGCTTTTCCTAAGATTATTTAGCTCATTCTTGAGCTGAATTTTTCTAGCTTTTGTGGAGGTTGAGTACAATCTCTCCAAGCACTCCCACACCTTCTTCAATGTATCCAAATCTTGAATATGCCTTACCATAGAGTTGCTAATATGCTTAGATAAAATGAAAATGACCCTTTTATCCCTTTCATCCCACTCTCTTACTGCTCTTCTTTGGTCATTGGTTGGATTTACTGCATCTATGTAGGGTTTTGGCTCTCCACCACTCACAAGTCCCCACAAACCTTTCCCCATCAAAAACTTGCTTATTGTAAATCGCCATGGTTGGTAGTTTCCTTTTTTGAGCTTCTCAATCTGGGCATTGAGATCAGCCATGGTGCCTCCTAGCTCTTTAGAACCTCCCCCTTGATGTAATGAAGTTGAAAAAGATGGGTTTCACCTCAAAAAATAAAGTTACTCCTCTTGATGAAGCTTCGTCTTTGATTTGATGATGTATTTGCTTCCTGTTGTTGACGTGCCCATTCTTTGCTTCCTTACTTCAAAATTTGATGAAGTCTTTACTTCACTTCAGTAGCTCCTTCATCTCTCTTTGATACTCCACTTATAGCTCTGATACCACTGTTGGGAGATAAACACTCCTATGTGCACAACAAAAGCAAATGAACCCTCCTAGGATCCTGAAATTTTTCAGACATAGGCTTTGTATTTTCTAACTTTCTCTGCAGATATGCAGAGACGGAAAATGAATTTTTTCATACTTAAAATAGAATTTAGGAGCTTTCAAAGGAGATTAAAATTACTCCATTTGGATACTGGATGATGCCTCAACTAGCTGCAACAAAATAGATAACTTGT
This sequence comes from Ceratopteris richardii, assembly GCA_020310875.1. Taxonomy (NCBI): domain Eukaryota; kingdom Viridiplantae; phylum Streptophyta; class Polypodiopsida; order Polypodiales; family Pteridaceae; genus Ceratopteris; species Ceratopteris richardii. Next base: position 103,515,899 of record CM035435.1, read on the forward strand.
TGTCTTCACACAGTATGAGCTAACTAGAGAGACACTATTCTGAACATTTCTCTGAACATGTGCAGACACTAAACCCGAGACTTTTACCACTAAAAGTAAAAATTATAAGCTTTACAACAAGAGAAAAGTCATGGAAAATAGATTGGTGATGAAGGAGAAACACCAATTACAAGACTGGGGGGTGTGCCAAAATACTCTAGATAGATAAAGTGTGTAAAAGTGAAATTTCTACAAAATATGTAGAGAATAGCTAGTAGGGGGTGTGCTTAATCAAAGGGGGCAGCTTGGGCACATATTTCCACGACTCTAAGTCATAATACAACTCATTATAGGTTTTAAAGACCACATACTAACCTCTTTAACCAATCAAAAGCATATACATGTCAAAAGTGAGGTCCAATCACATCAAGAGGTGAGCTAAATCTTCTATAATCAACGTCTTTCCATTGTGGGCATAATTTGATGCCTCCAACTCATGGAGATCAGCCTCCTTTGATCGTGGATGATGTGGAAGGTTCAATTTGGGGCATGTTCCCACACTCTTGAGCTTGAAAAACTTTCAACACTCAAGAAGATGCCCAACCAAAGTGTGACTGATGTTTTCACCAAACGAAGGACCTAGCAGATCAACTTGGAAGCATAAGAGGAGTCATTGATGAAGAGCAGATAGTAAGGCAAGTGATCAATGGAATAAAGGGAAAAAAGAGAAGCTTTCCCCACAGCCATGGACCTATCATGGACAAAGGAGACCATCCTAAATCCTAGATTCCATGTGAATCCTATATCTCATGATTGGTTCAAAATTAGGAGAAACCAATGCTCCCATTGCATCTGAAACATGCAAAACCCTAAGATCCACTATGTTCTTGCTTGATTCTGACATCTAGAGACCATGCTTCAAATTGATGACATCATCAATGACATCATCAATTTGTAACCACCCTTGGAAAACCTATATAAGGAGGGTATGATCAAATTCATTCTTAGTCTTGCCCATACAAGTCTTGGGAGTTCAAGGAGTCGTGACCACCAAGTAAGTACTCTCTAAGTTCTTGTTCGAGTTCTTGTCTTGTTCCTTGTTCTTGTCTTGTTTAGTCTAGTTCTTAGACATCCTGTCTTGTCCTCTTGTAATCTCGTAGTACGAGATCTTGTCAAGTTCTTTCTTGTATGTAGTTCATCTCCCAGAAGGGAGTTCTTGTAATCCAGATATCTTGTTCCATACTTATGATCCCGAGTTGTGGGATCTCCTATATCATCTCTAGTCCAATTTTCCATACCTATCGGTCCCGGGTTATGGGATGTATTGTATCACTTACGTATTCTTGTATCATTTACCCTACCTGGGTGCTCTTGTAATCAGAAGTGTATTTCTGAAATCTTGTCTAGTGTAGTCAGAGAGCACAATCTAGTGCTCCCCTGACATTTTGGCAAGACTAGCCTCTATCCAAGACTAGGCATCATGGAGAATGTTTATGAAGAGATTGAAGCATCACTTGAGAGTCTCCAACAACAAGTCAAAGACCTAATTCGTCGACATACACAAGTCGAGATGGGACATCAAGTGCATGTAGGTGCACTCCTCCAAGAATAACATGAAGAACGAATCGAGAGTCTTTAGACAAATCAAGGGAGTATGCAAGTAAATCAACGACCTCGTACATCCTTCATGAGGTAACCCAAGACCTGCATGCCAGAAAATTTTGATGGGAATCACACGAAGTTTCGCGGATTTCTCCACCAAGTTAGATCTTACATCCATATGCAACTTGATAGATACCCTGACGAGGCATCCAAGGTCACCTTTATTGGAACCTTGCTTTGTGGACAAGCGTTATCATGGTTTGCACCAATCTTGGAGAAGATCATGGCAGTACTTCAAGACTATGAGGGGTTTCTTAGTACTTCAGGACTGTTGGTGCATGACAATCATCAATTGAAGAATTATGGAGGAATGAAGACAAGGAGTCAAGAAGAAAACAAAGTCAGGTGATTGAAGGAAGGAGATATTCAGAAAAATCAAAAGACATGTACACATATGTACATTAGCTGACTTATATCTTTGTTTAGACATACACTTGTATATATTCATCTATAAATATGTTGGAAAATGTCGGGCAAGTAGAGCAGAAGAAGATTTGAGAATAGGGAGAGAGAAATTAGTGTCATTAGACACATGAAGAGTGAGTGAATTGTCCATCCTCACTTAGATGTAAATTTTCTGAGAAATCGAGAATTTTTGCGCCCGATATTTTGCTGTCTGCTCCTTCTGTGCTTAATCTTTTGAGAAATCCTTTTGCACGAATCTAAGTCCATAGCTAATCCATCTATGGCTAGAATTTGAGAGATTAATTGTAATCAGGCTGTGAGAATTTTGATTAGGAACATTCATATGTAAGAATGTTCTAACAGTCGAGAAATCTGGCGCACATTTCATCTTCAATGAAATGATCATTGCTCAGTCCACAGTGTAAAGTTTTACACAAGTGAGGGCTCAAAATCTAAGTTGGAAGGTAAGCCATCTATGGCTAAAAGATCTTGATCAAACGGGATTTACTTTGGGAGAACCAGTGCTAAGAAGTTGCAGGTGTCAAAGTCGCCATTGCAAAGAAGTACTTTCAGACATAGGTAAAGTGTTTCACACATTTCTCAGTGTATGGTTAATCTTTTTGAGAGATTTAACTTGGCAAAGTTGCGCAACCTTAAGGCAAAGTGTTGTGCAAAGTTTTATCAAAAACTTTACAGGATTGATTAGTCAATGAGTGACTAATCTGCAGCAGACTTTTCAGAGAAGTTGAATTTTTCAGAACTTTCAATATTTCTTATAATTTGATGAATGATTTCTAAGTTTGGTGGAGTCTAAGGTTAACCTTGATATAGAAGTGATCTAACTTCAAGGTTAACTTGTTCTTTTGGAGATTAACACTCTCCATCAGTGGTATCAGAGCAGGTTGTGTCAAAATTGAAGTGAAAAAGACTCCGACTATTGCAGAAGTACAAATCTTTACATCTTGAAGGTGCAGAAGGATAAAGGTTGAAGAAAACTTGAAGGAAGACATACAAAGAGTATCAAAAGGATCAGAAGGAGCAACAATCGAAGTAAAGGTACATTCATTATCTGTAAAGGTTAAAGTTTTGAGACTACAGGTGAATCAAAGATGGGAGATAGTCTCCAAATTGAAAAGCTGGATAGAGAGAACTATCCTGCATGGTCTATGAGGATGGAAGCTCACCTTATGAGCAAAGATCTGATAGGATACATCACAGGAGATGAAGAAAAGCCAGAATTCAGAGATCCTAGTGTTGCAACTAGGGAGGAGCTTGCAGATTTGAAGAATTGGATGAAGAAGGATGCTCAAGCAAGAAGCATCATCTACATGGCAGTCAATGACTATTTGCTTCCTCACATTAGAGGACTTGAAAGTGCATGTGACATTTGGAATGCTTTGGAAGAGCATTTTCAAAATACAACCAAATCAAGGAAGGCTTCACTATGGGCAGAGTTTACTACCTTCAAGAAGAAGGCCTCACAATCAATTTCTGATTATGTGACAAAGATGAAGGACATTGCAGATTCTTTAGGTGCAGTTGATGAAGATATTGAAGAAGACAAATTGGTAAGACAAATACTCACAGGACTAAGAGGAGATGAGAAATGGAAGCCTTTCATTTTATCTACAGAACTTTCATTAGATCACTTTACTCCTGATTTGAATCAATTGTTAGGTCATATGCTAACTTTTGAGAATGATATCAAAGGAGATGTTGATAAGAGTGCAGGTCATGCAATGTATTCTAAAGACAAGAAGAAAGCCAACAAAGGGAAGCAACAATCAGGTGAAGAAGAAGGTACATCAAACCAAGCAAACTTCATAAGAGGAAGAGGAAATGGCAGGAGTAGAGGAAGAGGCAGAAACAACAAAGAGAATGTAAGAGCTTGTTGGATATGTGGTAAGACCAATCATCTATCTCATGATTGTTGTCATAATAATCAAAACAATGGTAATTATCAGAACTTTAATCAAAGAGCAAGAGGTGGTAGATTTCAGAGAGGAAATTTCAGAGGTAGAGGTGGTAGGAATTCTTTTGGAAGAGGTGGAGGAAGAAGCTTCCAAAATCAATCCTATAATAACACCTACTACAACTATGCATCAGATCAGAAGGAGGATTCGACTCTCATTATGAATACATGTGAAACCTCACATGAGGATATGAGAGTGTTCTATATTGATTCAGGATGCAGTAATCACTTAAGTGGAAATATTGCTTTGATGACTGACCTAGATCATAATGCAATTAATCATACAGTGCAGACAGGTGATAATACAAAGCATAAGGTAAGGTCAATTGGTTCAGTCAAAGCTAAGGATGGGAGCACTCTTCTGAGTAAGGTACTCTATGTTCCCACAATTCCAAAGAATTTGATCAGTGTAGGTCAAATTGTGGAAAAAGGATATGAGGTAAGGTTCACAAATGATGGAGTTTATGTGGAAGACCCTAGTCAAGGGTATAAACAAGTTATTGCAGGAAAGAAAGAAGGAAGGCTTTTCACATTGAAGGTACAAGGAAATGTTGGACATGCTATGTTCACATATGGAGAGCAGAAGGTGTCAGAATTGGATCTTTGGCACAAAAGACTTGGACACTTTAATGAAAGAGGTATCAAAGAAATGATTAACAATGATTCAGTGCTTGGAATGCCTAACATTGCAGGTCAACACATGACATACAGATGTGAGGCATGTCAATTAGGTAAGGCTCATAAGCAATCCTATTCCAAGCATGGATTTATGTATTCAGAAAAACTTGAATTGGTGCATACAGATGTGTGGGGTCCTTCAAAGGACTTTAGTATAAATGGTTCAAGATATTATGTCATATATGTTGATGATGCTACCAGGTGGATCACAATTTATGTGATTAAAGAAAAGTCAGAAGTGTTTAATACATTTAAACACTATCATGCATATGCAGAAAGGATTACAGGTCAAAAATTGAAGAGACTAAGGTCAGATGGAGGGGGAGAGTATTTTTCAAATGAGTTCAATGATTATTTGTGGAATGCAGGTATAAAGAGAGAAGTTACTTGCAGGTACTCTCCTCAACAAAATGGGGTAGCAGAAAGAAGAAATAGGACTCTTGTTGAGTTTGCAAGGTCCATGATGAAAGAGAAGAATTGCCCAAATTATTTGTGGGCTGAGGCTGTTAATACAGCTACATATTTGGTTAATAGATTACCTTGTAAAGCTTTGCAGGGTATGACACCATATGAAGCTTGGTGGGGTAAGAAACCTACCTTGGATCATTGCAGAATATTTGGATGCTTGGCATATGCATATGTGCCATCTCAATTGAGGCATAAGTTGGAGCCTAAGGCAGAGAAGTATGTATTCATTGGTTATGATGATAAGCAAATGGGATACAGGTTGTGGAGTCCATCCACAAAACAATTTATTGTATCCAAGGATGTTACATTTGATGAGCAAGGTACTTGGTATGCAGGTAAATATAATGTACATACAGATGATGAAGAAGTAGTGGAACAAAGGAAAGGTAAAGCAAAGATTCAATTACTTGATGAAAGTGAGAGTAATGAAGTGCAGGTTGAAGTTGAAGAGAGGCCAAGGTTTGATCCAGAACGTGATGAACCAGAGACCTCAAGAAGTGCAGAAGTTAGGAGATCATCTAGGCACAAATGGCAACCTACAAGGTATAGCTATGACACTTCATTCTTAACTACTAAAGATTATGCTTATTTGGTAAAAGCAGATGAAGACCCTTCTACATATGAAGAGGCCAAAGGGAAGAAGAATTGGGAAGATGCTATGCAAGAGGAGTATGATGCATTGATAGAGAATCAAACATGGGATTTGGTTCCTAAACCTAATAGTCAGAAAATCATTGGTTGTAAGTGGGTTTACAAAACTAAAAGGTTTGCAGATGGAAGTGTGTCTAGGTACAAAGCTAGACTTGTTGTGAAAGGGTATGCACAGACATATGGAGTGGACTATGATGAGACTTATAGTCCTGTGGCAAAGATGACAACCATCAGGACACTCATTGCAATTGCTGCTTGTAAAGGTTGGAAGTTGTCTCAATTAGATGTTAAAAATGCTTTCTTGAATGGTTACATTTCAGATGAAGTCTACATGGAGCAACCAGATGGGTTCAAAGATCAAGTGAGTCCAAATTATGTGTGTAAACTCAAGAGAGCTTTGTATGGGTTGAAGCAAGCCCCAAGGGCTTGGAATTATAGGCTTGTAAAATTCTTGAATGATCTTGGTTTTCAAGCATCAAAGGCAGATAGTAGCTTGCTAGTCAAAGCAAGTGAAGATGGGTTCATTTATGTGTGTATTTATGTTGATGACATAATACTTACAGGAACAGATGATAAGGGGATACAAATGATCAAGAAGCAGATGGAGAAAGAGTTCAAAATCAGTGATTTGGGGAACCTATCATTCTTCTTAGGAATGGAGATCTCTTATACTCAACATGGAGTATATGTGACCCAAGAAAGGTATCTTAAAAATTTGCTAACCAAATTTAAAATGGAAGATTGCAGGGTTGCACCTACACCTTTGGAAGTGAACCATAAATTGTCTAGGTTTGGAGGAGAAGAGTTCAGAGATATGAAACTCTATCAAAGTTTGGTTGGTAGCCTGATTTATGCTACATTGACAAGGCCTGACTTGTCATATGCAGTTGGTGTGCTTTCACAATTCATGCATTGTCCTAGAAAGCAACATTGGATTGCAGGACAAAGAGTACTTAGGTACATCAAGGGTACACTCAGAGAAGGGCTGTACTATGGGTTTACTTCAGATACAAGAATCAAGATATATAGTGATGCAGATTGGGCAGGTAATGTGGATGATAGAAGATCAACACATGGATACTTGTGCTATGTAGGAGACAAATTGATTTCATGGTGTTCCAAGAAGCAACATACAGTTGCTTTGTCATCCACAGAGGCAGAATATAAAGGTATGGTGGAAGCTGCAAAAGAGGTAATATGGCTAAAGACACTTTTGAAAGTTTTTGATGTGATTCAGAGTACTCCTATTATTTGTGGAGACAATATGAGTTCATTATACTTGGCAGCTAATCCTGTATTTCATGCTAGAACTAAGCATATTGAAATACAGTATCATTTTCTGAGAGAGAAGGTCATTGAGAAGGAGATTGAAGTCATACACACTCCCACAAAAGATCAAGTTGCAGATATGATGACAAAAAGTTTAGATGGACCAAAACTACAAAGATTCAAGGATATGGCAGGAATCAAGAAGATAGAGAAGAACCTCAATTAATGATTGAGGGGGAGCTGTTGGTGCATGACAATCATCAATTGAAGAATTATGGAGGAATGAAGACAAGGAGTCAAGAAGAAAACAAAGTCAGGTGATTGAAGGAAGGAGATATTCAGAAAAATCAAAAGACATGTACACATATGTACATTAGCTGACTTATATCTTTGTTTAGACATACACTTGTATATATTCATCTATAAATATGTTGGAAAATGTCGGGCAAGTAGAGCAGAAGAAGATTTGAGAATAGGGAGAGAGAAATTAGTGTCATTAGACACATGAAGAGTGAGTGAATTGTCCATCCTCACTTAGATGTAAATTTTCTGAGAAATCGAGAATTTTTGCGCCCGATATTTTGCTGTCTGCTCCTTCTGTGCTTAATCTTTTGAGAAATCCTTTTGCACGAATCTAAGTCCATAGCTAATCCATCAATGGCTAGAATTTGAGAGATTAATTGTAATCAGGCTGTGAGAATTTTGATTAGGAACATTCATATGTAAGAATGTTCTAACAGTCGAGAAATCTGGCGCACATTTCATCTTCAATGAAATGATCATTGCTCAGTCCACAGTGTAAAGTTTTACACAAGTGAGGGCTCAAAATCTAAGTTGGAAGGTAAGCCATCTATGGCTAAAAGATCTTGATCAAACGGGATTTACTTTGGGAGAACCAGTGCTAAGAAGTTGCAGGTGTCAAAGTCGCCATTGCAAAGAAGTACTTTCAGACATAGGTAAAGTGTTTCACACATTTCTCAGTGTATGGTTAATCTTTTTGAGAGATTTAACTTGGCAAAGTTGCGCAACCTTAAGGCGAAGTGTTGTGCAAAGTTTTATCAAAAACTTTACAGGATTGATTAGTCAATGAGTGACTAATCTGCAGCAGACTTTTCAGAGAAGTTGAATTTTTCAGAACTTTCAATATTTCTGATAATTTGATGAATGATTTCTAAGTTTGGTGGAGTCTAAGGTTAACCTTGATATAGAAGTGATCTAACTTCAAGGTTAACTTGTTCTTTTGGAGATTAACACTCTCCATCAAGGACTATGAGGGGTTTCTTCGAGAACTCACCACCACATTTGGAGATGCAAACACAAGTCGAGTGGCAGAAACAAGACTTCAGAAGCTAGGTCAAGGTAACCGCCCTACCTCTACCTATGCATCAGAATTTAGGCATATGATATGTGATCTCACATGGCATGAAGATTATTTCATAAGCCAATTTAGATGGGGTTTAAGAGATAATGTGAAGCACTTTTTCCTCACGATGCCAAAGGTTAATACATTGAATGAATACATCATGCAAGTTATTCAATGTGATAACCGATTCTTTGAAAGGAAACAAGAAAAAGAAGTGGAAGGAAGACCTTGCCAATGGAAACCTTTCCAACCCACTCCTAAAGATGATTCTATGCTTGAACCTATGAAAATAGATGTAACAAGGTTCCAACCCTAACAACACAAAAGAAATAGAGAAGGAGAGATAACAAGTTATGCCTCTATTGTGGAAACCTTGGACATATTGTAGTTAATTGTCCCAACAAGAGAACAAACTCCAGAGTCGCAACCACCCTTGTAGAGCAGGGAAACGAGGAAGTCCAGTTGTAAAAGATACCATACACTCATACCATGATATAAGAAAGGTTGTCATAATTCTAGCTACAGCCATATAAACATATCTTGCACCTGTCAAGTTAATCATGCCCGAGAAGACCCTTTCCCTTATAGCCCTAGTAGATTTAGGAGCCTCCTCATGTTTTATCGATGAAGGATTGGTTAAGAAACATGGAATTCCTATACTTCAAAAGAACAAACTAGTAGTAGTTGAAGTAGTAGATGGATGAGCTCTAGCATCTAGGAATATAACCATGGAAACCACACCATTAAAAGTACACCTTGGTGACCATGATTCGCACATATATTTTAATGTTATATCTATCCCAATACATCTAGTTATCATTGGAATGCCCTGGTTAAAGAAGCATAATCCAGACATCAATTGGGAAAATAATAAAATCACTCATCGAGATATCCAGAAGAACACAACATATGTTAGAGTCGAGCCCCTCATACATGCAGTAAGGAAGGAGTCGACATATATGATCTATGCCGCACCAACTCAAGAATCCAAGAAAGATGATTGAGTGCAGCTACCTAATCAGTACAAAGGCTTCAAAGATGTTCTTGCAAAGAAGAATGCAGATAACCTCCCAAAGCATAGATCTTATGATTGTCCCAATAAGTCTTCAAGAGGGAGCACAACCACCCTTTGGAGCAATCTATAGACTATTCCTAGAGGAACTTACAAAACTACGCAAGAACATTTATGAGAATCTAGCAAAGGGATTTATCAAACACTCAAAGTCTCCCATAGGAGCCCCTACTTTTTTGTAAAGAAGAAGGATGGGACTATGTCGATGTGTGTAGACTATGGTGGATCGAATAAAGTCACTATAAAGAAGAGATATCCTCTACCACTTATATAAGAGCTCTTGGAATGCCTTGGAAAAGCAAAAGCTCTTCACAAAGATTGACCTTCGAGGAGCTTACAACCTTCTCAATATAAGAGAAGGAGACAAATGGAAGACAACATTTCGAACAAGGTATGGGCACTTTGGATATGTAGTTATGCCATTTGTTCTCACGAATGCTCCAACTATCTTTCAACATATGATGAGTGATATCTTTCGGGAGTATTTAGATGAATTTGTGGTAATATATCTTGATGATATCCTGATATTCTCCAAAAATCTAGAGGATCATGAATATCATGTAAAGATAGACCTAGAGAAGCTAAGAGAAAAAGGGTTATATGCAAAATTAGAGAAGTGCTCTTTCCATCAAGAAAAAGTGGAGTTTCTAGGATACATTGTATCAGAGAAAGAAATCTTTATGGACCCTAAGACGATCAAGACAATCCTTTGTTGGCAACCACCTTCCTGTGTTTGAGATGTACAATGTTTTTTAGGGTTTGCCAATTTTTATAGGATATTCATAACAAGTTACTCCAAGATAGTCACGTCTCTTACCAAGCTTATAGGAAACTCGAAATTCTCATGGACCGAAGAAGCAAAAAAAGCCTTTTAGACCTTAAAAACAACATTCACTACTGCTCCAATTCTAGTTCATCCTGATTCTAGTAAGCCCTTCTTCCTAGAGACAAATGCATCAGACTTTGCCCTGGTGCCATTCTTTCCTAATATGGAGATGATGGACACCTACATCAAGTTGCATATCATTCAAGGAAATTTTCCCTCCAAAGATTAATTATGAAATCCATGATAAATAACTTCTTGCCATAGTAGGCACATTTGATACCTGGCATCACCATCTAGAAGGAGCCGCTCACAAAGTTACTGTGTATACAGATCACAATAATTTGGAGTATTTTATGACCACCTGCATCGTAAATAGAAGGTAATCACTATGGAGTAACTTTCAATCCAGGTTCGACTTTGTCATTACCTATCGTCCAAGACGTCAACAATGTTAGTCAGATGCCTTGTCCAAAAGATCTTACCTTGCAGTGAAGAAAGGTGAAGAGGCCTTTGATCAACAAGAGAGTGTATTACTCAAGCCTGAGCATCTCCGCTTAGCAGCTATCTCTTCAACCCATCATGAAGATTCAACCTTGAGTCATTTGATCCGTAAGAATCTACCACAAGATGAATTGTTTTGTAATGTTAAGCAGAAAACTCAAGAAGAAAAAGTCTAAGAAGTAAATGAATTTTAGGAAAATGACGGGTTACTATTCTATAAGGACCTATTGTATGTCCCTCTAGGAAAGCCCAGGATCCAAGTACTTCAACAATGTCATGACAACCTTGCAGGAGGATATTTTGGAGTAAATAAAACAATAGAACTCATATCAAGGGATTTTTGGTGGTCGTAAATGCGAAAGGAAGTCAAAGAATATATTAGAATGTGTGACACTTGTAGTAGATCTAAGGTACCATGACATAAACCTCATGGCCTCTTGCAACCTTTACCTATTCGAGAAAGGCCATGGGCTTCATTGTCAATGGATTTCATCACAGATCTACCAAAGTCAGATAAGTATGATTCCATTCTTGTTATTGTGGATAGGTTTACAAAGATGGCACACTTCATTCCAACTACAAAGGCCATTACAGGTGCGGCCAATGCTAGAATTTTTCTCAAATACATCTTTAGGCTACATGGACTGCCTAATGATATTCTTAGTGATCGACATCCACAGTTCATATCTAGCTTTTGGAATAGCTTTTGCAAGCTCTTTGGTGTGAAAATTAAATTATCTACAACAAATCATCCACAGACTGATGGACGAACAGAACGGGTGAATCAAGTTCTAGAGCTATATCTCCATTGCACTAGCAACTATCACCAAAATGATTGGTTCGAGTTGTTACCCTTTGCATAGTTTGCCTATAGCAATAGTGTTCATGCATATACTAAGCAAACTCCCTTCTTTGCAAACTATGGACAACATCCAAGGATGGATACACAACTCTCAAATCATGTCAAGAACCCAGCTGCGAGAGACAAGGCCCAATACCTGATGAACATTCACAAAGAACTCAAGGAAGAGATCCATAAAGCTCAAGAACAATATAAGTACTATGGAGATCAATATCATCTCGAGAATCCATCGTATCAAATTGGCGATAAAGTATGGTTACTCACAAACAATTTGTAAACTTCAAGGCCTTGTGCAAAGTTAGATCATCAAAGATTTGGTCCATTTACCATCTTGGCCAAGATAAATCCAGTCACCTTCAAGCTCTAGCTACCAAGTACCATGAGAATACATTCATTTTTCCATGTATCCATGTTGGAACCATATCACATTTCACCATTGAGGGGGGAGAGACCTAGTCCTTCACCACCTATCGAGATTGATGATCATGAAGAATTTGAAGTCGAGCATGCCCTAGATTTGAGAATATCGCGAGCAAGAGTAGAGTACCTTATTCATTGGAAAGGCTATGACATCAGTGATCGTACTTGGGAAACTACAGAAAACCTTTAGAGAGCACCAATAAAGCTTCGAGAATTCCATAAGAGAAATCCAATGAAGTTGAGACTAGAGAACATGACCGCTTTTTGTGGATCTCATCGCTTGAGGGGGAGGTGATGTCATGGACAAAGGAAACCATCCTGAATTTCTTATTCCATGTGTATCCTATATCTCATGATTGGTTCATAATTAGGAGAGTTCAATGCTTCCATTGCATCCCGAACATGCCAAAACCCTAAGATCGGCTGTCTTCTTGCTTGATTCTGACATGCAGAGACCATGCTTTTTTTTTGTAATATAAAGGAAGTTCGGCATTAGCCTACTCTCCCGGACTGGAATTAAATAAAGAAAAGTACAAGAGAAGGGGACTAGTGCCCACGGGACCCCCCAAATCCCACAAAGCAGGGGAAGCTTTTACAGAGCTTAGATGACATTACAAAGAAGGTTAATCACCCTCTCATCGCCCTCATGTGGGGCCCACTTGGGTTTAAGCCTGTTATTGCTAAAAAAGAGTACTTGATGATGCGTGAAGGGGGGGGGGGGATTTCTTACAGTTGGCAATCCTCTTGCCAAGGAGGAACAACGATTTCTCAATAGACCACTCTTTGGGGGAGTCACCGAAGTTGACAGCACATCTTGCAGAGACCGTGCTTTGAATTGATGACATCATCGATGACATCATCAATTCATCACCCCCCTTGGAAAACATATATAAGGAGGGGTTGACCACATTCATTCTTAGCCTTGCCAATGCCAGTCTTGGGAGCTCAAGGAGTCATGACCATCAAGTAAGTACTCTCTAAGTTCTAGTTCCAGTTCTTGTTTTGTTCCTTGTTCGAGTCTTGTCTAGTCTAGTTCTTAGACATCCTGTCTTGTCCTCTTGTAATCTCATAGTACGAGATCTTATCGAGTTGATTCTTGTATCTAGTTCATCTCCCAAAAGGGAGTTCTTGTAATCCAGATATCTTGTTCCATAATTATGGTCCCAGGTTGTGGGATCTCCTATATCGTCTCTAGTCCAGTTTTCCATACCTATCGATCCCAAATTATGGGATGTATTGTATCATTTACGTATTTTTGTATCATTTTCCCTACATGGGTGCTCTTGTAATCAGAAGTGTATTTCTGAAATCTTGTCTACTATAGTGAGAGAGCACAATCTAGTGCTCCCTTGTTAGGACCTCTACATGGACATGCACGTTCCTGATTTCAACACCCTCATGGGACAATTGTTTACACATGAGTAAAAGCTTATAAAGAATGGAGAGAACTCAAAAGGTAATCAATCTATGCCCTATAGATAGACAAGAACAAGAATAAATATAGCAAAGGCAAAGGTAAAAATTCTGATGATGAGGGAAGCACCTCTCAAGAAAACATTTCAGATAGAGGTAGAGGCTCAAGACGAAGAGGCACAAGAGGAAGACAAGGTAGGGGGAGATCTCAAAGCTCCTCTCCATGTGCCATATGTGGCTTAACTAATCACATTATTGAGAATTCTCTCAAGAATCCTAGAAATCAAAGCGGAGGAGGTTACAACAGAGGAGGCTATGGAAGCTCAAGAGGTAGATTCAACAACAAGAATGGTTACAACAATCTCATACAACAATAATAATTATCAAGGAGGATACAAAGGAAGGAGAGACTACAAAAATTATGCATATGGTCAAACTTAAGAGGACTCATTACTGTGAATGAATATGAATATGAAGCAAGGTAAAGCAGATGAACATGTATTCTATATAGAGTCAAGTTGCTCAAATCAAGGAGGATATAGAGCAAGGAGAGACTATAACAATTATGCAAATGATGAAACTCAATAGTACTCATTACTTTTGATGAATATGACTATGAAGCAAGGTAAAGCAGATGAACATGTATTCTATATAGAGTCAGACCTGGAGGATCCAAGGAATAGACATAAAGTGCAAACAGGAGATGACAAAAGGCATCTACTGGAAAAGATAGGCAATGTGAAGACTTCAAATGGTAATATGAACCTATTAAGCAAGGTATTGTATGTGACAACCATAACCAAAAACCTCATAAGTGTAGGTCAGATTATTGAAAAAGGATTGCAGGTCAAATTCACAAAGAATGGAACATTTGCTTAGGATCCACATCACGGATCCAAGAGGATAGAAAGAGGAGAAAAGTCAATTAGACTTTTTACTTTGAGCTCCAAGATACTAGGAACATTGCATGATTAGATTATGGTAGTCAAACCTTATCAAAATTGCAAATTTGGCACAAAAGGTTAGCTCATATAGGTGAAAGAGCTTTGAAGAAAATTCATTAGGGTTCAGAGTTTGCTTGGTCTACCAAACATCTCCAAAGATCAAATGATTTACGAGTGTAGTGCTTGTAAAATTGGCAAGTCTCACAGACAACCATTCACGAAGAAGGGATACATTCATGGAGACCTATTGCAGTTATTTCATATAGATGTAGGAGCCTTGAATCTCTAGATCTAGGTACTATGTTTCATCCATTGATGATTGAAGCAGATGGACAATACTATATTTTATGAGGCATAAATATGAAATGTTCTCTTGTTTCAAGAAATATCTAGCACTGGTCAAAACTCAAACAAGTAAGACTTTGAAGAGGCTACGGCTAGGTGGAGGGGGAGAATATTTCTACCATGAGTTTGATTCTTATCTCCAAAAGAGAGATTACAACTAGGTATACTCAATAGAAAAATGGGATGCCAGAGAGAAGAAATAGAACCATAGTGGAGGCAAGATCAATGCTAAATGAGAAGAAGTAGCCCGATAACCTATGGATAGAGGTTGTATCTACAACCACCTATCTAATCAATAGAATCCCATAAAAAGCATATGACACATATCATATGCACACATACCTTCACAAATCAGAGGCAAATTTGATCCAAATGTAGAGAATTGCATATTAATTGACTATGAACTTAATTTGAAAGGGTATAGGATATATAATCCAAGCGATAAAGGTTTCATTGTAAGTAGAGATGTTTTTTCTTTTATAAAAAAAATCTTGGTTTGAGGATGATTGTAGGAAAATCAAACTTGCCTATGACCGAGAGGAAGACTTTCCAGCATTGTTAAAGAGGAATGAGCATACACATGAAGCTTCAAGTGATTCTGAAGAAGACATGAAGACTCCAAGAAGGGAAATCAATTCTTGGAACTCTAAAGGCAAAGCCAAAGTGAGGGAGTTGAGAGTTGTGGCAGAATCATCTCAACATTTTATAAAGAGATCTACTAGAGAGAAAAGGAAGCTAACAAAGTATGGTTATGAAACTTCATTAATCACAAATCATTCTATTTACATAGCTTAAGATACAAACTCAGGAGAGCCATCTACATATGAAGAGGCCAAGAAGAAGCCAGAATGAAGAGATGCCACAGAAGAAGAGATAGAAGCTCTAACAAAATCAGACTTGGGAATGGGTTCCCAAGAACCCATCTATGAAGGTCATTGGTTCAAGGTGGATTACAAGGTATAAAAGAATTTTGATGACTCAATTAATAGGTACAAATCAAGGCTTGTAACTAAGAGGTTTACACAAACCCATGTCATTGACTATGAAGAGACATTCTCACTTGTGGCAAAAATGCCCACAATTAGAGTACTTATGAGTATAGAATCTTCTAAGAATTTCAATATCTATCAAATGGATGTTTAGAATGCTTTTTGAAATGGTTGGATTTTAGAGGAGGTGTACATGGCTCAACCTCTTGGATTTGAAGATCAACTATATCCAAAATATGTATGCAGGTTCAGGAAAGCTTTGTATGGCTTGAAGTAAGCTCATAGAGCATGGAATCATAGACTTGTCACTTACTTGCAGGATAAAGGTTTTATGGTAAGCAAGGAAGATCCTTCCCTCTTTATCAAGAAGGATCAAGGCTCAAATGAAGGAAGAGCTCAAGATTAGTCATCTTGGCCTTCTCACATACTCCCTAGATTTGGAAGTGGTATATACAAAGAAATGTATGTTCCTAACTCAGAGAAAATATATTGGAGATATGCTTACCGAATTCAAGATGGAAAATACAAAGGTTGTAGGTATGACCATGAAGGTAAATCTGAAGCTAAGTGCTCATGAAGGTGTTAATTGAAGATGTTACTAGCTATCAAAGCTGAGTTGGAAGCTTGAATTATTCTACCCTAACTAGAATAGATATATGTCAGCGTGATAAGTCAGTTCATGTACACCCCAAGGAATCCTCGCATGGAAGTAGACAAGAGAATCCTAAAGTATTTGAAGGGTACAATTGATAAAGGATTATACTATCCATATACATTTGATTTAAATGTTAAGATCTTCTGTAATGCAGACTGAGTAGTCTCTAAAGATGATGGGAGAAGCACATCAGGTTACCTTACTTTTGAGGTACCAAATTAATCTCATGGTCTTCCAAGAAGCAACCTACGATTGCTCTCTCATCAACAAATGCTGAATACAAGGGACTTGCAAATTCTACTCAATAAGCTATGTGTATTAAGACCCTATGTTTTGATTTAGGGTTGAATACTTCTACTCCGAACATATTTGGAGACAATATAAGTTCATTACATCTTGATACTAACCCTATATATCCTTTGAGGACTTAACATATAGAGGTTCATTACCATTACGTGAGAGAAAATATCATGAGTAAGGAGATTCAACTCTCATATGTATCTAAACAACAACAATGTACAAATATGATGACAAAGGCATTGGATGGAAGAAAATTAAGCAAGTTCAAATCAATGATTGGACTATAGGAAATCATGAAGGAATGAAATCTCAAGCATATTAGGCTTGAGGTGGAGCTCTTGGTAAATTTATGAAGCCTAAGTGCATTGCTAAAGTCATGGGACTATACATCCATTTTATCTCTTCACAAGAAGGAACTATATGTGAACCTATGCTAGTCATTCTTAGCATAGTTACTTTGGATAAATGTAAAAGCAAACAAAATAAGGAATATCATGAAGTTAGGGAGCATAATACATCACTCATGTGGTAGGAAGAATAAACTCAAATCATCCCTAAAGTGTAGGAGCATTTTTAGGTGAGGGGAAATTCAAATTCAAACTTGAATAATGAGTATAAAAAGACATGTTTTTAGTTGCGGGCTATGTGAGCCATCTTGAGAGACTTTGAGCTACGTCACTGAGCACACATTGAGATCACTTCATGTATGAGTATTCCACTACACCTCCCTTGTATCATATGTTAATAAGCATATACATTTTGGTACATTTCTTCAAGTATATCTCTATCTGCTGTTCTCTCCAACATCTTCATCATTGTAGTGATTTGTGGAATCCATTGCTCTAATTGTACTCTTTCATTGGTTGTACTTTAACTCGGATTAGTTAGAGTAAAGTTTCTAATACGTGCATATCAATTTCCATCATATTTGATTCAGTGCATCACCATATATGAATCGTAGAAGTTGAGTGTGTCTACATGTCTTCTAGATCCTAAAATATCGAGATGACCCCATGACTTGTTAGATTCATTTCTTAGTGTATGGTGTACCTAAATTGATGAAATAACTTGCTTTAGTTAGCTAAAGCCTCCAATTAGATATTTTCAAAATCTCTTGGTTAATTCATACAAGGTTGTGAGCTCTAAACAAATTCTTGATCACCTTTATTCAAGAAATAGAAGGTTTCTTCACATTTCTAATACATGCAAGTTCTCTATTTTGATGCAAACTTTTGAAAATGATGTTCCAAAGAACTTGGTGGTTCCAAATGCATTAATGTTAAGCTAAGGAAGGTTTTTAAACATTCAAGGAGTTAACTTGGCAGGTGTAAAGTAGGTTTTTTGCAACACCACCTCATCTCTAGAGCATACTCATCCATCTCCTCACATATGCATGTATGAATGTATTTATACATGCATATGTATGAATGTTTATATGTATGTTAGGAATGTATGTATGTATGTTTGTGTGAATATATGTATGTATGTATGTATTTATGTATGTATGTATGTATGTATGTGTGTATTTATGTTTATATGTGTATATGGGTGCTATATGTGTCTATATGTATTTATGAATGTATATGTGTATGTATGTTTATATGTACATATGAATGTATGTATTTAATATCCCTATCTATACCTCTACATCACCTTGAAGATACATATGCTAAATCCTATATATATATATATATATATATATATATATATATATATATATATATATATATATATATATATATATATATATATATATATATATATATATATATATATATATATATATATATATATATATATATATATATATATATATATATATATATATAGGATTTAGCATATGTATCTGTGTATTAATCTTTGGGTATAAACAAAGTACTTTGTCTTGTACGTTATGGTTCCATCATAAAATAGAGAATTCCGAAGAGTACTGTCCTATTATAAAGAGATTATAGTTCATTTGAGGAAGCTCTATGTTGAAGCCTGCATATTCCATTGTTTGTGAAGAAAAATCTTCTTAATTATTTGACAGAGTGTATCTTTAGTGATACATCAAACTTCAAGCTACATAGGAAGACTGGTTTGTTCCTTTAGGAAATATGTACGGATAATATTATATTGGATCATTTATCTCTTCATAGTACTTCCACTGCGACTCACTATTTTCTCTACATAACTCTCCATCAAGATAAAATTTAATCTTTTGACCTTCAAAATTTTTTAGCATTTCAAAGATGTTACATTATTTGAGAGGATACTCAAACAACGCTTTTTATTCCTCAAAATCTAGAGGAGGTTTGGACAACATAAGTGAAATTAAGAATGCATGTGTTTTTCTATGCTCGACATATTTTTTTATTACACCAATTTTTGTAAATCTTATCATATATCTAATCTATAGTCTAGATTCAAAGTGTGGAACATGATAATCTAGATCCTTCACAATAACAAACTCTATTTGTTTTCTCTGTAGATTATGTATAAGAAAAACCATTGCCCGTCAGTAGAGCTCAAGATAATTGTATTTCTCTTGCACTCTACTGAAGAAATAGAAGACATTTTAAGTAGTCCCTATAGTCAAGTAGTTACATTCACTAATGAAAAATTACCAAACCTCTAAGTCATAGCCCTGAATATTTTGAGCTCACTTCATGACATTTATTCAAACATTTTATCATGTCTTATGAAAACCATATATGCTCCAAAGCTTTCTTGTTTTTTTTGCCCCCCATGTGCTTCACCTGTAAAAGATGGAGCAGAGGTTCAATGCATGTGGGATATGGAAAGGCACTCCTCAACATGTGCTTGGTGTGATGTTTGAATGAGCCCTTCAAGCTTAAAGGCACACACCCAACAAAGGGGAACCTACTACTGAAGGAGGACATAAACCTCATCTATTGGATACATTTTGAAAGTCAGAGGTAAAGATCTTGTTATTAATAATTTCCTATGCATGAAAGGGATGTAGGAGAGTGCATTAGATCTCACCATGTTGGAATATAACAATCAATAAGAAGTTTGATAAGAATAAATATCATCCATGGAAGTTTAGGAACTCAATTTATCTCATGGGAAAAGGATTATGGGGTCTCATTTGTGGCACAAATGCAAGAACTAGATTAGGAGAGAATTCAAATCCTGATCAACTAAGGAAATTTAGAGAGAGGAATGAAAGGGATAAGAAATTCATCTTCGTACTATCACATCACATTAGCAATCCCATGCTTGGGTTAATATATGGCAATTCAATCTTCAAACTTAGTTTGATTTGGATCATCATGATGCCACTTAGATCCTCATAAAGCAAACATTCAAGCACGACTAATCACGAATCAAGTTTGAATTTGAATATTTCCCTCAATAGCCAAATTTTGAATCACACGTAGATGTGAGTAGTTGCCTATAATTTAGGGAAAGTAATTCCTAACTTATAAGGAATCATTTCATCTGTATATCAACACACACTTACCTTTGCATTTGAGAGATGTGACATATGTGTGTGCTCCTAGATAGTTTGGAAGAAAATTCATAGACCACTGAGCTAAGATAGCTCCCTTCGTTGCTTGCTTCAGTGAGTTTTAATAAGGTTTTGTTTAGCCATATCCAACACTTAGAATTTTGTGTAAACACTCTAGATTGCTTTGTGTTGAGAATTGTTCATTAGTCATATCTCACTCAATTCTTGTAATCTTTGGCTTGGTTATCTACATCTTTTGAGAAAATCAAGTTTAAAAGTCAATAGGTTTCTATCTGTGTACACCTATTGAAGAGAAAATTTTATCGATTTTCAAGGTATTCAATCTCCCAGTAGGAGTTACCAATATACGTGAGATAACTTGCATTGTCAAGGTGACAGGGTATAGTTTAGGTATGCAAAAGATTCTAGGTTGACTTTGCATATTCTTAGAGATTTGATCATTTCATTAAGTAGAGATTATGTGATGTTGCTTGTGAGGACATTATAGCTTCAAGGTTGCATAAGGATGTTAAAAAACTCTCTCAATAGTGCTATCAAAGCTATTTAAGACATTTAAAGCATTAAAGAGGACGTTGATAGGAATCTCAAGGAGTTTGAAGGAAGAAGCATTGTTGGATCAAGCTCAAAGGCACACACCAAGCAAGGGGGGGCCTACTAATGAAGAAAGAAGACATAAACATCATCTATTGAATACATCTTGAAGATTAGAGGTAAAGCTTTTGTTATTATTCATTTTCTTTGCATCAAAGGGATCTAGGCAAGTGCACTAAAACTCATCATGCCATAGTATAGCACTCAAATTGAGAAGTTGGACAAGAATTATTATCAACCATAGATGTTTGGGATCTCTTGTTATCTTATGGGAAGAAGCTACAGTAATACAACTTGTAGCCAACACAGCTTAGAGGAAAACAATGACATTTCAAATGATAACACACATGGAAGAGGTCAAGGAAGAAATAGAGGAAGAGGTTAAGGTTCATACAGTCCTCATAAAGGTATACCATGGTATCATTGTGGTAAAGTACGACATTATGCAAATGATTGTTGCAAAAAGATTGGAAGTCTTAATGGAGGAAGCCAAAGGAGCCAAAATAACTATGATAACATCAAGTAAAGGAGACAAGTAAACCATGCTTTCCATGAAGCATGAGTACAATGACACGATAAGTGATGAGCAAAAATGGTTTATAGATTTAGGTTGCAACAATCATATGACCAACGAAGGAGATTTATTCTCAAATATACAAGCTCTAAGTGAAAAAGGATGTGTGGAGACTCGCGATGAAACTCAACACACAATGGAGCATGTTGGAGAAATCAAGCTTGGAGACAAGAAGGTATTGACTGATGTTCTTCATGTTCCTACTATTCCAAACAATTTGATTTCAGTAGGACAAAAATGGTAGAGAAAGAATATCATGTTATCTTCAATGAAAAAGGTTGCTTTATAAATAATAAAAAATAAGTATTCAAGGTCATTTCTGAAGGAAGGAAAGAAGGTAAGATATTCACTTTGGACATTCAACAACCACATGGAAAGGTGATGTATATTTAGTTTGAAAACAAGAGGTTTGCTGAAATAAATTTGTGGCAAAAAAGGTTTGGATATATCAGCATTCCCAAGCTCAAGGACATGACCAACCATGAAGTGGTAAGAGGTCTTCCAAGGTTCAATGATGCTTGACTACATGAGGTTTGTGAAGCATGTCAACTAAGAAACCAAACTCGACAACCATTCAAGAAGAGCAACTATGTGGCAAGGAATGTCCTTGACTTGATAGACACGGATGTATGGGGACCAATAGAACAACCATCAATGGCTGCTAATAGATATTTTATCACTTTTATTGATAATCATCAAAGAAAAGTACGGATGTTTTGCATAAAACAAAAATTAGATTTGTTCTCTATGTTCAAGAGATTTAAAGCACATGTAGAAAAGGGAATAGGATGGGACATAAAGGTCTTGAAGTCTAATGGAGGAGGAGAATATTTCTCTAAAGAATTTTCATATTTTCCTTATGAAAATGGCATCAAACAACAATTTATATGTAGGTACCCACCTCAAAAAGATGGAATTGCTGAAAGGAAAAATGGACATATCAAAGAAGTTGCAAGATGCATGCTCAATGAGATGAAGGTGCCACTAAACTATTGGGTTGAATAAGCTAGTATAATTGTTTATTTGATGAAAAAGTGCACAAAAATTGGAGTGCACAATTTAAATCCTGAGGAGATTTATGATGGATTTTAATCCCTAAAATTTGCACACTAGAAGTGAAATGAACCCAACACCTAGGTTCCTTCGTAAACCTTTTTTGCTAGCTTGGAGAGAAAACTTTGATTCGTCTACCTTAAAGTGATCCAAATCACCTAAACGTTTAGCCACACTTAGTATGGGTCATCACTTTTGAACAAGTTATAGAACACCTCAAATGCATTTGTTTAGGTGAGTCAACAACTCTGTACAAAACACACTATTTAGAGATGTACGATATGCAGAAAATAGGGTTACAACAATATACCAAATTCTCTACACATAAAACTCATTTTAAGAAGCCATCTTAGGGAAATTAAGAGACATATTTAATCTATAGATTGCACCTTAAATGTCTTAAAGTAGATATGTACAGAAAGAGCTACAATCATCATAAGTAGACTATGTCTATACCTACAAGAGACTATAGGTGTTGTGGGTTTGATAGCTTTTCCTTACTCCTCTATGCATGTAATTTCCTGCTCTACATTTTTCCTAGCTTTTGACTACTATGTTCCATCTCTTTGAGCCTTGGATGACTCTCTACTTGAGCCTCCTTGAGTATATGTCTCCTAGTCTTCAAATGTCGTACAAGACTTCCATGCATTTGATGACTCTTCACCTCGCCCCAAGTGATCTAAGTCATAACTTTTGTCTACATTAAGGTATTTTGATCCCTTTGTCCACCTAGAGCTTGCGTAGTTCACATTTTCAACACTCCCCCTCAAGCTTAAGTTGGTAGTGTCCATATCAAGTAAGCTCACAACGTTTGAAAACTTTGTTAACTTGGTCACATCCAAGCTTTTGGTGAAGATATCTACAACTTGGTCCATTTTTACCTACAAAATGAACATCAATGTCCTCACTTGCAACATTTTCCCTTACATAATGGTAATGCACCTCAATGTGCTTGCTCCTTGATGATACATGGGATTGTTAGCAAGATGTAGGCTTGACATGTTATCTCCATAAATCGGAATTGGTCCAAATTGTATATCAAGATCTTGAAAGAGCTTCCTAAGCCACACTGTTTCACATGAAGTGAGGCTTGAAGATCTATATTCCGCCTCTCTTGAATACAATGAAACTGTGGGCTTTGTTTTGCTCATCCATGAAATTTATTTTGTACCTAGCATGAAAACATAGCCATAAGTTGACTTTCTATCATCAATGCTCTCTACCCAATGTGCATCAATACATGTTCTTAGTTGAATTTCTTCATCATAAATGTATATCAACCCATAATTAACTACACTCTTCACATACCTTACCACTCTCTTTGCATGATTGAGATGTCTATTTGTGGCTGCATGCATGAAATGGGATAAAACTCCAACTATATAGCACAAGTCAGGCCTTGTGAGTGTAGCATAGATCAAGTATCCCACAATGTCCTGTATAGTGTAAGGTCTTCTAGCTTCTTGCCATCGTCCTTGCTTAACTTGATATTTGAATCCATAGGTTGAGCTACTAGTTTGCAATCTATCATGCCAAACCTAAAAAAAACAGCTAGAAGATACTTCTCTTGAGAGAGATAGATACCTTCTTTCCCATAGATCACCTCAATGCCAAGAAAGTATTTTAGCACACCTAAATATGAGATTTTGAACTCTCTTCAAAGATTTTTTTTGATGGTGCTTATCCATCCATCATCATCAAGTGTTACAAGATGATCATCTACATATATGCATATCAAACGTATCTTGTCATTTCTCTTCTTCACATACAAGGATGGATCTGCATCACTTGGAGAGAAACCACATTTCTTCAAGAAGTCAACTAGCCTCTGATTCCAAGCCCTTGGGGCATGCTCTAAGACATACAAGGCCTTCTTCAACCTGCAAACATAGAGAGGATGTTGTCGATCTACATACCCTTTAGGTTGTTCCATGAACACCTCTTCTTCTAACTCACCATTCAAGAAGGCATTCTTTATGTCCATCTAGTAGAGAGGCCACTTCCTTGCTGCACATAGAGCTATGCGAGCTCTAATGGTAGCCTTATTTTCCATAGGGAAAAAATTATCCTCATAATTCCTCCATTGTTTTTGTGTGAAGCCTTTGCCTACTAGTCTGACCTTGTGCCTTGCCAAGCTGTCATCTACATTCCTCTTGGTCTTCTACATCCACCTATTTTGGACTATCTTCATGCCCTTCCTTCTTAGGTAATAGTTCCCAAGTGTTTTTCTCCTTAAGAGCTTTGAACTCCTCTTTGATATCCTTCCTACACTTTGGTTTGGTCTTTGCCTCCTCATAGGAATCTGGCTCTTCATCGGCAATGACATTCATCATGTATGCATAGTGATTTGTCATGAAAGAACCATATATATACCTTTATAGGAGTGCCTTCTTCCTTGTAGACCTCCTCTCTTGACCTTTAGGATTTTTCTTCTTGACTCTATTGAGCTTTACATTAGGATAAATAACCTCCATAAGCTCTTCCTCTTCTAACTCCTCTTAAGCTTTCCTAGTGTCATAGTCTGTCTCTTGTAGTGTGGTTGAGATTCAAAGAGCAAGTCCTAAATCAAGAAAAATGGGACAAAATCAGGACTCAATGGAAGTGAATATAATTACTGTGTTGCTTATGCAGGTAAAATGGGAAAGTTACTACTAATTGAGATGGAAGATCTCAACTTTTTAATGATCCATGATTTCTATCTTAAAAAAACTATTTCCCTTTTGCATTATTGTCTAGTATAATTAACTTCCATATGTATGCTTGGTTCATGAACAACTTATTTTATAATCACATATATCTACATAAGAGATAATATGTGTATGCATACATACTCGTGCATGTGTTATATCCACAAGTGTATCATGAACCATATGTACTTTCATGTGTGATGCATCCTGATATGTGTATTCTTCTAGTATATTGTATAGATTGAATGTATGTGTGTCTACCCATTCAAGGACATATCAAAGCACATGAATGGGATCATGTAAGAATTTGTGATTTGATTGTGTTTGAGTCATGATTCTAATGTGCATATACATGATTATTTTTATGTGATTGCGCATGAAATGTGTGAGATCAAGAGGTTTGTGTGTGCATTGTATTATATGCAAATCATGTGAATTGTTAAAGGATAGAATATACCTTCGTTGATTGTACCTTTAAGATACTTAAGTACTCTCTTAGCGGCATCCATGTGTGGTCTTCTCGGTGAGTGCATGAACTGACTAAGCACTCCCACACTATATGAGATGTCTGCCCTTGTATGAGTAGCATATATCAAGCTACCTATCAAGCTTTGATACTCTTTAATGTCTTCAATTTTCTCACCTTCATAAACACTTAGTTTATGATTCATCTCCAAAGGTGTACCAGCAGGTTTAGTGTTCTCCATTTTGAACTTGAGAAGAAGATCGTGAATGTATCTTCTTTGAGTCAAATACATTCCTTCATCTGTGTATATCACGTGCATACGTAGGAAATATGTGAGCTCACCTAGGTCACTGATTTTGAACTCCTCTTGCTGGTGTCTCTTGATCCTTTGAATGCCATTTAGATAATCACCTGTCACAATAATATCATCTACATATACACATAGATAGAAAACCTCATTGTGATCCCTTTTGATGAATAGAGAAGGATCTGAGCTGCTAGTTTTGAACCCTTGATCTTGAAGATATGTAACCAACATGTAATTCCAAGCTCTAGGAGCTTGTTTCAATCCATACAATGCTTTCTTACGTTTGCAAACATAAGATATATGATTAGGGTTTTCAAAACCCGGTAGTTGTGACATGTATACCTCTTCACTTATCCAACCATTTAAGAATTCATTTTTCACATCAAGTTGGAGGAGTCTCCAATTCCTTGCAGCAGCTACACTTATCAATGTCCTGATTGTAGTCATCTTTGCAACTGGTGAGAATGTTTCCTCATAGTCTATACCATGAGTTTGTGAGCATCCTTTGGCAACTAATCTTGCCTTGTACCTGCAAACTGATCCATCTGAGTTTCTTTTAACTTTATATACCCATCTACAACCCATTACCTTTTGATTGGCGATATTGGAACCAAATCCCAAGTGTCCATTTCCTTCAATGCATCTATCTCTTCTTTCATGGCCTTTTCCCAATTAGGGTTTCCCTTTGCCTCTTCATAGGTTGAGGGTTCCTCTGAAATGGAGTCTTTTGCCAAGTATATTGAATGCTTCGTAACAAATGTGGAATTGGTTGTTTCTTCTCTCTTGCTGATCTTCTAGGTACTTGTTTGGAGCATTCTCCAATCTCTTGCATCTTTGCTTTGCCTCTTGACTTCCATAGCTTGTAATCCTTTTCCCTTTCATCTTGGTCATCGTCTGTATCACTTCTTGGATCCTGGACCTGTGTATCATGCTTGCTTCCTAATTGATGAGAGTCAACATCAATATCATATGGTAGTGTTACCTTTTGTTTGTCTTCATCATACCAAGACCTGTGTTCTTCAAACATAACATCTCTACTTGTAGTGAATTGCTTGGTTGAAGGATTGAAGAACCTGTAACCAATCTGAGTTGAATCATATCCAATAAACACTCCCTTTGTTGCCCTTTCATCTAGCTTACCTCTTATTTGTGATGGTACATGAACATAAGCTAAACGACATCCAAAAACCTTGCAATGTCCAAGACTAGGTTTTCTTCCATACCATGCTTCATAAGGAGTCATACCTTGAAGTGATTTGGATGGTTGTCTATTGACAAGGTACACAGTAGTTGAAATAGCTTCTGCCCATAGATAATGTGGCAACTTCTTCTATCCAAGCATTGTTCGGGCTGATCCAACTAATGTCTTGTTTCTCCTCTCTGCAATTCCATTTAGTTGAGGAGTGTACCTAGTAGTCACTTCCCTTCTTATACCTTTTTCCTGCAAGAACTCATCAAACTCTTTGGAGAAGTATTCTCCCCCTCCATCAAATCTCAGCTTCCTTAGTGATCTACCTGTATGATTCTCCACATGTGCAAGATACTTGTTGAAGCAATCAAACACTTCATTCTTACTCTTGATAAAGTATAGAACAATTCATCTACTATGGTCATCAATAAATGAGACATAATACCTTTATCCTACGAATAAAGGTTCTTGACTTCGTCCCCATACATCTCTGTATGTACTAAGTCCAAAAAATTGTTGTGGATGTAGCCTTTACGGTTGGTTGTCTCTGTGCCTTCCCAATCTGACATGCATCACACCTGTTGATCATGTGTTGCTTTGATATGTTTGGCAGTCCTACAACACTTTGATCTATGCATATATTCTTCAAGGTTCTTTCATTCACATGACCAAGTCTCTTATGCCATGCTTCAAGCTCACTTAGGGTTTGAGACCCAAAGTTGAATAGAGCTATGTTCCTGGTTTCTCCTACTTCAAATGTAAAGAGCCTACCATGCTTCTCACCTCGGGCTATCTTTTTGAAGCCTTGACATGGATCTTCCACAAAAGCTCCATGTTGGGTGAACCTAACTTGCAAGCCTTTTTTAGCTATTTGGCCTACACTTATTAGGTTTTTACTTATAGTGGGTACATATAGAACCTTACTCAGGAATATCTGTCATGCCATTAGGAGCTTTGACATTACCAATCTTCTCCACATTGTGCTTTGTGTCATCCCCTGTTTGCACTTCATGTCTATGCTTTGGACTTTCCAAGTCAGATAGAAGAGCAATGTTGCCTGTAACATGATTCGAGCATCCTAAATCTATGTAGAAGAAATGATCATCTTCTTTACCTTCTTTGTGGCTTAGATTCATAAGAAGTAATGAGACTTCATGTGGTTGATCTTCTGAATAATTGTTGTAGTCCCTTCTATTGTTATTGTTGAAGTTGTGTCCACCTTTGCTTCTATTGCTGCCATATCCACCTCTTCCACTTCCTTTCTAGGTCTTCCCATTGAACTAGCAATTCTGAGTGGTGTGGTTGGTCTTATCGCATATGGCACAAGGTTGAACATTATGACCTATGGATTTGTCTTGCTTTGGTCCTTTCTTCTTCCCTTTCCACTTGCTCTTGCTTGCGAAGTTGGCTTGGGAGGTGTCTTCTTCATCTTCTTCTTTCTTCTTGCCTTTCTACTTCTTATCCTTCTTATATGCATATAGAACACTAGTTGAATAACCATGATAAGAGTTACCTTCCTTTATGCTATTGTTGGCTTCTTGATTGAAGAGTTGTCCAAGAAAGATGTTGAAGTCTCGAGTTTTCACATCCATGATGAGATCATAAGCCGTCGTGAAGGATTGCAAATGCTTATCACTTCGAATGCCGTTGAGAATTTGCCTCATGATGACCTCTTCTTCAATCAGCTCTCCAATGGATGCCAACTGATCCGCAACCTCCTTAACTTTGGTAACAAACTCTATGATGGTTTGTTTAGGTGTCTTCTTCATTTGGTTGAACTCCTTCCAAAGATGATTCTTTCTTGTTTTGGTACTAGCAGAAAAGAGAGTCTCGAGGGCATTTCAAGTCACTTGAGATGTCTTTCATAAGACCTTATAAGCATGTGATAAGTTCAAAGAAGCACACTATGTACTTTGGAGCATCAAGGAGAATGAGTTGATACAAAACAGATAGGTTCGTGGGTCGACTAGCTCAAGATCTTACTATCTATGGAAGAGACAATGAACTTCAAATGCCCATAGCAACCAGCGTGATTACAATTAGAGGAAATCCTTTGATGGAAATGATACACATAGGGTTGAGTGTATAGAATGCACAAAAGTATAAGGAATAAGTAAAATATGCTATAGGAATGAATGAGACATTCATCGGTGGTACTTCCTATTTTTTAGGAATACGTAGCAATTGACCCCAAGACAGAAAAACTCAGAGGTCCCCCAATTTACTGAACCAAATGCTATGAAAATGTATAGGCATAAACTAGACACTAATATCTTTCCGATGATCCATGTTGCACTCAATTTGGAGATCTGGAGAGAGAGCAGGAGCCTCTGCAAGATTACTATTGGCGAAGAAGATGATGTAGAGAATTGAAGGAGCAAGACGATGATGGTCACAAGTGTATGTATATTGCTTCCATGTAATGTACAAGTGATTTCAAGTCTTTATATACACTCTAGGAGTGTTCCACGACTTCGAGAAGTGAATTTTGAATTCAAATGAAGGTGGGAATGGTTATTGGAGGAAATCAATTCACTTTCCTACAATCTAGGAAAAGTGAAAATCTAGTTTGATCTACTTTTAGGTGATTGATTGCTTGATTGAATGCAACTTCAACCACCACAAATTCGTGGGATTTGAGCTTTATCTTTCTACCTTTACATGTGTAAAGCTCAAAGCTTTTACAATGGTAAATGAACCATCAAAAATCTCTAAAAAAATACAATAAATGAGCATAAGAAAAAGAACTCTCCAACGGATTTTCTTTCGACGCGATAGCCTTTGATGTAGATCAAATCAACCTCAAGCATACTGTAAGCTTAATGTTCCAACATAGAGGATTTTTTGAAAATAAGGAGATACCACCTCAAAGCATTGGTATGAAAATTTTTGTTATATTCAAGAATAAAAAGATAAAGGTCTCACTCTTTGAGAAGGGAAAGGAAGGGTTTGAGCATTAAGCCCTTTGAGAAAAATCATAGGTATGGAGAGTATGAGATGTACACTCTCATCTAGATTCAAGAAATCCCTCAGAATATAAGAAAGCATAAGCTTTACGTATGTCCAAAGTAGCCTTGTTCATGATTTTCACATAGTTTTCAGGTGCTATCTTGATAAGTAGACATTTTGGGAAAGGGAAATGAAGATGGATTTCTCATAGATTGGTAAGAAATAGAATGCATACATATATTAGAGTGCATGGAATTCCATCTAACATCAAGAAATCCAAAATTTAGCTCATTATGATGAGTGTTTGAGGCTCCACAGAACCCCCTTCCATCACTATTTGAGAAAGAATTCGAGCACCTAAAGTTAATAATTTTCCTTTATGGGAGTGGTAAAAAGAGGTTTATTAGGTATGGATGGATGGGAACAAGTATACATATTGAGAGAATTTCAGATGAACTTCATTATGGAATCTTTAGACTCAAGAAAAGGATAGTTTCTCGGGGAATTTTCTTTCCTCACAAACTCCCCTTCCGCACCTTTTGTAAAACCAAATCAAGTGTTGGTTTTAGCCAAAGTCCACTTTTGAGAGCAAGAGAAGAGATAATTTAAGAGGCATCTCATGGATTAGTGTATACATACATGAGTTATGGTATATATATTACCATAGGAATTATAAAACTCCTGAAAAAACCATATTAAGAGTGGATTAAAAGCTTGCTAAAATCTTCCATCTAACTTTTTACAAGAAAGTAGAAATGGTGGTTATGCCTCTTTTTGGGGAGAAGACTAGCATGCAAGAAGGGAGGATTTGGAAAGGTGCAAAAAGGTCCATGCATCTTCATATATTACTCTCTCTAATTATGGAGAGAAATATAGGATTTTCCTAATGGAAGAATGCTTTAAGGCACTTCAATAATCACATATTTACACTCTTTTCCAACCCCTCCAATAGTCTAATAGGTGGGCATATCACACTTTGAAAGGCCATATCATGGGCTAAAAAAATCCAAATTGGATGCGCTCTGGCTTGTTTTGAAGAGCTCAAATTCATCTTTCATTTTACTAAACTAAATTTTGGAAATTATGTTATTTTCTACCTCTATGGAGGTCCCCAAAGTTTCAGCATTTTTTGATAACTACCTTCTAGGAGCCATATCTTGGAAACTGAGAAGCTGATTAAACTAAGTTCACTTTGAGCCGCTTCTACATGTTGCATATCTCATTTTATGGTTATTTTACAGGTCCTAAAAAGGTTTTTGCATGTTTAGAGATGGATTAAACATGCATTGTTTTTCTTATTTACGACCTAGAGAGGAAAGCACAGAGGTCTTCATGCTCGTCAAAAAGACCTAGATGTATGCAATTCTAGGATTAAACCATTCAGGGGTGTACAACTTATGTTCGTATGCATTATGGTTATCCTTTTGGACACTTATTTTAGGACCTAGAGAGGAAAGTGCAGAGGTCTTCATGCTCGTCAAAAAGACCTAGATGTGTTGGACACTTATTTTAGGACCTAGAAAGGAAAGTGTAGAGGTCTTCATGCTCGTCAAAAAGACCTATATGTATGCAATTCTAGGATTAAACCATTCAGGGGTGTACGACTTATGTTTGTATGCATATGGTTTAGGTTTTGGCATGTTTTGTATGTACATGCATGGATTTGAATGCATAAATCAAAGTTGGTCATTGTTTTAATTCTAAAAGTATGGATCAACTTGATAGGTGTACACTTTTTACGGCTTCTAGGACAAATAATTGCAGAAAATACAAGGCTATGCAAGAGAGATGTGTTTGCTAGAACTTTATGTTTCTCTAGGTTCTAGAGTTCATATTTGAGCATATGGCTTACATGCCATGGGCTTGTCTAGTCCTATGATATAGTGCCTCTATGTCATTGGCCCACAAGGCCTTATGGTTTATTCTATGGTTAAAATGTTATGGAACTCCATTTCTATGCAAAAATGATGTTGAAATTTTTCTCACCTCATGGCATTATATACACACACAACTCTAGGTAAGACTTTTATGGCATGGTAACATGCCTTTTGTAGTGCAAAGGATTCTAACCTTCATATTCTCAGGGGACATTTAGTCATGGTGAGAGTGCTATTGGAACAATCGACATCATGGTGCTATTGCAACATTTGACTCACTTAAAGCTGGAGAAACAAGGATCCAAAGCACTTGAATGAAAGCCTCTACTCTCAGTCACACACCATTCTCCAATCCATCACCTTCTCAGTCCTTCACACTCCACTTTCTCTCCATGTACCCCCACGATTCCAACAACCACATTCTGCCCTCCACTATCCACAACCCCCCTACCACTATCCACACCCCCCCCCTAGCACTATCCACAAACCCCCTATGACCATCCACAACCACCCTACCACCATCCACAAACCCCCTATCACTATCCACAACCCCCTGCCCCCTACCACCATCCACAAAAACCCCCACCACCATCAAAAACCCCCCTACCACCATCCACATCCCCCCTACCACCATCTACAAAATTTCTCAAGCCAACGGTGTCTACACATTTGCATGTTTGATATATGTCCCACATGCATGAGAGCATGAAACACTCTTCTGTGAGAAACAAAATACATCTACAAACTTGACTCTCTCTCTCTCTCTCGCTCTCTCCCTCCCCCTCTCTTCCTTGTCTGCCCCTGACCACCAACCCCTGTCCGTGACCCTCCCTTGTGTCCACATGCCAATGTGCAAAAAACTTGTGTCCCCTCATCTCTCTCTCTCTCTCTCCCTCTCTCTCTCTCACACTCTCTCTCTCCCCCCACCCACCTGCCCTGTCCACTTGTCATCATTCAAACACCTCCCCCTCCACCTCCTCTACCTCTCCGTGTTCCCAATGTGGCAATAGGCCCATAACACTGGGCCCCTTGTCCGGAGCAGCTTACCCCCGATTGGCCAACCTTCCCAGCCACAACTGCGCATCCACACACCATCTCATCCACCTCCTCTCTCTCCGTGCATTCTCGTTGTGCCAATAGGCCCACAACACTACCCCATAGTCTCTACATGCTTAAATTAAGCTATATGTTTTGAGAAGTATAACGAAAAGATTCCATTTGGAATTGAGCCAAACATTGATTATAGATGGTTGCGATTGTAACATGGGAACATGTAATATGCTATCTAGTTGATGCTCCCACAATCCGGGAAGGTTTCGGATGATCTTCTTCTTATAATTGATTATGCATCTACCACGACTTTTCCAAGGTGGAGGAAATCAAGTGTCCAATTCTCCATGATCAAGCCTTCATGCTAAGGAAGAGGTGACATACAAAAGCTCCAAAGGCGATTCAATGCTTTCCAATGAATAAGAATTCAAATGCTCGTACCCATTCGACTATCATGGTCCTTCATCTCTCTTGATCTCTCCAATTTGGGAAGGTTCTGACTCAATATTAGCACATGAACTAGATGAAGTGGATAATGTAACGAATGTTGTTTTCACTAGACAAGGTGGTAATAACCTTCCATGCAATAACCTTCCTTGCACTAAAGAATAGTATGGAGTTTTCTTAGGTGTAGGCTACAATGGTTCTAATTTTGATGGGAATTTATTGGGTCAATATGGTAATGTGGGCTTCTAATTTATTTAGCTACATCAACTAGGCATGAGATCCACTGAGCATAATTTTTGGTAAGAGCAAGAATTGTTGTAGTGAATATTTGTGCCTAACCATGGTGACATCAAAAGTTATATTTGAAGGGCTTAATTAATGTTGGCTACGAGTGCCATACTTGGCCTACCTCTCCATTTTTGGGCAATCATTTTGGTGCACACTCAGTAACATTGGGACAAGGCAAGGCCCCTTCTTGCCTCTCAAAGCCTATATAAGCAGATGATTTGCAGTCATAAGATACACTCAAGGTAGGTGGGCATCTCCTTATGCCACAGATGAGGTCTGCACAATGGAGAGGATGCAATGCTGGTACTCTTCCCATCTACATTGGAAGGCCTTCTAGAAAAATGGTATAGTGAATATGTTGAGAGCCACTTCACTACGTGGGAGGCACTAAAGAGGGTGTTCTCAGAGACATTCCGACCAAGAGAGTCCTTAGAAAGAGCTCTAGATTAGCTCGAGAACCTAAAGCTGACATCATGTGAATCCTTTCACGAACTTCACATTAGGATAAAAGGATTTGTTTCACATCTACCACATGCTCCAATGATTTCCTGGTAAAAAAAAAAAGGATAAAGAAAGCTTTACCTAGCTCGTCTCAGCAAAATCTTCAGGAATCTCTTAGAGTGGATGCAATGC
This sequence comes from Ceratopteris richardii, assembly GCA_020310875.1. Taxonomy (NCBI): domain Eukaryota; kingdom Viridiplantae; phylum Streptophyta; class Polypodiopsida; order Polypodiales; family Pteridaceae; genus Ceratopteris; species Ceratopteris richardii. The sequence continues at coordinate 103,550,262 of CM035435.1, forward strand.
TTGATGATTTTGTTGCAGTTGCATCATGCATTGAAGGAGCAAGGCTACATTTTGAAGGGGATTCAAAATCAAACTATGCATTAGACTTAGACCCTATAGAGCAACTAAGGAAGGAGTCGGAAGCCTTAAGAATGCAACAAATTCACTAAGAAGAGAAGGTCATGCCACAACCACTATTCAACCATGATGATGAAGTCGTTAAACCTTGTCATGAATTAGAAGATTCGCGGGCCACACAAGACATACGAAGGCACCTTTGGTGTACATTATGTAGCAACAGTGGACATTCCAATATTGATTGTCGTGATAAGGTAAGCTATCAATTCTGTGGCAAGGATGGTCATGAAGCAAGAGACTCCTACTAACTCAAGGGAGCACAGCAGCAAGGTGACCGTCCAGTTCTTGATTCCTATAATGTTGGTACTTCAAATGCACCTAATAGAGAATAGAACCATCCAACTTGGCCTAGATGTAATATGCCGTTGATGTGTTATCTCTGTGGTGAGTATGCACATATGTAGGAAAGGTGCTCCTTACCACAAGGTGCCCATCCCTGTCAGCATTATCCAAATGCTAAGGATCACTATACCAGATATTTCCCAAGAAGCTACCCTGCTCCAATTGACTTGATTGCAATCTCCCCACAAGTAGAAGGTATGACTACCTAGTCTTATGTTTTTTTATCTTCTTCAGTGCCCGTGATGACCAGAGCCAGGCAAGCAGTAGCAACCTGTAGGGAGGAACAATATGGACTCAAAGATAGAAATGAGGAAAAGAAGGCATGTTGGCAGGGCCAAGTTGAAATTGAAGGAGCCTATGAGAGGTGACTACTTCTCTAAAGGACCAATCCGCAAGCTCTCAAGAAGACACAAAAGAAATGATACATTGAGGAAATCTTGAAAGGTATTCATCATAAGGTTAGTCTATACCAACTCATAAAAATGGATTTAGAAGTAAGAAGTGACTTGTTGAAGATTATTCACTATGCCTACTTGAGCCCACCTTCTAGCCTAGATGGTTTCATGGCTGGCTTTCCCCGTGCACCCTTGGCTGACTATCAGAGTTTGAGGCTATCAGTTTTTATAAGAGATGAACCTCTCACTCATGTTATTATAGATGGAAGTTCTAACATCAATTTGATGCGATATTTCACCATGAAGAAACTAGAATTGAACCCCACCAATGCGGCACCCTTCAGAGCTACATTAGCATACCAGCATAGGTTGCACCACTTAGCATTGTTGAAAAATTACTTATGATAGTGCAAGGATGTCACTTTGTTCTAGACTTTGTTGTTATTGCTCTACCATAGGAGACCTCTCACACTCTACTATTGGGAAGGCCTTGGCTAAGGCAAACAAAGGCTCTACAAGATTGGGGAAAGAACAAGTGATGGATTTCAACATGTACTAACAATCAATTATAGATACATCTCGAAGAAGGATCAGACATTGGCAAGGCTACAAGGTATATAGTCGACACTCATGTAATGCCTTCTTTACCTTAAAAAGACGATACATTATTGAATTGGATGATGGAGAGTGCAAAATGTTGCACTATGGAAATCAATAAAATAGAGGAAGATGTTGCAAATGAAGAAGTTGCAAAAGAATCCCACGGAAGTCACAAAGGGTCAGAAAATAAAAAAATGCACTTAAATACTAATAGAGTAGGGCCAACAAATGAGGAAGCATCAAAAATAGCTCATTTTGAGCCTAAGAGCAGAGAAGACCTCCCATTTTCTGATCTCTCTCAAGGATGGACCAAGGAACATATTTTGGATCACAAGGTGAACTCCACTCCTACATATAGTGGGGATGATTTTTCAAGTAAGTCTAATCCTAAAACACTTGTTCAAGAAGTAAACCTTGGAGATGAAGAGAACCCTCAAATAGTCCACTTTGCCTCTTGGTTGTGGCATTATCCCCTTTTACTATAGACGGTAACTTCTCTACTTTTTGCTTATAAAAATGTCTTCACATGGTCCCAGAAGGATCTAACAAGGATACCATAGGAGCTTGTATTACACCGAATACCCTTAGTTGAGGGAGTTGCACGTGCAAGAAGTAGGCCTTATTGAATCAATAAAAAATATGCAGAAGTAGTAAATTGGAAATAACAAAACTAGAAGAGGTAGGTATTATTGTTCCTCTAGAAAAATCCAAATGGGTTTCCTCCATGGTTATTGTACCAAAGAAAAATAGTGGCAAAATAAGAGTATGCATTGATTTTTGTGCTTTAAATAAGGTGACTCTTCAAGATGGCTTTCCTCGACCACTCACAAAGCAGGTGCTTGAAGATTTAGATCGACATACTTTGTATAGTTTTCTTCATGTTTTCAGTGGTGACAACGAGCTACTTATTCATCCTTATGATAGGGATAGAATAGTTTTTCTTACTCAATGGGGCACCTACGTTTATACACGCCGATCTCTCGGTCTGAAAAAAGCACCGACCTTATTTAATAGAAAAATGTATCTAATATTCAGAAAATGGTTGAAAACCTTTTTGCACATTTTCATGGATGAAGTTTGAGTGTTTTTAGGCACATATAGGAGAGCAATAGTTAAATATTCCCATGATCATTTGGAAAATCTGAAAGAAATGTTTGAGTAGTGTCTTGGAAGAGGTTTGAAGTTGAACCCTACTAAATGTCATTTTTTGGTCACCAAAGGCACTCTTCTTGGTCACATAGTGTTGGCCAAAGGGATAACTCTTTATTTGAGAAAGATCACTGCTATCCTCTCCATGCCTATTCCAAGAACTCCAAAGGAAGTACAAAGTTTTTTAGCCCATGCACGATATCATGCTTACCAGTAAGAAGGTTCCTTGTCCATGCTTACCAGTAAGAAGGTTCCTTTCTTGTTGAGTCTAGAAGTTGAGAAAGAATTTTGTGGACTAAAGTTGAGGCTATGTACTACTCCAATATTAGCTATTCCTAACTTCTGATTAGAGCTCCATATGCATAGAGATGCTATTCTTCATCTTGTTGGAGCCGTCTTGGCTCAGTCATCATCACAAAAGGTAGACAAACCTATCAACTATGCTAGTAGGTTGCTTACCAAAGTAGAATGAAATTTCAACACTACGGAAGCGAAAGGATTGGCTAGCATATGCCCTCTTCAAATGTTTCCACATTACCTCCTAGGTGTGCATTTTATTGCCATAACTGATCATGATCCTTTTAAGTATTTGATTAACAAGCCTAGAGTAGCCTAAAGGGTTTGGTGATGGTTATTGCTATTTCAAGAATTTGATTTTGATATTTACATTAAGCCAAGGAAGGAGCCCTATATGATGGATTAGGTATCAAAGACTGCTTTGAGGGAAATGTCAACAGATATTAATGATGAACTAGTGGATAGTAGTATTCTCCTTGTTACAACACACACTGATTGGTATGATGGAATTCTTCAATTTGTCACTGTTGGAAAATGATGAGGCCTTGATTTTATTGATCCAATCAATCCAATTGGACAACCTCGTGGAAAGAAGTATATTTTGATGGCCACATGTTATGCAACTAAGTGAATATAAGCTAAAGCCACTATGGATTGCATGGCCTTTGATAGTGGTTAAGTTTTGTATAAACATTGTTTCTCAAGCCTCGGTTTCCCACTTGAAATTACTAGTGATAGGCGTACACAATTTTTAAATCAATTGCTCCAATTCATCTTGAAAAGTACAAAGTCTTTTGCAAAAAGTATTGTGCGTACTATCTAAGGGCAAATCGCCAAATAGAAGGTTCTAATACGATTTTGATAGGGTTTCTATGCAAATTATCTTTTGATCATCAAAGCTCCTGGCCACATGCATTGATCGGTACAATCTAGGATTCTCAAATGACTAGATGGGGAACCACTAGAGATAGTCTATTTTGCTTAGTGTATGGTAAAGAGGCATTGGAACCATTCGAATTTATTATCAAGAGAGAAATTGGAGCTAGAACTATTGGAATTGAGCCTCCCATTAGGATAATATTAGCATTAGAAGAATAATGGGAATGAGCTATTCAAAAAACATAGATAACACGAGAAGAGGAGAAATGATTGCATGACAAGTATCTTAGGGCAAATGAAGTGCATAAAGGATCTTTGCTTTTGGTGCATCAAATCCCACCATTTTCAACCATATTGGCACCCAAATGGATAGGAACATACAAGGTGATAAAGGTATTACCACAAGATGCAATACATCTAGAGGATTTGTAGGGTGAAAGCACTACAACATATGAAGGGCATACCGATTCTGCCTATACTGACGGTCACTCTCGACGTTGGTATAAACATTGGAAAAGGTCACTTAAGGATACCAACGGTCAAGTGACCGTCGGTATGACCGTTTTAAACGGATCGTTGGTGTGTCCCATAGTCATCGGTATAAGCATTGGTATGGGTGTCGGTATAAGCGTCGCTAATTTACTGGAAGTTATCAATGCCCATACCGACGCCCATACCGACGCTTATACCGAGGCCGTGTTTTAAACATACCGGGAACCCGAGATCAAAACTTCACATTTTTGTGCATGTTTGAGTACTGTTTGTCTTCTGTCCAACTTGCGCGTGCGAACTAAATTGCGACCGGCATTGTCTTGTGCACACACACACACACAAATCTCTCTCTCTACACACACGCACACTCTCTCGGTTTAGATCTCACATCTTGGTAAGTGGTGCGCATACTGTTAGCCTTTGTTTTTCTCTATGCTTTAGGTCTTATAATTTCTCATCTCTTTGATTTTGCAGAAGTTCTTTGGCGTGGATTGTTTGGAATTCAACGATAGACGACATACATTACGCTTTGACGACAACGATCCAAAAGAGGGACATACTTGTAAGTGATTGTTTTATTCTCTATTGATAGAGAGAGAAAGAGAGAGAGAAAGAGAAAGAGAGATGAGAGAGAGAGAGAGAGAAAGAGAGAGAGAAAAAAGAGAGAGAGAGAGATAAAGAGAGATAGAGAGAGAGAGTGATAGATAAAGAATGATGAAAGAAAGGAAGATAGAGATAGGAAAATAGATCATACATACACACACATGTACACACACACACATGTACACACACACACATCTACACATTTACACATGCATACATACACACATACATGTACACACATGCATGCTTACATACACACACATATACACACATGCATGCTTACATACACACACATATACACACATGCATGCATACAAACACATACAAATATACACACATGCATACATACACACACACATGCATACACACATACATACACACACAGATATACACACATGCATACATACACACACATGCATACACACATAAAAACATACACACACACATATACACATATGCATACGCACATGCATGCATACATACACACATGCATACACACATATATACATATACACACATGCATACATACACACACATGCATACACACATATATACACACACACATATACACATATGCATACACACATATATACATACATATACACAGATGCATGCATACATACAAACACATAAACATATACACACATGCATGCATACATACACACACATACACATATACACACATGCATACACACACACACATGTCCACACATGCATACATACACACACATATGTATACACATGCATACATACACACTTATACACACATGCATGCATACATACACACACACATGTACACACATGCATACATACAAACACATATGTACACACATGCATACATACACACATATACACACACACATGCATACACACACACATGTACACACATGCATACATACACACACATAATACACACATGCATACATACACACATATACACACACATGCATACCTACATATGTACACACACATATACACATACACATACATACACACATGCATTCATACATACACACATGCATGCATACATACACACATGCATGCATACATACACACACATACACATATACACACATGCATGATACATACACACACATACACATATACACACATGCATACATACACACACATGTACACACATGCATACATACACACACATATGTACAAACATGCATACATACACACGTATACACACATGCATGCATACATGCATACATGCATACACATATACACACATGCATGTATACACTCACACACACACATACATACACACATGCTTGCACACACACACATGAATGCATACACACACATGCATACATACACACACATACACATATACTCACACATGCATACATAGACACACATACACATATACACACATGCATACATTCACACACACACATACATACACACATGCACATATATACACACACATAAGCTAGTGTTTTAATTTAATATATATAATTAAATATATAAATTTTTTATTTTGAAGTTTCTTTACATCAAATATAGAAAAATAGGATTAGGGTTTTTAGCTATTTACACATACATACACATACACATATAATACATATATACATGTATATACATTTGTATACAAAAATATAAATATTTTAGGTCTAGATATTTAAGATTAGGGTTTTAGGGTTTAGGCATACATATAACTCAATTACATTTATATTAAGAAAAAATATATAAAAAAATAAGAAAAAAATCTGAATATATAAATAAACATATATATAAAATAGGATTAGGGTTTAGATTTTTATAGGTGTTTAAGTATTTAGGTTTTAGTATTTTACATTTAAGTCTAAGTCTTTCTCATTAGGGTTTTAGGGTTTTAACACCTACATAACATATATACACACATACACATACACATATAATACATATATACATGTAGATACACATGCATATAGAAATATACATATTTTAGGTCTAGATCTTTAAGATTAGGGTTTTAGGATTTAAGCATACATATAACTCAATTAAATTTATATAAAGACAAAATATAGAAATAAATTAAGCAGAAAATCTGAATATATAAATAAATATATATATATATATATATAATAGGATAATTATAGAGATAAATAAATTTAAAAAGAACAAGTGTTTTAAATAATTTAATTAAATATGTATAATTAAATATATAAAAATAGGATTAATTAAGGAAAAAATTTGAATATATAAATAAATAAATATATAAAATAGAATAATTATATAGATAAATAAATATAAAAAGAACTAGTGTTTTAAAGAAATAAATTAAATATATAATGATAGATTTAATTTTAATCATTTTAATCAGAGTGAATATATATACACATACACATACACACATATAGTTATACACCTATCTATATACACATGTGTACAAAAATATAAATATTTTAGGTCTAGATCTTTAAGATTAGGGGTTTAGGGTTTAGGCATACATATAACTCAATTAAATTTATATAAAGAGAAAATATAGAAAAAAATTAAAAAAAAATCCAAATATATAAGTAAATATTTATATAAAATGCTTTCTCAGCAGGCTTACCAAAGCGTGTATGGTTAGATGCTTAGGAGTGGAATGTGATTTGCGAAGGGCAATAGCAGACTGCTGACCGATATCACCAGCAGCGAGATGCTGCAGCCACACGTTTAGATACGGTTGGACCGTCACATTTGGGCAACATCAGATATGACACGATGCATCATGAGTTTGTAAGTACCATTTCATTTATTGAATTTATTTGTGTTAAGTTTCTCATGTATGTTCCTCTAATTTTTTGTAGATTTGTTGCAAGAGCTAGCAATGGCCGTCCTCCAACACGAACGGAGGAGGTTTACGGATATCGTCATGGATTGACTGCACTATTGGAGGACTTGGAGGGATGCGGTGCGGTCGTTTCAAGGGAGCGTTTGCGATGAGGTGATTAATTTATAAACTTGGTTTTTACTTGTTGTTTGTAAATTTCATGTGAATTTGTCTCATTCAATAAAGGTTCTTTGTTGCAAGACTATTGATATGGAACGTTCTTTGCATGTGTATGGCAGTGTCACACCAAAATTTTGTATTTGATTTTTATATGGCAATGCATTGCTTTGCCACATTTTGTAAAAGCATCATATATGATAGTGGTTTGCCACACTCTTGTACATGCTTCATTTATGAAACATATAACTTTTTTTGTACATGGTTCATGGTTCATTCTGATTATCTCTTTTGTGTCCAATAATATTCTATTTTATGAAATCATATTTTGGTTGACATGAGAGCACACATCACATGTACTCGGTTTTCTTTGGGCAAAGTGTATTGTCTTTTGTTAAGCAACATCATGGTAATGTAGTTGTAGCAAAAGGCAACACACTCTTCCCAAAAACATTTTTGCAGATATGGTCGTCGGTATACGTGATGGTACTCCCAGTAATGTCATCAGAATAAGCATCGGTACACCCAGTGAGCGATGGTATACACGATGGTACACCTAGCAAAGGCATCGGTATGGGCGTCGGTATGGGCGCCGGTAATACAGATGCTCATACCGACGCCCATACCGACACATATACCGACGCTCATACCGACGCCCATATCGACGCCCATACCGGCGCACATACCGACATGCATACCGGCGCTTTAGTACCGACGCGCATACCGACATCTGCATCGACATCGGGCAAACATATGCACGTTCATCTCCCTCGGTAAAAACCTTGGTATATGCTCGATCTGTTGTAGTGAAGGGTGCCATTGATCAACATCTCTGCGGCGAAGAATTATTTGAACTGATGCAAGTGGATGGAATTCAATCATTATAGATACCATCCTTTAATTTAGTTTATTTCAGTCTTTGAAGCTCATTTTGGTTTGATTTAATAAGCAAATAAAAGGGTAGTTGCATCAGGACAGTGCAAAGGCTTGATTTGGGGGTCTATAGTGTAGAGGATTCTAATCTTCATAGTCTCCAAGGGACATTTCATCTTGGTGAGAATGATAATAGAACAGTCAACCTCATGGTGCCATTGCAACCTTTGAATCCATTCAAGTTGGAGAAATGGGGATCTGAAGCACTTGAATTCAAGCCTCTTCTCTTAGTCACACACCATTTTGCTATCCATCACCTTTTGATCAGTCCTACGCACTCCATTTCTCTTCGTGCACCCCCACCATTCCACCAAACTGCATTTCTCCCTCAACTATCCACAACCCCTATACCACCATCCACAACCCCCCCCCCCATCACTATCCTCACATCCCCTACCACCATCCACATCCCCCTACCACCATTCACAACCCCCTACCAAAATCCACAAACTCCCTATCACCATCCACAAACCCCCTATCACCATCCACAACCCCCCCTCACCACCATCCACAACAACCCCTACCACATCCACAACCCCCCCCTACCACCATCTACAATTCACATACCACCATCCAAAACCCCCTACCACCGTCCACAACCCCCTACCATTGTCCACAACCTCTGCAATCCACAATCCCCTACCACCATCCACAACCCCTCTACCACCATACACAACCCACCTACCACCATCTACAACATCCCCCCCACCACCAACATCCACAAAAACCCCTACCACCATTCATAACCACACCTACCACTATCCACAACCCTCCTACCACCATCCACAACCCCCTACCATCGTTCACAACCTTCGCAATCAACAACTCCCCTCCCACAATACACAAACCCCCTATCACAATCCACAACCCCCTGCCCACCATCCACAATTCACAACCCCCTCACCTCTCTCTCTCTCACTCTCTCTCTCTCTCTTTCTATCTCTCTCTCTTTCTCTCTCTCTCTCTATCTCTCTCTCTCTCTCTCTCTCTCTCTCTCTCTCTCTCTCTCTCTCTCTCTCTCTCTCTCTCTCTCTCTCTCTCTCTCTCTCTCTCTCTCTCTCTTTCTTGCCTGCCCCCACCATGTGCAACCCCTGCCTCCCTTGGTTTTCTCTCTTTCTTCCCTACCTAGCCTTGACCACCTATCATCGTGCACAAACCCCGCATGCCCCCTTCTTCCTCTCTCTCTCTCTCCCTCTTTGTCTCACCCTCTCTCTCTATCTCTCTCTCTCTCTCTCTCTCTCTCTCTCTCTCTCTCTCTCTCTCTCTCTCTCTCTCTCTCTCTCTCTCTCTCTCTCTCTCTCTCTCTTCCCCCCTCTCTCTCTCTCTCTTTGTCCCGCTTGCCCCATACACTTTCCACCATCCACACACCTTTGCCTATGCCTCCTCTCCCTCCCCGCATTCCTACTATGCCAACAGGGTGACAGTGCTTCCCTCATTGTGTACAGTAGCTTATCCCCAATCCGACAACCTCTTTAGTCATAGCTCAGCATCCACACACATCCTCTTTTGCCTCCTGTCTCTCCCTGCAGTCCCGTTGTGCCAAGAGGCCCACAAAACTGCCCCATACACTCTGCATGCTTACCTCTAGCTATACCTTTTGAGAAGTACAATGAAAAGAATGCATTCAGAGTTGTGTTAAGAAATCATTATAGATGGTTACAGTTGTAACATGGGAACATGTAATATGCTATCCACTTGATGCTCACACAATCTGGGAAGGTTTTTGATTATCGTGTTCTTAGAACTGATTATGCATCCACTACGACTTTTCGATGGTGGAGGAAATTGAGTCTAAAATTCTCCATGATCAAGCCTTCATGCTAAGGAAGAGGTGATATACAAAAATTCCAAAGACAGGTCAATGCTTTCAACTAATTAGGAATTGGAACACTCGGATACATCCAACTATCATGGTCCATCTCTCTCAATCTGTCCAATTTGGAAAGGCTACAACTCAATATTACTGCATCCATCTAGGGTAGCAGAGGACCTAGAGAAAGTGGATAACGCAACATATGTTGTTTGCACTAGCCAAGGTGTTAATAACCTTCTAGGAAAAAATTATCAAATTGTACATCAAGTTATGGAGAAAGTGAATCTTGCACTAAAGAATAGTATGGAGTTTTCTCTGCCACAAACTACAATGGCCTTAAATTTGATGGAAATTTATTGGGTCCGTATGGTAAGGTGGGTGACTAACTGATTTAGCTACATTGACTAGGCATGGGCTCCATTGAGCATACTTTTCAATAAGAGCAAGAACTGTTGCAGGGAATATTTCTCCCTAATCGCGTGGACGTCACAAGCTATATTTGAAGGGTTTAATTAAGGTTGGCTACTAGTGCCATACTTGGCCTACCCCTCAATTTTTGGGCAATCATTTTGGTGCACACTCATGAAGCCTTTATAAGAAGATGATTTGCAGTCATTAGATAGACTCAGAGGAGGCAACATCATCATCATCATCATTCAGAGCACTAGAGTCAAGCACCATTTTTTGGAGTGAAGCACCACTTTCTAGACAACTCTTTGCATTCTATGGCTACTTGCCCACTATTGGGGGTCACTCTATGTTGATTATACAGAGCATGGGCCTCCCGGGGGAGTTGTTCATTAGCCTTACAAAGTGATTAAGAGGCTTGGAGATAGTCTCTTAGTGTGATTTTATTGCATTTCTCTTGGAGAAGGGTTTTCATCCGTGCAATACTCTTTGTGTGATTCATACTTCTTGATTTGATTTCTCCTAGTTCCCAGCCCTCTGCTTCATCCTTTTGTGGATTTGTGGCCCTTAGTGATGATTTTCTAAGTCAAGAAGTTGGGTTCCCTCTCTTATGAGCACTTGTCATTGTTCCTTCCTCTGCGATTGCACATTTTCTCTTTCCTTAGTGTCTCTATTGTCAATGATTGTAACTATACACATGAATGTTATAGGGTATAATCCCCTAAGGAGAACCCTCCATGAGTAGATGAGGTATTGCAAGTGTATAAAGTTTGATATTGCTGGAAGTGGGTACCATAGTACCTCCTCTACACCTTCTCTACAAACATCATTAAGGTGTAAACACACCTGTGATCATGTACTTAATGTACAAAGGACCATCAAAGCACTAAGGAGAAGAAAAGTTCATTAGTAAAAGGATCCGGACACATTATCCTTATGAATTTAGACCATATGATTGTTAAAGTGAGGAAAATGTACCTTCACAATTAGGAATGTGCACAAGCAATCCCTTAGGTCTTAGGAGGTTCCATAGAGACAAGGAAGATACCTCTAAGATGCTATACTATGTATCGAAGGTTTACTTATCTTTGAAAGAGTTTCATCATATTATTAGGAGATTGTGGGGTATCATGATGAATACGGAAAGGAGTAGTTTCACTCATGTACATCACTTGAGTAAGTAGTGAAGCATTTTCGCTACACTAGTAAGGAAACCAATTAGATGGAATCATAGAGATGGGTTTCATGAGAGAGCATCCATGGGTGCATATGTGATTAAAGCGATGGTTAGGAAGGCCATAGTCATGGCACTAGCTCTACTATTTAGAGCACAAATCTCTCGATGAGGAATGTTTGGGGTAGCCAATATATATATATATATATATATATATATATATATATATATATATATATATATATATATATATATATATATATATATATATATATATATATATATATATATATATATATATATATATATATATGTGTGTGTGTGTGTGTGTGTGTGTGTTGGGATCTTGAGAGAGGTACTCAGACCTAGTCTCGGTACTTAGGAAAACGTTAGCTTGGGATATAAAGGGATATCCATTTCCCCATACTGACTAGAACCAAACTAACTACTTCAAGGATATGGGACTCATTTGAGTTCACCTTCATATTCCATTACATATATATGGAATATACATTCAATTAGTGTAGGTATGACACCATTGGTTAGAAGAAGGCTCCATTGGTATGGGATGGTGGAAATGACTTCCCTTTGGGTACTCTTCTTCTATGTGTAGGGAGAAAAGGACTCATCATTCATGGCGGTATGTCTCACTAAATCAAAGAAGAACTCTTAGTAGACATCACCTTAGACTAGGAGTTATCTTTCATAGTTTAGGGAAGATTTATTCTTCCTATAGAGAATGTGATGGATGATTTTATCACCATTTGTGTCACATACTCACTTTGTGGCTTTTAGGAAGTATGATTGAATTAGTATGGATGGATCATATAAATCCATGCATAGAGGATGGTTGGCAAAGATAGTTTCTTTGGTATGGATACACATATTTGTTTGCTATGATATCTGTTCACATCATTGCTGACCATTTAAGTAGAGGGGTTTCATCCTTATAAGGAATTTCTTTTATCCACCCTTCATGAGATAAACCTTCATTATTTATGGTAGATTCCTTCTCCATGTTCATAGGAATGTATGAAATGAGGGATTAGGGATTAGTTTATGGAAGAGAGGAGCAAATAAATTCATAAACCTTTGTTTTATAGAAAGGAGAAAGTGGAATTAGCTTAGAGATCAAGTAGAAATCTCACTTTAGTTCTTATTCTTTGAAAGAGAAAAAAGGAAAGGAAGAAATGATTTCTCCATAGGATAAGAACAGAGTATCTTTTCCTTTATAGAAAGACGTGTTTAGAAAACGTCTCTTAGTCTACATTTTAGAATGAATTCATTTATTGTAGTTCTCAATGTAATTCTCCTTTACATGGGATTCTTATTCTACACTATTTTGGAAGGAAAAACATTGAGAACTTAATTTTTGGATGAGAAGACCAATTGGATTCAACAAAATCTCTTTCGAAGGGAAAAGCAAACTAGAATAGATTCTACTATGAGAGCCATTTTCTTTAGGGGAGATTATAGATAGAGAGTTTCACTTTCTTTGGATTATATTGTCTAGCTAGGAGAAGCACCCTTCTATCAAAGACAATAGGCAGATGAGTTAATCATCGAAGTTAGATTGAGTCTCACATGAAGACTCCAAAGAGAAGTAGTTACGTTTTAATTATTGATGGGCCTTGACTAGATGAGATGATCTAGTTATTGACATAAGTGAGATTGGGAGTAGAATGATGACTCTTTTCTTTAGGGTTTTCATGAGATAGGGATAGATGTAATCTATTGGGGTACCAAAATCTTAGTTGGTTTTACATCATGAGGATGATGTGAGCACATGAGTTAGGAGGATGGATACTTATGGACTATCTGAATCTCTAAGCGAAGGCTTTTGCATTCATATGCAAAACTAAAGGGAAGAGAAACTATTAGATTTTGCACTACTATCAATAGATGCTCTTCCAATAGAAGTAAGTCCAAATTTATGGATAAAAAACCAAGGAATAGTTGCTTAATGGAATGTACATATTTCATGTCACTATCAATGAAGTCTTATATATGAGCTAGGATGATTGATCTACATAGTTCACAAGGTAGTTTAGATTAAACTATTACTTGTGAGTACACGCAAGGTTAGAAAGATCTAGGATGGCATGAGGGAAAATCTATCATTTACTCCTACATGGATTTGCACTCACTTGTTCTTGGATTTTGTTCTATATCTGAGAGGATTCTATGGTTTGTTATCTCCATTTGGTTATGATCAAGCCTACTAGATTTTCACTTTACACTTGCTTTTCATACTATTAATCCATAGAGAATACATCATATGGAATTAGGTCATTGTGATGATATCATATGTCATGGGAGTGATAGTTTGGAAGTTAAGTGTATATGGGAGATACTAGGTGCCACTTAGAGGGTTTTCCATATTTTGAGATGATCTCATATGAGACTTCTTAAGGGGAATAATATAGGGAAACAACACACACATAGATGACCATGTACATAGAGTACAGGGGGTTTAAAAGAGTCCAAGCACTCTCTTCTACTAAAACAAACATTTCATCTACATTTTCAAGGAGGATAATGCTCTTTTGGGGAGGGAAATGTGACATCAAGGTTGTTAAGGATGGAAACAACCTCTAGCTGAGATGGCACAGATGCCAAATGGCACCTTTTGGGGGAATCCTCCATATGAAGGGTAGAAGAGTGAGAAGAGTGGAGAAATGCGACAAAGTCTTGCAAAGTAGCTCTCATGTCGGTGGGAGGTATGAACATAAATTGATCTGTATGTGTGTGTGTGTTTATTGAGGGCCGCAAAGTTCGACATACAACCAAAAAGAAAGCTATGAACAGACGGCTAATTGCATTTTAGCAGACCTCCTTAAGAAAAAAATTAAGTTTCTTCAGCTATTCAAAATGATGTCTTGGCGACAAGCCACTCCTAATCAAACTGAGGGAGTTCTCATCCTTGTTGGGAAATGGTATTTGTGGGGAGGCCCTTTCAAGAATCTCGAAAGAAAGATGTGCTCTAAAGTTTGATAATAATCCGAAGGAATAGTCTATAGTCTACATAGAAGGCCCTAGACACCAAGGTAAGAAGATGAAGAACTAGAAGCATACCATCGCTTACTCAACTCCGTTACATTTGTATGTCAAAGAGCAAAATTGGAAATAGAAATGGATTCCTCTGTAGGGGAAGATGTGTCTATCAACCTGTGTCACAAGTCCCTCTCGTCTTCTTCTATGTTACTTTCTTTAATTTGTGAAGTTTTGCACTTTCAAAAATAAAAACGAAAGTTCCAAGCCACTTGTCCGGGTGGATGGGCCTCTCGCTTCTTGAGGTGGAGGTGAGGGTTCAACCCCCACCGACACCATGTAAGGGACATGTTTAACATTGAAAGTTGTATCTAATGGCTCATGTGCCACCCTTTGTCCTATCCTACGGTAGTTGTGACTGCAATTTAAACCAGCTCTGAAAACCCTTGTTCTTGTGGGATAAGGGGGTCCCATGGGTACTATGCCCTTTCTTGTACAATTGCAATTTCAAATTTAAGGCTTGGAGGAGTAGGCCTCGGCCGAACCTCCATTTAAGAAAGAGAATATTAACAGAAAGTTTCATTCTGACCAATTCTCCGGCTGTTAGGAAGTATGCATGCGTTAGCCTGAAAGGGGAAAAGCAGTCCTACTTATGAGAAGGTTTATGAACACATCACTGATTTGCGAAAAATAAAGGTCTGTTGAGAATCATATTTGATAATTACACGACTAAATTTTTTATGTCTCAACACCGGCAAAGGTCGAATTTAGGGGGACTGTGGATGAATTCCGCGCGCATACACATATTTTCTTGTTTGTTACAGAAACAGAAAAACAGCAAAGATCTTAATTCACACACTCAAAATTGATCTAATAGCACTTTGAGGATCCTAAAAAGCAAACCATGAAATCTTAAACAGAAACGTAGAAACAAATCCTTCCGATTACATCCATCGGTGAGTCAAATTTATATTCACCCACTACGTGTGGAGCTGCATAGGTAAATGCTTTTCCCGGATGTAAGCAGCGACAATGGTATCCAAAGATACATAATCAACTGCGTGCGCTTCCTTAGTGCTTGAACTGGCATTCGCCACTGCGTTACCTTCAAATCATTGACCTATTTATCCTCAGTAGTAGCATCCTGTAGGGTTAGAGCTATCTCGAAGCTTTTCCTGTTCATGCTTTAAAGGATAAATTGATCTTTCCCATCAGTCACTTGCGCTGCAGCATCCACTTCTGGTTTCAACTAAGAAGGTGAACTTGCCAGCCTAGACGGAGTATCTTGTGCTTCTTTTGCTGTCGCGTCTGAAGAAAACCATTGATTGTTTAGGTTTGTCCGTTGTTCTCTCGTGTCGCCTCCGGATCCGTAATTTGGGTGAGGGTTTCGGACCGATTCTGTGATATCTACCACAGGATTATCCACTCGTACAAGCGTAAGTGCTATGAATCATTCACCAATCTGCAGTGTGTCGTCAGATCTACACAATCTTCCTTGCATATGCTACCTGGCTTACGTCTCCTATCAAACCTTGCTAGTGAAGCCGTTTGCAAAGCCTGCTTCACGCTAACGCAACTACACAAGGTCAGGAGAACAAACAGCGGTATATAGCACCGATGCGTGCTAATAAATATTCGTTCGCGGAAAGCACAGCGTGGCCTTCAGATCACCTGCTCTCAATGTCACAAGTAAGCTGACTCATTTGGGAATCTAACCTTCAGTTCTCGCATTCCAATCCCCTTTTTGAGATCGAGGTTTGATAGAGCCATAGCTAATCCTGTGAAAATATACTGAACGGCTACAGCTCCTAGTATCTTTGGTAAGTTTAAAAGCTGACATACCGGAAGGAGAGAGAGAGAGAGAGAGAGAGAGAGAGAGAGAGAGAGAGAGAGAGAGAGAGAGAGAGAGAGATTTCCCAGCTCGTGATTTCTCTAGTGCATTGTTCGGGTAGTATAAACGTATAAAATTCACGTAGATTGGGCGAATAGAAGGACTAGCTCATGCTGATGATCAGGAACTCTTTCTGTTTCATAATAATATTAAATCTCTTTGAAAACACCAACAAAGGGCCTAGCCTTCTTTACGTTACTAGCAGTAGGTAACTATCCTGAAGTTCCGAAGTTTATTCATTAAATCAGTGAAACTTGAAAGACCTTCGTGCAAAGACTGCATAGACCTGCGTTGAAAAGAGATCTCTGATTTATTCATATCTTGCGGTCCGCCATTATGTCATTATCGGTAGCAATCTGTGGTTTCGAAGAATGTACAGTTCGAAAGAAATAATAGTAAACTCTTTCTGCTACATGGCTATGAGGATGATAATTACTGCCATTTCCTAGAGTAACGCTTTCGTGCTTCGAACAGGAGGCTGCGAAGATCTTTCAATAAACCTATGAGAAATATTGAAGTAGTTACGACAGTGCATCACCGGCACAAGCCTCTTCAAGGAGCGAAAATTTGGGATACTTTATTGTGATATTCGCGGAATAGAATATCATGTAATTATCAACATAATTGCAATGACCATTATCACCAAGATCATCATTGTTATCATCATCATTTTCATCATTATCGTCGTCTCTGTCGTTCATGGTTGAATGTTCGAAGCTACAATTAGTTATTTATTATTATAGTCATCATTATCGCTTGAGTTATCATGGCTGGAAACCGCAGCAATAATGGAGATGACGGTATTTATTAGGATCAAGCAAGTGCTGTAACCATCTTTATGATAGTCATCATGAACTAAAATATAGAGCACTCTTCGAAAGAATTATATGATAAACTGGACGACCAAAGATAAGCTTTCATTAGACATTCTTCTAATAAAAGTTATTCCTACATTAAATAACAAGAGTTGCAGCGGTAACATTCAGTAGATCCTCCGCCTTTTCTTTATTTCGCGCTCCTGTTCTCAGAAAACAAGCTTTCTGCATTCGCATGAGATATGAAATTCATACATACAAGTACAGAAATTCTTACATAGTCATTATCATTGAAGACTCTTCTAAATTTCACTTCCAAGGATGATAAATAAGACGCACCGTTCAGCAAATTTAACACAAATCGGGTACTAAAAACCTTTTTCATCTAAACAATTCGTATCTCTTTCAATGTACAGTTATTGTATAAGAACTATTTTCTCTTTTCCAACCAACGGAGGATAAGTTTACAATCTTCTACAGATCTGCACATTTTTTTTTTTTAATGGAGGTTTAGCCAAAGCCTACTCCCCCAAACTTTAACTTTGAAATTGTAATTGTACAAGTGAACAGGCATAGTATCCATGGGACTCCTCTTATCCCACAGAGAAGTGGTTTGACTGCCTGAAGGCGACACAAGAGAAGAATTCTTGTTTCGCCAAAGCATGTTAATCAATATAGAGGGAAATTGATCACACAGCGTAATATTTTCTGTTTCTAATCTGTTTCTCCGGTGTCCATGCTGGAAACAAATCAACATTGTTCTGGCTATTATAAATGATCTGGTGCACTATGCGAATCTGTAGAAGGTTCATGACTGAGGATAACAAGCGGTTGGTATTATTGCCTCCGTTCTAGTGTCCAGCTCTGTCCGAGGTCCTTGCCAGTCCTTGTCTAGTGCGTTCAATAAGATAAATCTGTTTCTCTGTCAACGCACATGCTATTGAGTGACTCTATGAACAGCAATAAATTCGGTCTATTCTCGAGTACACTGACTCACTGAGCACTCTAACATAGCTAGGCCTGTGTGGAGTTTTTATCGTGATTTCTCTTTTAGCGCATATAAACGTTCATCTTATTTCGAGTAGCCCTAGGATTTCGGAACTAAAAAAGCATTGAAAACCTTTTTAGCAGGCTTGAGCATTTAAACAACTCTCCGTTCTCACATCCAGAAAAGGGGGGGACTGCCCCGCACCCCTAATTTAAGCGGGTGCTCGCCCATAATTCAGATGGGGGAATCGTTAGCCTCCTTTGAGGGGAAGCGTGTTGGTTCAAATCCTGTTGGTTGCAGAAGCAAGAAACTTCTAATGACATGCTATGATGACATTCTAAACTAGCTGCTTGTCAGGAAACATTGGCCATTGAGTTATGATGAGCTGCTAAATTAGCTGCCTTCAAGGAACCATTGCCCGTTGGGCTCTTTCATTTGCTTATGTGAACAGTGACAAGGGCCCTTCTGATTGAAGAAAGTTGTCTTCTGTTCAAACAACTCTTAGAGCAATATCCATCCAGTTCCTACCTTAGAAGGTTGTCTTCTGTTCAAACAACTCTTAGAGCAATCTCTATCCACTTCCTACCTTAGAAGGTTGTCTTCTGTTCAAACAACTCTTAGAGCAATCTCTATCCAGTTCCTACATTTTAGAGAGCTTTCATCTTAAGTTCATTCGTAGTAGGCCCTAGGTGTTGTACCTATGCTTGTGTGGAAATACAAGGGTAGTGTGGTACTATCCCTGCACATTGTACTTTCAATTAATTCAAGAAATCAAGAAATGCAGAACGCAAGATCGAAGTTCCTATGTAAAAAAGAAAAGTGAAGGGAAATGCAAGCTTGATCATTTTAAGATCCTTCCATTCTTGCATGGACGAAAACAGATTAAGTGATTCTATGTCTTGTGTAGACCTTTGATAGTGTTCAAAGATGTGGAAATTTTTGTTTGATTGAATAGAATATTTTTGTCTTTTATTTGTAGAACTTTTCTGTGTTCTCATATTTCTTATGATATGTATTAAAATTTTTTCATCATGGGCATATACGAACCTCAGATATCACCTCAACCAGCTATATGTCTCCATGTTTCTTAGGATTCCCCAACCTGTGTTCAATACTCTTGCCACTCTAACATGTGTCTGATTTTTCTCATCTTTCTCCAGTGGTCTTAGGTGCTTTAGACCTTAAGATGATTTTAAGGATCAATCATGTAAATATATCTTTATCGCTCGCCTCGAGATTAATATATGTTTTCTTTGACGCTTCATTTGAATTTGACCTTAATATTTGATGTCCTTAGTGCTCATTCATCCATTTTTTTAAAATTAGCATTGACGTCATTCAAAGGTCCTGAACCTTGTCCAATTATCCTTTATACTTGATTATTTAAGAATCAATCATGTAAATTCTTTTGGAGTTCAAGATCCTCAGAAGCACATGAAAAGCTTAAGGAACAAGAATAAGCTAGCTTGGAGCTCAACACAAGAGGGAATCCATTAGCAAGTCAATGTACAAAAATAAGAATTGTTCGGGTTGTAGGTATATATACAAGATAGATGAAAGGAAACGTCCCCCCGTCCTAAGTGCGTTCAAACACATCACTACCAAAAAAAACCAACATCTCCCCCTATGAGTGTTGCTATGAACAAGGAGCTAGCACTCATGTATAAGGAAGTTCCAAGCTATCTAGAAAGAGATCAATCCAAAAAAAGAGTAAGTTCAATGATTTGCAAAAAGCTTCAAAATTCAACAACATTTTCTTGTGTGCACATGTATGCCAAAAAAATCTCTCTAGTATAGACCGTCTCCCTGATATCATGATAATGCACCTTAGTAGGCTTTTGTATTAGCATGGAAATGATGGTTCCTTGCAATTGCGAATGTGCTCTGACCCGAGTGAAGATGGTGGTGGAAAAAGGGTGATGAACACCCAATAAGCCAAAAGGCATCTTGGCCACATACACTCAATAGTCACTATGAACACTAGCCTATACTCAGCCTTAAAACTAGAAGTGACCATAGCATAAGAAACTACCCGATTTTGAATTAGAAAAGGCATTTGAATTTCACGGTAAGGATCCCCTATGGGATAAAAGAATCGAAGTCGCTAGGAACCCATCAAGTAGCAAAAAATGCGATTAACAACCTATCAATGCTTGACACTTGAGCAATGCAGAAAATTGCTCATCTAATAGACAAAATAATAAATATTAGGTCACGTTATCCATAATTAAATCAAGCATAAAACAACATGTTGATAGAGAATAACTTCAAATGCATCCCCATTATTATGGAGTTAAACCATAAACTTGTATCCATAGGAGTTAAACCATAAACTTGTATCCATAGGAGTGGTGATAAGTTTGCAATTTTTAAGGCCAAAATGCTACAATTATATGTCTCCGTTCAGGTGTCTAGCTCTCTCCGAGGTCCTTGTCCTTGTCTCGTGCGTTCAATCAGATAAATCTGTTTCTCTGTCAACGCACATGCTATTGAGTGACTCTATGAACTCCAATAAATTTGTTCTATACTCGAGTACACTGACTCACTGAGCACTCTAACATAGCTAGGCCTGCGTGGAGGAGACCAATAAATTTGGTCTTTTAGCGCATATAAACGTTCATCTTATTTCGAGTAGCCTTAAGATTTCGAAGATCAAAAAGGCATTGAAAACCTTTTTAGCAGGCTTGAGCATTTAAATAACTCTCCGTTCTCACACCCAGAAAAGTGGGGGACTGTTCCGCGCCCCTAATTTAAGCGGGGGCTCGCCCGTAGTTCAGATGGGGGAATCGTTAGCCTCCTTTGAGGGGAAGCGTGTTTGTTCAAATCCTGTTGGTTGCAGACGCGAAAAACTTCAAATCACATGCTATGATGACATTCTAAACTAGCTGCCTTTCAGGAAACATTGGCCATTGGGTTATGATGAGATGGGCTGTTGGGCACCTTCATTTGCTTACGTGAACATTGACAAGGGTCCTTCTCATTGTAGAAGGTTGTCTTCTGTTCAAACAACTCTTAGAGCAATCTCTATCCAGTTCCTACCTTCGTAGTACTAACTCTTAGAGCAATTTCTATCCAGTTCTTACGTTCGTCTCGTGTTTCATTCGTAGTAGGCTCCAGATGTTTTACCTATGCTTGTGTAGAATTACGAGGGTAGTCTGGATACTATCCCTTCACATTGTACTTTCAATTAATTCAAGAAATCAAGAAATGCAGAACGCAAGATCGAACTTGCTTTGTTTAAAAAAGAAAAGTGAAGGTTGCAACCTTGATCATTTTAAGATCATTCCATTCTTGCATCGAGGAAAAAAGACTAAGTGATCCCCATGAACTCATGACACGACAAAAAAGCTCAGAAACCTTCTTTGTACTCTCCCTACTTTTCTTGTATCTTTATCCTTTTTTTCAATTAAAATCACCTTTGTTGACAGAAAAGACAAATTCTGAGGAATTATACCGGTTGAAGAGAACCCACTTGTAGTCTATCGACTATACAAAGCTGCATGCATCACGTCACCAACGTCATAAGAGATAGAGAGAGAGGGCTTTGAGGAACCACAATACCATCGGTTGCCTTCAACGAGTTTCCATGCCTGTGTGCTTTTCATGATGGTTCTAGTTATAACTTCTATGAATCTAGAGGCTCTAACACCTATTCTAGCACGAGTGACTTGCTCAAAAAAAATCTCATGGACTAGTTGGCTAGGGCAAGCTCCGCCATACTCTAACATGCGTGAGAAGATGTTGCACTTAAACAATCCATCTTGTATATGCAATAGAGTTCCAACTTCCAGCAAATGTTGGCTCCCTAGGTATCTCTAGGTAATTGAGTTTTCCCCCTCAGTACCTCACACACATGCATGCATACACAAGTCCTAAGTTCTGTTGAATTCAAGTAACAAGAGAAGCATGTACATGCTCGGATCGTAATAAACTTGTAAATCTTTGAGGTTTTCTTTCTGCCATGTTTTTTTTTGTGAACCAGAATTATTTCTATACAAAACAGATTGTGTGCAAAACGTTAATATGTTTCCATATAAACAAGGAAATGATTGATTTCCCTGTATAGGGACTGTTGCGAGATCATTTTTTAGATATGGAAGAGAATATTTTTCAAATTTTTATCTTGTTAAATGAAACACCAGATTAACATTGTTCGGTATGTTGCGTTACAAGTAGACTATAAGAAAAATAAATGACAACTGTGCACTAACCGTGAAATCTAATTCTATACTAACCTTTTTGATTGAGTATTTAAAAGAAACTATTGTTCCCCTACGATACCGTATGCTACATGACTTTCTACGCCAATGCTTAAACTGTTTTCTTTAATTGCAATCAAAGAATCAAGTTTAAAGAGTAGTTTTAATTGACATCTTTAATTGGATAGATAAATATAGAATCTTGATACTATTTCCATTTATACAAAGATGGTCTTTGCACTAAGTTCTCATCTAACAAATTTGTACCTTTAGTATTTTCTGTTCCCTTTCTTCAATACATATATAATACATTTTCACTTACTAGAACTTTCAATTACATTGATGCATCTTAATCAAGCGCAAACCTTCACTTGTATTTTTTATATTCTTTGGTTTTGTTTGTATAAATTCCAAGTTGTTTCTTTTGATCTCCTTGGTATGCTAACTTTGACTTTATTTCTTGTGTAGACCTTTGATAGTGTTCAAAGATGTGCAAATTTTAGTTTGATTCAATAGCATATTTTTTTCTTTTATATGCAAAAATTTTGTGTTGTGCTCATATTTATTATGATATGTATTAAAGAATTTTCATCATGGGCATATACAACCCTCAGATATCACCTCGATGAGCGATATGTCTCCATGGTTCTTAGGATTCTCGAACCTGTGTTCAATATTCTTGCCATTCTATCATGTCTGTGATTTTTCTCATCTTCCTCCAGTGGTCTTAGGTGCTTTAGTCCTTAAGGGGATTTTAAGGATCAATCACGTAAATATATCTTTTTCACTTGCCTCGAGAATACTATATTTTTTTTCCTTCACACTTCTTTTGAATTTGACCTTAATGTTTGATGTCCTTTGTGCTCATTCATCCATTTTGTTTTTCAAATTAGCATTGATGTCATTCAAAGGTTTTGAACCTTGTCCAATCATCATTATACTTAATTATTTAAGAATCAATCATGTAAATTCTTTCGGAGTTCAAGATCCCCAAGATCACATGAAAAGCTTGAGGAATAAGAATAAGCTTCGAGCTCAATGCAAGATGGAATCCATATTACCAAGTCAATGTACAAAAATAAGACTGGTTTGGGTTATAGGCTTATATACAAGCCAGATGAAAGAAAACGAGCTTCTATAGAGGGGAAAATCTGCCCCCCTTTGTCCTAAGTGTGATCAGACACATCACTACCAAAAAATATCAACAACTCCTTGCCCCCCCCCTCACCCCCCCCCCCCCCCCCCTTGAGAGTGATGCTATGAATAAGGATCTAGCACTCATGTATAAGGAAGCACCAAACTATCTAAAATGAAATCCACAAAAAGAAGTAAGCTCAAAGTTTTGCAAAAAGCTTCAAAATTCAACAACATTAAATGCATCTCCATCATCATGGAGCTAAAGCATAAACATGTATCTATAGGAGTGGTGATAGGTTTGCAATATGTAAGGCCAAAATGCTACAATCATATGTCAATATATTTTGTTTGAAAGATAGCTATTCTACCTTCATCTTACATAGATTTAATGCCAAATAATGATGCAAATGCCCATAGTTTGACATCCCAAAAGAGGCATGCTAATAAGCCTCAAATTCAGAAATATGGTTCTCTTTAGGACTAATGAGGACCATGGCATCAACAAAGACAAAAATGATCAGAAGTTCATAATGAGTAGCCTAAACATATAACATGCACTTAGCTGGACTGTTCTCCAAAGCATGTGCAATCATGTAGGAATGTATATTTTCGTACCAACCATGTGGTGCTTGCCTCAAAACATTTAAAAAGATCTTCAGACTATGCACTTTATTTTCATGCTCGTTTTGCACAAAGCCACGAGGGCTTAAATACATACACTTCTTCATGTAAGTCACCATTTTGAAATTTAGTATTAATGTCCAATAGATGAACATTCCAACAATGATGAGCTACAAGTCCACAAATGCTATGAATGGTGGTCATTGAGCATGTCGGAACAAAGGTCTCATCAAAATCAATGCCAGTTTTTGAGTATGACCTTTTGCAACAAGCATATTTCAAATATCCCAATCGGACAACAAATATTGTGAGTGATGTTCTCTATGTACCCAATATTACTAAAAACCTAATAAGTTTGGGTCAAAGAGTTGAGAAAGTCTTGCAAGCTAGGTTCACCGAAGATGGATCTTACCTGGAAGATCCATATCAACGCTTCAAGAAGATATGCAAAGGTGAGAAGCATGGTATAACCTTCACATTTTAAGTAGGAGAAACCAAGAATATGGCTTTATTCAACTTTGGACCTTAAACCCTAAGTGAGCTAGAAGTGTGGCATAAGAGACACTCATGTGAATGAAAGAAACTTGAAAGATATATATAGGGATCAAAGTGTTCTAAGGCTTCCAAACATCTCAAAGCAACACATGATAATTAGGTGTGAAGCTTCTCAAATTGGGAAGGCACAAAGGCAACCTTTCAACAAGAAAGGCTACATCCACAAGAATCTGTTGGACCTAGTACATAGTGATGCATGGGGACCAAGTCAACAACATTCATTAGTAGATCAAGGTTTTTAGGTATCTATTTTTTATGATAAATTATGTACTTTATCAAGAGTTAGAGTAAAGTGTTTGAACATTTCAAGAGGTACCGATCACATGTGGAAAATCATATAGGAAGATATTTAAAGAGACTTATATCAAATGAAGGAGGAAAATACTTCTCCAAAGATTTTGATGAGTATTTATAGTATAAAGGCCTTTAAAAAAACGCAAACACTAGGTACTCTCCAGAAATAAATGGTATTGTGTAAAGGAGGAAAAAAACCCTCGCTGGATCAGCAAGAACTATGCTTTAAGAGAAGAAGGAACTAAATTATCTTTGGGTGGAAGACATATCTATTATAATGTATCTTGTGAATAGAATTGCATCCAAATATCCTTAAGGTATCAATCCTTATGAAGCTTGAGACAATAGAAAAAGAAGTATACAACATTGCAAAGTTTTTTATTGTTTAGCATATGTACATGTACCTTCACAAATCAGAGGGAATTCGGATGGAAGGGCAACCTAAGTTGTGTCCATTTGGTATGATTCAACTCAAATGGGCTATGCATTGTGGTGCAGATCTAGCTCATAAGGTTGTAAATCATTCGAAAGTATGGGTTAAAAGTTCGATTAAAGTATCTAGTCGATATGACAACATATAATAAAGATAAATCCTTGTGATTTCTATCGATGAAGAAAATTTTAATGTGTATACATGTAAGTCTTTATAATTGAATATATAAAGATATCAAAAGGGTTGATGCATCGATGCACGTGAATATATGCTTGAATGTGTATATATATATGTAGCTATGCATGTGATTATCATATGAGAATGTTTGTAAGAATGTTTTTCTTCTTTTTTTTGTGTGGGCATTTGAATGAAAACTTGGGTGCATATATGTCCATGGGTGACCATGTGCGTGCACATATATATGTATGTGAGTGAATGCATTCAGGGACTCTTAGTGTAATGTTGTATACGGAAACAAGATACTTGTTTCTTTTCGGGGAATCAATCGAGAAGATGGCAATTCTAGAAGAAAACAAGTGGAAGGAGTTCGAAGCGAAGGGAACCCAGCGGTTGGGGGGGGGGGGGGGGGGGGGGGGGGGTCATGCATAAAAAAAAAGGCGCTCTCTCATTTTTCACTAGAGGGGATTTTGAGGAAGCTATGTGCAGGAGGAAGGGAAAAGTCCTGTGGCCATCGAAACAGAAGGGTTGCATGTGGGAAAATGAGGTCTACTATTCATTTGCTTCAAGTGAGGAGCTAGAAAGGGGACATGTGGCATGGGGGGACATCTCCTAGAAGGGAACAAGAAAATACAGGGGGGGGGGGGTGGGGGGGGGGGGATGGGCTCACGGAGTACTGCAAGTATGGCGTGGATTTTGGAATAGAACAGGTAGAGTGGAAGAGAGATTATGGAAGACTTTCACTTTCGTTGTACGTCCTCTCTTTGCTTTGAAGGCTGACCTGTAGAAGAGAGAGATAGAAAGATAGATAGAGAGAGAGAGAGTGCATACGCATAAGAAACATAAGGGAAAGCGATAGAGATAGAGAGAGTGACTGGCTGAGAGAGAGAGAGAGGCCTAGAAGATTAGAGGCAGAGAGAGAGAGAGAAGAGGGATAGAGAGAGATAGATAGACAGATAGATAGATAGAGAGAGAGAAAGAGATTCCCTATTATAGAAAAAGCACTATAGACAGAGGAGAGAGAGAGAGAGAGAGGTTGCTGCTCTCTTTCGACATGGAATTTAGTTGAGAGAGAGAGAGTGAGAGAGAGAGAGAGATGGATAGATGCTATTGCATAGGAACACATTGCAAAAGATAGAGTGAGAGAGAGAAAGAGAGAGAGAGAGAGAGAGAGAGAGGGAGGGAGAGAGAGAGAAGATAGATAACAGAGAGATATAAAGAAAGGCAGAGTAGTGCAAGTGGATGCACATGCAAAGGAAAATGACAAAGAGAGAGACACACACACAAAGATAGATAGACAGAGAGAGAAAAGTTTTGGGGGTCAATTGCATGCTCTGCGAGATAGGAGACCGGTGTGTGTTTGTGTGTGTGTGTGTGAGAGAGAGAGAGAGAGAGAGATTTTGAATTGAAGATGATACTTCTAAAAATACATCTATATGAGCAAGAATTGGAGAATATTATCGTTCTATAGTAGCATGAAAGATTAAGAATGGCCATTTTTTTAATGAATAAGCATGAAGTTTGAGAGTTCAAAGACCGTAGATTACATAGAGATGCTCAATAGTACAATGCAACACAACATAAATATGACAATCAAAGTACACAAGGAGTTAAGTCTCTCTATGTAGATCGATTGAAAGGTGGTACTACAGTGTTCAGAAAGAGAGAGATGATGGCTTATGGATGTGATGCGCAATGAGATTCACACGAAATTTGGCTCTGAGGATTGAACTAAGAGAGAGTCAAAGAGAGAAAAAGAGATAGAGAGAGAGAAAGGAATATATACAAGGAGATGATCATGGAGAAATTAGGGAAGGCTATTGGAATATAAAAGTTAAATCGAGTTTCAAGTGCTCCTTGCTTATTTATTCAATGCATTTCAAGAAAGTGTTCGTGCAAATGGAGCAGTTGGAACTAGTCTTATTTCAATTCTTATTTCTAGATATTGAGGCTCAAAAATAGGTTGAAGAATAAATCAAGCTCCTTGCAAAGGATCCCCTCATTGTTTCATCTTTACTTCATCATATGCATACTGCACCATGCAGCAATGTTAGAGAATTAGTAGTAGATTTGCTATGGAAAAAGATTGTGGAAAATTGGATGAATCTCACCCCACAACTCCATCACTCTGTCAAATCAATCCTTCTTGAGAGCATCGTTGCTGAGCATAGCCCCCCAAATCAAAGAGCATGTGGAAATGTTGTAAGTGGAAATGTTGTAGGTGGAAATGTTGTAAGTGGCTACATGGATGCGCTTCTTACCACCTGTCATCCTGTCATCAGGTGCCTTATATGTCATCTTGTCATCAGGTGCCTTATATTCTGGACTCTTGCATTATCTATGGAATCTTTCTCTATCCAAACAGGGATTTATATTAGCATCTAGAAGAGAGAATGATTTAAGTTTGCGGATAACGATGTTAGCATAGAAACAAAAAGCTTCAATCAGCTATTCAGCTTTTCACTCAATTATAGATGATTCTCGGTTTCTTGGTCAATATGCATGCAAGAAACTAATCAATCGGGGAAGGTGAAGTGCGAAGAGAAAGAGAGTGCACACTGAACGAGAGTGAGAGAGAGAGAGATAGAGAGAGAGAGATAGAGAGAGAGAGATTGTAGAAGAATTTGATCATGGTGGCAGAGAGAGAGAGACCAAGAGAGAGTTAGTATGACTTTTTCTTTCATCTCTTTATTTCTATGTATTTGTTCTCTATGCTTGTAAATAATCTAGTTGACGAAGAAAAAATGATTTCTTATGGCACAACTTTAAGTTCGCTTATTTCATCACTTAGTTAAATTGTTTTTTACCATATGCACTCCATAGGCCACTATTATATATGCAAACAATAGATTCTCTCGATCGACTTTAAGTTCATTTATTTTGTGCATTTAATTGAGTTTCTTTTACCATATGCATTCCATAGGCCCTTAATGTATATGAAAACACTTTACTCAGCATTGTTTCCATGTCACATGTCCTAAAGCAGTACCATAAACAGCCCGCATGTAGTCATGTAGTGAGACCCGTAGAGATTCATAATTGATCCACCCGATGGAATCCATTTGCACCCTAACAACATCTTCCACTCAGAGGCTGTTGAGGAGTGGATACGATCGATCATGTATGCATATTGCTAGTGGAGGATGGCTCTCGCAAAGATGAAATCAAGGGAGTGACGTGCAACATTGGCTCCATCAAGGACAGTGATCCTTGCATCATGAAGAAGACTGAGGAAAGGAGGATCATTAGATGGGCTTTTGGATATGTAGGATGGGGGGAGGGCAGAATGTGGCAGAGGGGGTGGCACATGGACCGATGAGTGATGTGGGGAATATTAGGGGCGGGAAGTGGATGCATATTCAATGCATATGAGTGAGGAGGCTACTTGGGGAGTGGGAATTGGCTGTGGAGGGTGGGATGAAGTAGGGTGGTCTACAAGCAATGGGGTGATGAGGCCAGTTTCATGAAAAGAATATGCTAGGTAGGCCGAAACATGATGCATGGGTGGTGGAGTGGTGGAGACAATGGGGATCATACCTTGGCTAGTAGATTTAGGAAGATGTTGAAATGTAGGGCCCTATGGATGGTTCAAACGTAAGAAAAGGGAGGATTACTTTGGTGGATGGTGAGGTGTGGGATGAACGGAGGGCTAAGGCAAATGGATATGATGAGTGTGCAAGTGATAGAGCCATGGGAGGATGGGTGCTCAGTAAACGGAGAAAGAGCAGGTGATGCAAGCAATAGCTACGAGTTAAAGTTGGGAATCATAGGATGAAGGATCCAAACATCAATGAAGCATATGGATAGGGGTGGCCACAGATGAAACAATACAAAGGGTTAGCTATGTAAATATCATACAAGGGCTAGGCAGATCCAAGAAAGAAAATGAAATATGAAAGAGTGAAACATGGCTAAGAGTCGAGTCGAGAGAACCATATCACTAGCAATAAGAGATTTTCACTTCACATGACATCCCGGAGTCGAGTCGAGCAATAAGAGATTTTCACTTCACATGACATCCGGGAATATAGGAAAGGGGAGGAGGGGCTCTACAGGTTGTTGAAAATTATGGAACATGTTCAAGCTTCAATTGTGATGCTTGATACGTACTCACCTCTCATTTATTACCTCTTCATCATTTATGTGTTTGTTGAAAGCTCAAAAGGAAACTAGCACTTGAAAATGTAGAGCATACTCATAACCTTAGAAAAGAGTGTTGAATTAAACAGAGATAAGTTATTTATAACTTAGATAAAAGCCAAAATATATTTACAAATATAGAATACACAAGAAAGTTGTGACCTTATCCATATGGAGTGATTTGGAGCACCAAAAGTCACTCAAGGAAATGGAAGGACAAAGGACAAGAAATGAAAGGTCAAGAGGTGAGAGAAGATGCAAGGGAAGGTGAAAAGTCCCATGGTCATACCTCTATATATAGACATCACTTGAGCATGAAAATTTGTGGAGATGACAAAGAGATGGTGTAGACGCATATGCTAGTCATTCGTGCACCAATGGATATCAGATGGATACTCAATAGAGTGCTACAAGGAACAAAGGTATTCGAGTTACTATCTTTTCTGTACATAGCCACCTTGTGAAGGTGATATCTCTCTATGTACTTAACCATTTAATGTATATGATATATTGTTGGAAATCGTATTTTTTCTTATCATCGGATCTCAAGCATTTTTTAGTTCACTCTCAAGTAGGGACTAGGAACATTTCTTACAAACCTAAGTTTTCGGCTTAACCTGAGATGATAGGTAGTCTATCTTTATACAATCGATTGCCTAGTCACATGAGGTCCAAATTGAGGGTTCTTTAGCATATTAGATTGTTAAGAGAGTCTACTGTGTGTGGAACAAAATTCAAAGCCATCGCTTGGGTCTTATACAATATTTTCTAGAAGAGGTTCTCTAACTTCTGCCATGCATATTGGAGTCAAATTTCTCCACATTTTGGTATCAAAGCTTTGGTTTTAGAGCATTGATATTGGAGAGCCTGGATGCACAAAACGATCTTGAGGATGATGTTGATAGGGAAAAGAAAAGCTTGGAGCTATGAGCATACAGAGTGTGCAACATTCAAGCTATTTGAAAGCTATGGAGATGAAGTTTTTGTATGTATGAATTTTGTTGCTTTATGTTATTTGAAGTGATGCACTCTCTTGTCGTACTCTCCACTAGATATTCTTGATCATTTGGTTATGCTATGAGTGATACTAATCACTTGGTTGAGGATTTATGAGCAGCCTATAGAAGGAGATGAAGATTCAAGCAAAGAATCTTGGATGCACAACTATTAGTTGTATGTGAACATTATATGGATGCTTTAGACATTGCACTCAATGGAAGGAAGTGCAAGATTATATTATGTACATGTCTAAATATTGAAGATTATATGTAAGGTTGAGGACAGCATTATATGCTTATCCAATGAGGATGCTTATGTATGCATGCTTGTGAAAATTATGCTCAAATTTTATGATAATTATGGCCAACCATGCTTAGGCTGAATATAAGTTGATTTTCTAGTTCATGAATAATGTCTATCATGCAAGAATGTATGCAAATGTGGTTAAGTAATTTATATACACATGTTTGATAGTGTGTGGATGAGTAATAAGATACTTTAAAAAGCCTACATAAGCTGAAAATTGCAATTCTATGTAGCCATATGATTTGGCACAAAGTGAGCTTTATATATGCTCACTTGATGGGTGCTTTGCGTGCATATGTATATGTGATTGTTAGCATGATATTGAAGCTTTGAAGGTTCGTCATGTCCAGCCAAAGAGGAGCTGAAATTACGTGTGTTTTGGATGCAAGAAAAGGTTGGTAAGATGGAAGGCTCCCATGTATGAAACTTTTGGATGTAGCTTGTTGTGGATAAAACCCATTGAGGTAAAATTACAAAAGCAAATATTTATGCTCATGCTATGATGACTAGATGTGTTTGATTCTTGAGTTGAGCTATAGGAAGTAAACTCAATGCTCCCATTTGAACAATCCAAAGCCATGGTGAGCAAAGCTTAAATGAAGCAAGGACACAAACTTGGAGCCAAAGTCATGGAAGAAGCCCAAGCTAAAAGGATTTCAAACACTTGAAGGTTTGAAGAATTGAAGGTTGAAGCCTAGGATTGAGCTTCCCAACAAAGGAGGAGTAAAAGACTCCAAAGAAGGGCTGCCATGAAGTATTGAAGATTCAACAAGGACTTGAAGACACTCCCCTACGTTCAATAAGCACAAGTAAAGTGCAAGGTAGAAGGAAGAGTCACTCATGAGATTTGTGAAATTTTGGTTGATGCAAAGGAAGTTACAGAAGACCATTTTCAATGGTAAGAGCTGAGGTAAAGGTTTTGAAAACTCCACATTGTATGTGGGGGTAAGTTCATAGCATGAACAAGGTTGAGGCAAGTAAGACCACCAAAGAGAGTGGCAAGCCATTCTGAAGGCATGTAAGACCATCCCAAGAGGAATGGCAAGCCTATGTAAAGGCAAGTAAGACCATCCCAAGAGGAGTGGCAAGCCTTTTTAGGTTCAATAAGCACCAAAGACCAAGTGAAGGTCAAGTGAAAGGTTAGGGCAAGTAAAACCACGAAAGAGGGTGGCAAACCTATTGCAAGTAAGACCATTTGAAGAGGAATCATGGCAAGCCCATGTAAAGTAAAGTAAGACCATCCCAAGAGTAATGCCAAGCCCTAGTAGGTGCAAGAGGCACCATTTTTCACCTTGAGAATTGCTCGTGTTGTTTTCTTGTTAGGTGATGAAGAACACTTGGAAGATGTGGAGACTCTAAATGCTTCACATGAAGAGGAACTCACGAAACATTTCATGTATGATCAGCCCATTGTTGTTTTTGTAGGTATACATCTAGCCATGAAGAATGAAAGAAGATTATGAAGCAAGGGGTAGTTAGCTTGCAAGGATTGGAGGATCCAAGAAGAGTCCAAAGAAGACAAAGTGTAGCTAAAACAAGTTTCAGATTTGAAGAGAAGCGAACACTCTCAAAGAAAGAGTAAGCACAGGCACAAAAGGCAACTTCAAAGGACTAGGAGATGGCACCACTATTGAAGGAGTGTTTAGAAAGAAAGTAGCAGCCATGACACACAAAAGAAGTCATGAAGAAAAGGTAGGAGAAAGCATGAAGACCATGATGACGTCAAAAGGAGATGCAAAGAGAATTCAGCCATATACAAAGTCAAAGATGATCCAAAGAAGAAGGAGGATCAATGCAAAGCATGCAAGTCTAAAGGACATGAAGGTATGAAGGCATACAAAGAGAGAAAGTTGCAAAGAGAGGACAACAAAGAGGAAGAGAGTGAAGAAACAAGGATATGTAAATCCAAAGTGATCTCATTCATGTTATAATCTTGTATGCAACATTTCTTATGATAGGGATTAAATAAGAGCTCTTGCTAAGAGCCAAAGAAGCAAAGATGAATGTGGAAGGGAGCCAAAGAGGATTCAAACCAAAGAAGGAAGATCATCAACCAATCAAGGGAAGAGATACAAGGGCAAAAGAAGTGAAAGGCAAAGAGGACAAGAATTGGAGAGTAGCATGAGTCCCAATTGTAGAATTAGGGGGAGTGTTGAAAGTTATGGAACATGTGCAAAGTCCAATTGTGAGGCTTGACACATACTCATATCGCATCTATTACCTCTTCATCATTTATGTATTAGTTGCTAGCTGAAAAGAAAGCTAGCCCTTGAAAATGTAGAGAGCACACTCCTAACCTTAAGCTAGAGTGTTGAATTAAAAACGGATAAGTTATTTATGGCTTAGATAAAAGCCAAAATATGTTTAGAGATATGAAATAATGAAAAAGTCATGAAATTATCCATATGGAGTGATTTGGAGCCCCAAAAGTCACCCAAGGAAATGGAAGGACAAAGGACAAGAAGTGAAAGGTCAAGAGGCGAGAGAAGATGCAAGGGTAGGTGAAATGTGCCACGCCCATACCTCTATATATAGACAACACTTGAAGATGAAAATTTGTGGAGATGACAAGGAGATGGTGTACACACATATGCTAGTCATTCTCGCACCAATGGATATCAAAAGGATGCTCAATAGAGAGCTACAAGGCACAAAGGTATTCCAACCACATACCTTTTTTGTACATAGCCACATTGTGAAGGTGATATCTCTCTATGAATAAGCTAGTATAACCCTTTCTTACTTGAGGATTTTCTTCATATTGTGAGCATGCATATCTCACACTCAAATTTTTCTATGTAGGAGATAGTTAGCTCTAAGTGATGAGCAAAGTTTCTTCATCATTTTGCATACATTTCTTGTAATCTTTGATTCTTTAGAAAGATATTACAATCCTCCAATGTTTTCTTTAAGCACAAGTTCAATATCTACATACTCTTATAAAATTAGAGTTTGTACTAAATAGTGGTTTCTGTGTGCATCTCTAGTAAAGGTAGTAAGTAGCCTCTCTTGGAGGCATTGATTCTCGTAGTAAAAGCAAGTATTTTATAGTGAGATATATCGGATTAGGATGCTTTTTTTTATTTTGTGGTTCATTTGGTAGGAACGTGGAGTGCCATGAAAATGAGTGTATAGAGATATCTGTAAACATACTTGTGAGGCCATTAATGCATCACGCTGCAAAGGGAAATATTAAGTTCTTCTATTAAAAGGAGCCCCCTTTTCTATACATGTGCATGTGTTACTTTTCTTAAATCAATATATGCTATGTGAACTTGATTGTTTTATGTGCATGTACATAGGTGAAAGTGTGGGTTATATATGTACATGTTGTTGGGCATTTATTTTTGTATGTGTTTGCTTGTCATAAGGTCTATGAACATGTGTGAGAATGTTTTTCAATGTGCGATTGTAACTATGTGTAAATGAATGTATGTCTCATATGCATCTAGATATATGTGTTTGTGTGTATGTGTTTATGTAAGTCTATATGTGTATGGGTGCACATTTATGTTTTGTTTAATCCATGTATATGTATTTAGAGTGAATTATGTTGTGTGTCCCTATATGTTTATTCTTGTGGATTTGTGCGTATGATATCTATAATTGAGTACATGATAATAAGAGCACATATGTGTATGTAGGTATGTATATATGTTTATGTATGTGTGTTTGTAACTCAATGTATGTGACTTCCTATATGGTTGTGCCTATAGATGTGTGCGTATGATATTTGAGTTTGCATATGTGATAATAAGATCATAGATTTGTATCTAGTTATGTATATATGCTTTTGTGTCAAGAAGGGCCTATATTTATATGAATAGATGGGGATGGGTGTGCTTGTGCTCATATGGTTTATGTGGTTATCTGTGGATGTCTTGAGCATATTGTTGTTGTGTTTGAGGTCGTGTATGAGTGTATGAAAAATATGTGTTTATATGTGTTTATGTGTGTGAGTAAACATGATCTGTATCTATTTATGTCATTGAATATGTCATGCATGATTTTATATGTTTGAGTGCACTACACACACACACACACACATATATATATATATATATATATATATATATATATATATATATATATATATATATATATATATATATATATACATATATATATATATATATATATATATATATATATATATATGTATGTATGTCTATATGTATGTATGTATGTATGTATGTATGTGTGTGTGTATGTTTCTAACTAAATGTGCATAAATTTTTATGTCACTTATATATGTATATGTATAAAGAGATCTATGATTCTATGTTTAAATTTTTGTATTATTGTCAGATATTGATCCACAAGGATCAGTGCATGTGATCCATAGGGATCATTGGTTCACAAGGATCAATCTATTTGATCCATTGGGATCAATCGATGTGTGTGAGGGACAAGGTCTAGCTAGCCAAGGTCCCAAGCTCGGGGAATACCCTAAGGTACTTTGGTAGTAGTGGGAACTGCTTTGGTAGTAATGGGAATAAGCGTTGCATGATGGTCACATGTTCACTCTAGACTATTCCAGATCATTGCTATCCTTAGAGTACATCATTAATATTTTTAGAGTACAAAAGGGTATATATGGATGGGAGGAGAGACACACACATCATTTAAGCAATTTCCAACACTTGGTATCAGAGCCTTTGAATTCTCGTTTTTTTCTTGGTTGTTTAGCAAGCGTTTTTTTTCAGCATGTACTTTCTCCATCGCCATCTTCTTCGACATCGGTCGGTGTGCAAGAGTTTGTCTGCAGAGTTTTCCGAGAGTTTAAGAGGCGCATCTCATGGCAATCACGATTTGCCCCTCTAGGACCGACAGCGCACAACCCCGGCTGACTCAACGTGGATGATTCATCTAAGTATTTGCCCACGTGCTTAGAGGTGCTGCCCTAGACTCGCTGTTCTGGAGCGGCCCAGAGATCCAGCCGACCGCATACGTTGATGGTCCGTCTTCACGCCGAGGAGCAATGGTTTCTTTTTGGTTTTTTTTATTGAAGAATTCTATGTCAAATATCATTTGAAGATGATGTTGACCCACCGATGTAGCACATCAACTCTATCTACACGAAGCACGCTTTCTCACAGGGGATAATTCAGCCCCGAAGGGTTCTACTATCGTTTTCATTTTGAGCTGATGTAAGTCTACAGATCGGAGTGCATATATAGCTGGCCTCTGATTTGAAAAGATATGTGGGATAATAGTCATCTAAGGCGACGCTATAGAAGACAATCAGTGCCGATTTTGTTTTTTATTGAAAAGCCATAGTCCAGAGTTTTATTATCATAACCAAATTCACTCATCTATATCCACTTTAGTTGTCCATATCCTGAGCATCCCACCGCCAATTTTGGAGATTTTAGTTGATGTAGAAAGCTCTGTCAGAGATCTATCCAGAGAGTGGCTACAAGCCATACTTTGGAAATATTTTCCGTCTTGCAATAGAGGGTGAAAGTGGACTGTTCTTCATCAAACATCATCAACGAAGCACTTTTTGAAGGCATATGCGATCCACGAACCAAAGGGAGTCGATACTCTACTCTTAGTTCTTCAATTGGATGCTTCAAGAATATCAAACGAATTTGAGATAAGTATTTAGTCAATATTTGGTTGATTATTCCATTGATTGTGCATATTAGAAGTATTCTTGCATTACGCATAGAATGATGTAAGTCGAGCGTAAGTAGAGATGTATGTTCGGTGCTTGAGCTTTTCTTGCAGGTGGTAAGTATCAACAGGTATCGATAATATATATATATATATATATATATATATATATATATATATATATATATATATATATATATATATATATATATATATATATATATATATATATATATATATATATATTGATTGATTGATTGATTGAGGCCCTATAGAGCCCAACAGCATACTTGGAAAAGTTTTCAATTGCAAGTGTTCGTTGATAAGACAAAATAGATCGTGCCTACCGGCACTAATGATTTGATTTTGTTGAATGCTTGAGGCTTTCAAAATTATTTCGGATTTTAAAATTACGTTGTTAGGCTGCCAAAAGTTTTAGAAAATTGGTATGCATATGCATTCAAGCATTATAGAACATACTAAAAGTTTCTTATTTCTTCATGTTTCATTGAGAAAAGGCTTGTAATTTATTTCTTTTACGTTGTCACCTAATTGTTTGAGTATACATAGAATATTCAAACCAGATACTGATCAAAGAAAAGTATAAGATGTGGATATCTGGTAGATATCATTGAATGGAGAAGTTAATTCAGGTATAAGACCAAGGGAGGTCTTACGACAAGGATAAATGTTACCACGGTCATTAGAGTAAGTAGTTACTATAATTACATAGGTATGAGTTCTAGTGCATATTTCTATGTGTATAGAACAAAGAAGTTTATTTCACAAGAAGTATACACTTCAGAATAAAAAGGGATAAATCAAGTTTGATTAGAATGCCATAGTTAGAAATAGTGAAAGAAAAGTTATGTAAGAACTTCCTAGATTTGGAGGTTGAGACATAGACTTTAGAGTTCCTAGCTTTATCGAAGGAATCATATCTTGATTTTATAATAGAATAGTATGGGTAGATTGGAGAGTTATATCTATCTATCTAAAAGTGAAGAATTGAGATCCTAGGTGGATTCATCTTCATTAAGCAAGCAAGGCTACTGTGTGGGTCAGATACTCAAAGAGTGGCCAAGGTATACAAAAAGGCAAGGTTTGCAAAGAGTAAACCTGACAAGGCTATAGTCTAAGTTCCTAGCAAGAAGTGAGACAAGGTTATATAGCACAACATGGTTTGCATTTGTTAGACAAGGCAAGGTTGTCTCCAGTGGGGAGTGATTATACAACAATGCAAGGTCTACAAGAAAGTTAGTTCCAAATGGAAGCAAGAGTAGCAAGATAGTTTTGATACTCTGAAACAAGTTGTTTCAGAGGCTCCCATACTCAAAGTGATAGGATCCTCTTTGAGTTAGAGACATATGCTAGTGGCATAAGCCAAAGGGACCATTTTGACGGAAGATGGCAGACAATAGACTAGTGCATAGTGCAACTGGCCAATGCATGAACAAGAGTTATTTGCAGTGGTGTATTCACTTAAAGTCTACAGACACTATCTTGATGATGCAAACTTTAAGGTATACACAAAGCACCATATACTTAAGTATTAGTCAGCGAGATCTTCAAGGCACTCGAGCTCGTTGGGCTGAGCTAATGCAGGAGTTTCACATGGAACTCCTGTATAGAAGACCAAATAAAATATAGTTTTTGATGCATTATCACGAATAATGTATCCAATGAGATAAAAGAAGCACAGGTGGAAGATCCACATTTGAGTCATCAGTGATGACTCTATTATAGGAGTTGGGACGGTTTCAGTTGTTTCTTCCCCTAGCAGAGCGAACAAGTCCATTCCGTATTTTAGTTTCTCACAAGAGAATGGAATAATTAGTCGGAAAGAAAAGGTTTGCATACCAGATTCCCGGGATTTGA
>CM035435.1:103594429-103696929 GCA_020310875.1 Ceratopteris richardii
GGGATAGGACTATGAGGTCTAATTATTGGCATACATGCTAGACCTAGATTTTGTGAGAATCTAACTTCTTATCAATTAGGGAATTTCAAAGCCTAAAATCAAAGAGACAAGAGAGTCATCTTCATATTAGCTCAGCATATTACCAATGCCATGATAGGATATATACAATATCTAAACTACTCCTTGAAGTTGAAGAAACTCAAAGAATTCAGTGATGCATTAGGATCCATAGGTTATCATATAGATGATTATGGCTTACTTTTATACACCTTGAAAGGGCATAAGGTTGTTGAGAAGTGGAAGGCCTTTACAAAATCTATGTAAATCAAAGATACTCCTCCTGACTTTGAGCACTTCATGGCGTTCATGTTCACTGAAGAGATGAATACTCGAGGCTCAAAGAAAAAGGGCAAGGAACCACAAGCATTATATGAAGGTAAAGGTAGATCTAGAGGAAGGAACCAAGGTAGAGGAAGAAGAAGGCAAGGGAGACAACCAAATGGTGACCCTGATGAAGATCAAGAAAGAAAATACACTTCATCAAGAGCAATATAAAATTTTAGTGGGAGAGGAGGAGATTTGAACAACAATAGAGAGAACCAAAATTCATACTATTGCTTCATTCGTGGCAAGTCTAGCCATTATGAAAGGGATTGTTGTCAAAGGGAGAATATGAATTCATATTATAAAGGACGAGGTAACTATTCATCTAATTAAAATATGAATGAGAGTATGCTTACTATCATGCAAATAAGTGATTACGAGACACAAGGGTCAAGCACATGGTACATTGATAATGGATGCAACAATCACGAGTTACAACAAGGACTTCCTCTCAAACATGGAGGTGCCATCAACAAAAGGGCATGTGGAAACAAGTGATGATACTACTCATGCTATTACACACATAAGTGATGGTGTGTTGGATGGCTCTCACAAGGCTCAGTGCTTGAAAGATGTTCTTCATGTTCCCACAATCGCAAAGAACCTAGTTTCTATTGCACAAATAATTGAGAGAAGATTGTGGGTCAAGTTCAATTAGAAGAGATGCTTTGTGGACTGATATCCAAAGATAGGAATGAGGGAAGGCTATTCATCCTCAATGTGAAGCCTAACTTCAACCACACAACCAACTTCACTTATGGAAGCAAGAGGGTAGCATAAGTAGACCCATGGCACAAAAGGTATGGACATATCACTACTCAAAGATGGAAGAATATGGAGAGGAAGAGTTTAGTACTAAGGTTATGAAACCTCTATAATTGAAACCTTAAAAATTAGTGTGAACCTTTCCAATCAAGTAAGATGACTAGGGTTCCTTTCAAGGAAAAAAGTCTATGAGTTATCATCCTTTTAATATTATCCATATAGATGTTTCACTAACAACAAAGGAGAATAAATTTAGAGGTTATAGGTCTTTTGTAATTCTCATTGATGAATGCACAAGCTTGACTTGGCTCTATTGCATGAAGCATAGGCAAGTTTCTTTTACTACTTCAAGGACTTCAAAGCTATCATTGAGAAGGAATGTGATAAGTATATGAATAGCTTAAGGACAGATTGAGGGGGAGAACACCTCTCTCATGAGTTCTCTAATTTCTAGCAGACAAAGGGAATTAAGAGAAGAATCACATGCACGTACACAGGACAACAAATTGATGTGGAAGAGAGGAAAAATACGTACATTGTAGAGTGTCACAGGGCCATGATGAAGGAGATGCTTATGCCCAATTGCTACTGGGATGATATAGCAACCATAACTATATATATCATGAAAAGGGTTGCCACATATGGTAAACATACTACCACACACTATGAACCTTGGTATAATATTAAGCTAGATGTGTCATGCTTGAGAGTCTTTTGCTGTACATGTTATGTATTGGTTTTAAGTGAACTAAGGATCAAGCTTGATGATAGATAAGAAAGATTTATCTATATAGGGTATGAAGGTGAGCAAAAGGGTTATAGATGATATACCCTAACAATTAAGGAACTAAAGGTATCACAAGATGTCAAATCTAATGAATGTCTAGATTTGTATGCCACAAATAGAATGCTTTTGTGAATGGAGAGCTAGAGGAAGTTGTGTAAATGGACCAACCATTAGAGTTTGAAGACAAAATCAGAAATGATTGTGTTTGTAAAGTAAAGAAACCTTTACATGGTCTCAAGCAATCCCTAAGGGCATGAAATCACTGGCTTGTAGAATATTTCATCACATGTGGATACAATCAAAGCAAAGTTGATCCATCATTGTTCTACAAAAGAGAAGTTGAAGCTTAGGTCTACTTATGTGTATATGTAGATGACATAATTAATATTGGTGATCATGAAGACAGCATCAAGTACGTGAAAGAGAAACCCTAAAGGAAGTTCAAGATCTCAAAACTTGGAGACCTAAGGTATGTCTTAGGTATTAAGATAATATAAAAGAATAATGACATTTGTCTTATGTAAAGAAATTACATTTTGGATGTATTGAAGAAGTATGGACTCACAAGTGAAAACCGTTTCACAATCATATGGAGGTAAACATGAATATGACTTCAATGGAAGGTAATGAAGTTCATGATCCGCTCCTCTACATGTCTATAGTGGGATCATTGAATTTTGCCACCATTACAAAGCCTAACATAGCATATACAAGTGGTATGTTATCTCAATTTTTGCACACACCTACGATTCCAAATTTATTTTCCTCTAAAAGGGTAATTAGATACCTCAAAGGCACCCTAAATGAAGGTCTATTCTATACTCCTGAAGATGAATTGTGAAGGCATATAGATATGCTGATTGGATGGGATCCAAGAAAGATAGGAGGAGTACAAGTGGATATGCAGTGATGCTCGAAAAGAAGGTCATCTCTTGGATGGAAAAGAAGAAACCTAGAGTTACCCTATCTTCCATAAAAGCTTAATAGAGAGATTTAGCTCAAGATAAATGTGAGCTTATGCAAATCAAGAAGGTAATGATTGAAGAAAGTTTGTACGTTAATAAATTTCCAATTATTTGTGATAATATGAGTAATGTGTACCTATTTGGAAATACTATGTTCCATTCTAGGAGCAAACACATAGAGGTACACTATCACTACATGACATAGAAAGTGTTGGCTAAGGAGGTTTCAGGTGCAACACATAAGTACCAAGGACTAGTGTGCTGACATGGTCACCAAAGCATTGGAATCAATGAAGCTTACAAAGGTCAAGAAAGAAATATGATTTTTGGGGATAAGATGACGATTTGGAGCTTGAGGCTTGAGGGGGAGTGTCAAATTCAAGCTTCAATTTTAGTGCAGGATTGGACCCTTTGATTGATGCCACTTAGAGCAACAAGGAAGAATGTATCAAGAACAAAGAATCGAGTTGAAATTTGAATCTCAAATCTCTATCAAAACGACTATATCTCACCTATCATAATCAAGTGTGATAAAAGCATCTAATCTACG
This sequence comes from Ceratopteris richardii, assembly GCA_020310875.1. Taxonomy (NCBI): domain Eukaryota; kingdom Viridiplantae; phylum Streptophyta; class Polypodiopsida; order Polypodiales; family Pteridaceae; genus Ceratopteris; species Ceratopteris richardii. The sequence goes on from CM035435.1 coordinate 103,597,881, forward strand.
AAAAGTGATTCCTAAGATATATGAAAAGTTTTCAAATCTATATTTAGATGTTTTATACTTGAAACTAGATATCCCGCATGTATGTAAGTTATTTTAGATTTTGAACAAGATACTATATCCATTGCTTAGCATGGTTTCTACTTGCTTGAGTGATTTCACTTATTTTTTTGTAGCCGTACCTAGCTCATAGATTTCATATGTTTGAGCTAGATAGCTATGAATGTTAAGCAAGATTCTGTTATCAAATAATTATGATTTCTCGTAATGTTTGCTTCGTTAGAAAGCTATTTTCTTCTTCTAGATTTCTCCCAAATCTAATTTTCAATCTTTGGATATTCTAAGAGAATCAGTTCTAGAAGTGAGTAGTGGTTTGTGTGTTTATGCCTACTGAAGGCTATAACTTGTCTATCTTGGCAGTTTTAGCTCTCATAGTAGGAATGACTATATCGAATGGGATAACTTGCATTAGTGAGTTCACAAAGTATAATTTATCATTGCAAGAAAATATCTTGGGTTCCTTCCACAAGAGTTTAGAGAACCATTCATTCGAGTGGATATTAGTTTCGTGAGTGCCTATGAGTCCACTTATGCTTCAAGTTTTCATAGGGAAGATGATTCTTCTCCCATCAAGACAGAGTTTGAGTGAGATAGAGATAGATAGAGAGAGAGAGAGAGAATGAGACGTCGAGGGAGAGAAGAAAACACATAAGTATCATTGTGATAGAGAGAGAGATAGAGAGAGAGAGGGAGATAGAGAGAGATGAGAGATAGAGAGAAAAATAGAAGGAGAGAAGTAAACGTACGGGTAGTGTTTGATCTAAGAGAGGGCAAGAGAGAGAGAGAGTTAGAGAGGGGCAAAGAGAGAGAGAGAGTTAGAGAGAGAAAGAAATATGAAGAGAGAGAGAGAGAGAGAAAGAAATATAAAGATAGAGAAGACAAATATGCAAGCGTAGATAGATATGTGAGGATGATGAGTGTAGAGACACACACATATATATAAAGGTAGATAGATAGAGAGAGAGAGAGAGAGAGCGAAAGAGGGAGAGAGCGTTGGAGATGGAGATGGATAGTTTTTTTTTTTTTTAAATGGAGGTTCGGCCGAGGCCTACTCCCCCTGACTTTAATTTGAAAGAGAAACAACTTTACAATGAAGGGCATAGTACCCATGGGACCCCCCTTATCCCACAAGAACAGGGGCAGACAAGGTGGACGGCCCGGAGGCCCATACATCGAGGTGGATGGCCCGAAAGCCCAACTGGTTAACGCCCGAAGGACGGAGAGAACAAGAGAGTGTTTTTTGTTTATTGTATTTTGTTTTATGTTATATAGGAATTTGCAAAAATATATTGTTATTTTTATAAGGTGCTTATTTAGAATCAAATATCAGGAATTCATTTCAATACATAGAAAGAAAAGTTATTAGAAAATGAATAAAAAAGAGGAATCGGAATTGTCGAAACAAAATAAAGAAAGGAATAGGAGAATGATAGTTTAAAAATATCATGTAGTGAGAAGGGTATCGTTTTTTTATAAAATAAATATGAAAATAAAATTAATAAATTAGGAGTTAAATAATTGTAAAATTAAAAAAATCGTAATAATAATAAAGAAAACTTTGCATGAGTGTATGATTTGTTGTACTCGAGTCTACTAAAGAAGTTTATTTTTATGCCTTCTTATGGAGAGTTACCTTGAAGTGTACATGATTGAAGGATAAAGTGTGAAAGCCTTCCTACTGACGTATGAGCATGGAAATTTTATTTTAAGGATAAAGTGTGAAAGCCTTCCTACTGACGTATGAGCACGGAAATTTTATTTTTATTGTATAGGAAGATTATGAATTATGATATAAGTTCTAGAGAATGCAAATTGCATTTTATTGATGCTCCAGGGCCTCTAGTTTTTTGACTCCACACTTTGAAGGAATTCGACACACCATGTGTTCCCCCTCTTGCTTTTTTTATTAATTTGTGACCTATAGCTGTCTATTAAGATGTTAACACTCCAAGAAAAAGCAAAAGACTAGCTTTTAGGTATTTATGATTCAATAAAATCGATTTATTTAAATGAAATCTCTTACTATGAGTCATTTAAAAACGTGTAATGAGGTAGCTGTCTTAATTGTTTGACTGTGTATGCATATCCATCTTCAGTCACTTTAAAGTTCTTTCCACATCACCTTAGACAACCAAACTAAAAGCACAACACCCTATGTGATCATGTATAAGGGCCTATCAACACCGGCTTGATTCACTTGTTTCCATGATCACACTTGGAGTGTCCAATAGACTTGCACATATGGATACAAAAAACGCCTCAAAATAATTCTCAGATTTGGAACGGATGGACATCATGGAAACTCTATCTTTATTAATTTCCTCCCAAGTTCATAGATTTATAGCAAGATAACTAATGTAAGGATTAATGTTGACGATAAAGCTATTAATTGTGTCGTGCATCGCACTTGAGCACTTCTTGTTGTCAATCCATGATGACTACTCTCTTAAACTTGAATAACATAATTTTTACTACGTAATGCTGATTAGTGACCTTATGGCACATTCTAAAACTGTTTTTGGCTTCATCGCTACTAGATTTTAAGGATACAATTTTAGTTTGCATATTCCATCAATATTCACACGCCTCTTTTTTTTTTCGAAAGAGGAAGTTTCTCATTAGCCTACTCTCCCACACTTTGATTAAAATAAAAGAAAACAAAAGTACAGATGAACGGGCCTAACACCCATGGGACCCCCCGAATCCCACAAGCTAGGGGAAGAACATACAATGTTAAAGGGTTTTACAAAGGAGGTCGATAACCCCTTCGTGCCCTTCATGCGGGGCGCACTTGCTATAATCTTGTTATTCTCGAGGAAAAACACTCTATGGTGCCTAAAAGGTGGATACTTCTTATAATTGGATATTCTTTTGCCTAAAAGGAAAAGCGATTTCTCGATAGACCATTCTTTGAGAGGGTTTCCAAAATTGAAGCACGTCTCTTTCTCCAGAGCCTTATAGTAGCATTCCACATTTACATGCCTCTTGGAAGTCAAAAGTCTTCATTCGTTAACTAAACTTTATATATGCGGTTTTGTTTTCATTATATTGTTTCACACTCGCATAAGAGGTTAAACAAAGATATAGCCATTTGGAGCCACGATATTACGATCTGACGGAAAACGCTTGTTTTGTGTAGTATATTATAAGAAATATCGAGGTGTCCTTTTTTTAACGCATAAATTAGTGTTATTTTTGGCGGCTCTGTAAAAACACAAAGGGAGGTGTCACTTCTAATTTGTCGAGTCATGAAGTCGCGAAGGAAACGCAAAAGTAAATGCATGCATGGATGGGTGGTTGGGTGGCTCGTTTTTTAGGTGGGGAGGTGTCAAAGTACAAAGGGAGGTGTCACTTCTTTTCAAAGTACAAAGGGAGGGGTCACTTCTAATTTGTCGAGTCATGAAGTCGCGAAGGAAACGCAAAAGTAAATGCATGCATGGATGGGTGGTTGGGTGGCTCGTTTTTTAGGTGGGGGCGAGGGTAGCATGTGAGCGACATGTATGACATTGGAATGATGTAGTATGTGGCTGATGTGCCATCGCCTGTTTTGCATCACAATAGTTGTGTTCGTAGTTTAATCGAGCTATGTAAACCCCTATTCTTGTGGGATAAAGGAGGTTCCATTGGTACTATGCCCTTTCTTGTACAGTTGCAATTTCAAAGTTAACGCCCGGAGGAGTAGGCCTCAGCCGGACCTCCGTTTAAAAAAGAAATGCATGCATGGATTTTGCATGGACTTAGGTGACACAAGTGACTTTACATGGGAAGGTGGTCTTCCTGTTCGAAGGACCATACGAAAGAAGTAACATATCGAATCGAAGAGACACGCCATGCTAATTTCTTTCGCGAAAGGACCAGGCTTGGGATGAGCAGGGGGAAAATAATAGACGAAAAAGGTGCATTGGAAATGGTGCTCTCTAGGAGGGGTAGCTGACGGGAGAGAAATAAGGAGTACAGAATGAATAATCCAAGAGGAAGCACGAATAGGCAAGTTACTAGTATTACTACCGGAGGAACAGTTCCAAGGTGACATCGCATAGACGAGGTTTAACAGAGCCTTTATAGGTGAAGTTCATTGGTGAAGTTTATTGCTATTGAAGGAAACATAGAAGGTGGTCAATGGATCAAGATGGAAACCTTTTTGGAATCAAGACACGTGCCAATGGATTAGATTTTAGGACACTGATTTTATTAGGAGAGTGGACTATGAAGAACAATACTTGTTGCAAAGCAGATTCAATGCTTAAGAATGGTCGAAGACGCGTCTCCTTATTGGGCATGATTCCCCATGTCTTGAGGGTCTAAGATGGAACAATGGCAATGGTCGTGATAAAATTCCCATATTCAAGAAGAATGTGGGCTTCCATGTTATGCTTAAACGAGGCGATTTCTGCATTGGTCGGCTTTATGGTGGAATTTTAAGTTCTAGTCCCTTGGAATTCCCTCATCAAGATAAAACAAAATGGTTCTAATGGTTCAAATTCTCCACAAGGGAATTTGGACCAATGTAAAAGCTAACAAAATATGTGGTGCTCCCCCTTGGTGTAAACCTTGCTTTCATGGCAATGAAGACTTGAAACACCTCTTCTTTTTGTGCCCTAACTTAGTGTCGATCTAACATGCCCTTGGGAGAATCCTATCGCTACAAGGACAAATCAGCTAGAAGCAAGTGTTATTGTGTGTAATGATTAGTAAAGATAATCCAAGAAACAGACAGAGAGTTACAAAGATGCTGAAAAGACCAATAAAACCAAGATTGAAAATTTCCCCAGTACACCAAGAGCCATTCTTGATACCAGTACAAAGTACAAAGGTTTAATCACTCTAAGAATGAACTTAGACTACTCAACACAAAGAAGGCATCCAAATATGTGTGACTTTTGCACAAGTGCTACAAACTCGAGCTTACAAGAGAGTTATCTTAGTATACTCAATTTCTTTGTAGTATCGACTCCACCCCAACATTGAAGCTCTCACTTTGTATATTCTCCACAGAGAGGCCTCTTCCACAGTGGGAAAAATCACACCAATGAGTAGAGAGTAACCAAGGAGACGTCTGGCGAGAACACACTCACAATACCATAGTAACACAAAAAGACCCAAATTGAGAGACACTAGAGTTCTAGAGAGATGACACTGTGTGTATCTCTCAGCTTCATAATCTTTGTATATCCCCTCGGATGGATCCTTCACTCTCAAAGTCATATTCTTGCCTCAATATTTGAGGATTCTCTTCATCTTTAGGGTTTACTTCTTAGACAAGCACTTCTAGTGTGTTCGCACTTGAAAAAGCATCCAACTCTACACAAGAAGTGGAATTCACCTTAAGTTCTATAATATGTTCCTTGCCATACTTGAGGAATATCTAAAAACCGGAAGTCTTCTCTACTGTTAGGCTCAAAATTAGATCCGTCAGAGTAAAAATTAACCTCCTCAAAAGCTTGTTCAATTTCGACATTTTTAGGGTCTTCCACCTTGTTGCAAAACTTTGTAGTGGTGACATTTTGTAAAATTGGCCCATGTTGCTCAAATGAACCAATTGGGTTTGATGGCTTAATTTGAGTATTTGGGCTTTGTAGAGGAACTAGCTTACTTCATGCTACTTTTTTCTCACTTTCTTCTAATTTTTTACCACCAAGACCATTTTCTAAAAAATGCTTAGTTTTGGTCCCCAAAGGCTCTTTTTTTACCTCTGCTTGTTTTGTCTTGCATAGAATTTTTTTTTTCTTTTGTTAGGGTTTGAGCTCAAATTTTCATTTTTTGTTTCTTTTTTCCTTCCCTCAACCTCTTCTACAAATTCTTCATTTATTTCAATAATCTCAACCTTGCAACACTTTGCAACCCCATCATCCAGTTTAATAAATTATCTTCTTCTTGGGGTATAGAAGGCATTACCTAAGTATATGTGTATCTAGTTGTCTTAATGTCTGGCATACCTCCTCTAGATGTATCTGTAAGTGGTTATTAGTCTTTGAGGAAATCCACATCTTGTTCCTTTCCCAATCTTACAGTGTTTTTGCTTGCCTTAGCCAAGGCCTTCCGAAAAGCAAAGGATAAGGGGTTTCCTCTAGGAGGGCAATCACAACAAAATCCAAGAGGAACTGACAACCTTGCACTGACGTTTGTACCTTTTTGATGATGTCAAATGGCATAAGCCAATGCTGATCTCCTAATGTAAAAGTTAAGGGTGCCACCTTGGTGAGGTTGAGTTTGAGTTTCTTCATTGTAAAATCAAGCATAAAATTGAAGCTAGAGCCTTTATCTATAATCACACTAGTGAAAACCTCATCGTTTATTAAAATACAGATAGCCTTGAACTCTGATAGTGTTCCAAGGGTACATGCAAAAACTCAACCATGGAACCATCTATACTAGGAGGTGGGCTCGTGTAGGTTGATTGTATAATTTTTAGCAGATCATTTCTCACCTTTCCATCCATTCATATAAGTTGCAATAGAGTGGTCTGATGGTGAATTCCTTTCGAAATTTCCTTAATATCTATCTCCTGAGTATTATCATGAGGGCAAGATGGTTGCTCTTTCAATGAAGTTTTCACTATGTCATAGGCCTCCTCAATGGACACTCCATCCTCAAAATCAGCCCTTTTGCTTTCCTCTTTTTCCTTGACTGCATGTTGCTCCTCTACATGTGTTTCCATCGCTTGCCTAGCCCTAGTCATCATAGGCATTGTGGATGATGAAACAACATAAAATTGTGGGGTCATACCTTCTTCTTTTGGAGACACTGCTGTCATATGGATCACAGGAGGGTGATTGCACGGACAATCCCTTGTATAATGTTCCCTCGCATGAGGACAATGTTGACATGGAGGTGCACCCTCGGTTAGAGAGCATTTGCCTTATACATGACCATATTCGCCATAACGATAACACATTAAAGGCCTTGTTTATCTAGGTCTATTTTGATTTTTCTCTTCTCTGCTATGTATATTCGACGTACTATCATAAAAGTTGTTATGAACTTTATTGTTACCTCTTTGTTGGAATCCCTTGTGGTAATAAGAGTCCCGTGCCTCATGGACACTTTTGCTACAAAATTGATACCTTACTCTATTGGGATAGTCCATGTGAGAATGACCACTTTTGCTACATGTGGCTCATCAAACTTGGCTTTGGATGTCCAGAGAGGTTCAAAACTCCTCCACCTCTCCAGGAAGTTGGGCCTCTAAGTCCCCACTTTGGTGCATGGGTAATGAGAGAATCTTTTCTTCACTTTGATTTCACGACATCTTTATCTCTTCTAATTCATTTCTAAGTTTCTCAATTGAATTAAGATTCACAACATAACTTGCTTGAATACCTCCTTCAAAGTGCACCCTAGCCTCCTCTATGCAAGAGGCAGCTGCTACAAAGTCACTTAGAGTGGCATCGAGCCTGAGAGATTCCCAAAGCTTTTGCTGAGACCACCTAGGAAGAGCTTTTTCTATCCACTTTTTGACCAAGAAATCACCAAGTGCATGCAATAACTAGGAGACAAGCACTTTAATACGAGTATGTAATTCATGAAATGATCTACCAAGGTGTAAACTGGTAGACAAGCACTTTAATACGAGTATGTAATTCATGAAATGATTCTCCAAGGTGTAATGTGAGATTCTCAAGTTGATTTAGGGCACACTTTGAGGAGTTGATCGAAATGTCTCAATGCTTCCCAAGTGGAGTAATGCTTGTGCTCTCAGTTTTGGAGATAACTGTCCTTGTATCGTCGTTTGTGTCCTCGTACACTAATCCCATAAAGGTAGAGAAATTGATGTTCAACCTTGAGAGTAGGTTGGACAAGTCCTCCATTGGCACTTTTGTTTCTTATGAAGTATCTAAAGAGAGCCCAATGTCCTTCTATGCTTCTCCTTTGAGACTAGGGTTGAAGCCAACTCAATAGTCTACATTAAGGAGGGTAGAGGGGATCAATGTTGACTAGTCAAAGGTAAATATGGCTTCTTGAGGCTCCTTTGTACATGAAGAGGCTCTTTGTCTCCTTAAGTGTAAGTCATGTACCAAGTCTGAAGATGCAAAATCAAGAAAGAATAATGCAAAAAACAACTATTCACTACACTATGTACCTCACACAAAAAACTTATGGATCCCATCGTGCATGCGAAACTATAGATGGGGTGCTGGGGTATCCTATTTCACAAAAATTACAAGTGTCCCACAAGGCATGTCAAACTATAGAGGGGGTATCGAGGTCTATGATTCCATATCTCCTTCTACTCAAATGGAGTTCTCCTTAGGGAAGTATAACCTGTAACGTGATTGTGCGTAGGTACCACTTGAGAAGATAAACTGAGAAATAGACATTGTTGTGTTATGAGCGAGAGGAAGTCTTATGTGTGCATAAGTAAAAGCATATAAATTGATTGAAGTAGAGAAAAAGATGTATGAGTGGATGCATGGATACATAGACAATATGATTGCTAGAAAGTTGAAGTGATTGATGCATTTTCTGTCCATAGAAGATCACTTTTATGTATCGCCATGATGAGTTTACTTGATATGGAGTTTATCTTTAGTCGGCACAAGTTCGTGCTATGGTTATGATCATCAATACAAGTGTTAAATGCTTGTATATGATTGGTTGTGATGAGGGTAATGAATATGCGAGAAGCACAATGACTAGAATGACATCCATAGATATTCATTTTCACCAAAAAGTGGATACTATGTAAAGAGTTGAATTTTTCAATGAGATGATTTGTGATGGTTAATTGATTTGCATTGAACTGGAAGATCATTACATGCATGGATATATCTCCATGTCATAATCCATCCAAGATAATGAATGAGTTTTTTTTAATCATACTGATTAACATATCTCATCATTTTGAGATAAAAAAAATGATTGAGCAAATAGTTAGTGAGATAGCAGCCTCATAGAGATTTGGATGCTCTTGTTTGAGGGAATGCCCAAATTTATTGAAATTTGGAAGGAACTTATCTGGTAGGGGTATCTTTAATCTGACCAATTTTCAATTAATTTGGAGACTTTTAGAAAGTTCAAATGAGCTCTGAACTAAATGTGTTGCTAATAGAGGTAGAGGCCTGAAACAAGTGACATGGTCTTGTTACAAAGGGCATTTCTCTTCATTGGTATATCCAAATTCAATGATTTTTCTTGGAAATGAAAGCATGGTAGATGAGGTTTTTACATGGTAAGTGTTATTTGTTTCTAAGATTATTTGATAGGTCAAATACTCTCTACACATAAAAGTGCAGCCTCTAGAATTTATGAAATGACTAGTGGCCATGTCACGTAGAGGCGATTAGTTCTCTTAGCTCATTTACTCAAATTGAATGATTTTTGTTTCTACCATTAGCTAAACATCTCAACATGATGAGTACAATATATCAAGATGAACTGTTTCTCCATTTAGGAGATATAAAGAAAAGAGTAAAAGTTAGCCTTTGCAAATTTTTAAAATATTTCTGCTATAGAGGCTTAATATTTTGGTCATTATGAAAGATCCAAATGTTCAAATACTATGAAATGTATATCACTAACAGAAAACAGTAGTATATATATAGTATTAAGACGTGGAAGAAATTGGATATAAAGTGGTAGGTCAAATGACCTAGTCTTCTCAAACCAATCTCTAGTGAGGATTTTCCAAAGAGTGGTACATGTGTCTGAGGAGCACATGATATTTTCATATTGGAAACTCCAACTTCAGAAATTTTTCTTGGAGACACTACTCCAGTATAGACCCTATGATATACCCAAAATTCAAAGATTTTGGAATTTATCATAGTTGGAAGATATTCTAAAAGTGCAATAGCATTGTTTTTACGCTCACCTAAGTGCAAGTGTAGCAGAGATGGAATGATACATTTGAATGCCTATTTGATTGAATATTGAATTGAACTTTTGTGGGATCAAACTAGATACGTTGATCTAAATTTAGGCACACTAAAAATGAAATTTGGAGTTTGTCTAAGCAGTCTAACGGCTTCAAGAAGATGACCCTCTACATTTTCAGAGCTCGTCGTCATGTGTTCGACCCTTCCAATGAAATGGTGATAAGAATTTGAGGAAATATCCAAATCAAGTGCTTTTTGAGAATAATGAAAGTTTAGAAAGGTTCTAAAAGTATAGAAAGTTTTATAGGTATTTTATGAGTAAACGTTAGTTAAAATTAAGATTTAATCTGATGGTGTTGAAAATTGTTTATGCAGGAGACATTGTTGAAAGGAAAAGATTTTCCACATGTTTTTATGATATTTTTTGATATGGTGTGATCACGATGATAGTGATCCATCTGGTAGCATCATCAATATAAATCACATAATACCTTGAACCATTGATACTAAAATCCTTTGATGGTCCCCACACATTTGTGTGTACCAATTCAAGCTTCTTTGAATACATAAAACCATGCTTGGAATAAGATTGCTTATGAGCCTTACCTAATTGACATGCCTCATATTTGTATGTCATATGTTGACCTGCAACATTAGGCAATCCAAGCACTGAACCATTCTTAACCATATCTTTAATACCTCTTTCATTGAAATGTCCAAGCCTTTTGTGCCAAAGATCTAACTCAGAGATCTTATGTCCTCCATAGGTGAACAAGGCATGACCAATGTTACCTTGAATCTTCAATGTGAACAATCTTCCTTCTTTGTTCCCTGAAACAATTTGTTTATACCCATTGCTAGGGTCTTCCACAAAAAATCCTTCATTAGTGAACCTAACTTCATAACCTTTTTCAACAATTTGTCCTACACTTATCAAATTCTTAGGAATTGTAGGAACATACAAAACCTTACTCAAAAGAGTACTTCCATCCTTGGCCTTCACTGATCTAATTAACTTCACATTGTGCTTTGTATCATCACCTGTTTGAACTACATGATTAGTTACCTTATTCTCCAAATCAGTCATCAAAGCCATGTTGCCACTCAGATGATTGTTACACCCTGAGTCAATGTAGAAGACTCTTTGATCTTCACTTTGCCTTTCACAAGTTGCATTCATTATCAATGTTGAATCCTCCTTCTGATCTGAAGCATAATTGTAGTAGGTATTGTTGTATTGTTGGCTTTGGAATCCTCTACCTGCATTTCTTCCAAAATAACCTCTACTACCTCTACCTCTGAAATTACCTCTTTGATTTCTGCCCCCTCTTCCTCTTGAGTTAAAGTTCTAATTATATCCACCATTATTCTAAGTGTCATGCCAACAATCATGAGCTAAATGATTTGTCTTACCACAAATCCAGCAAGCTTTGACTCCGTCTTTATTACTCCTGCCTCTTCCTCTACCTTTGCCACCTCCTCTTCCTCTTAGGAAGTTATCATGGCTAGCTGTTCCTTCATCTTCATTTGCTTGTTGCTTCCCTTGATATTCTTCTTCTTATCCTTTGAATACATTGCTTGACCTACACTTTTATCACCTTAACCTTTGACATCCTGCTCAAAGGTTAGCATGTGTCCTAGCAACTAATTTAAATCAGGAGTAAAATGATCTAGTGATAATTCAGTAGACAAAATGAATGGCCTCCATTTGTCATCACCTCTCAAGCCTGTGAGGATTTGCCTTACCAATTTATACTCCCTCAATATCTTCATCAACTGCTCCTAATGGATCTGCAATGTCCTTCATTCTTGTTAAATAATTTGAGATGGATTGAGAGGCCTTCTTCTTGAATGTGGTAAATTCTACCCACAAGGATGTCTTCCTTGACTTTGTGGTGTTTTGGAAATGCTCCTCCAAAGCATTCCATATATCACTTGCAATTTCAAGACATCTAGTGTGAGGTATCAAGTAGTCATTAACTCCCATATAGATAATGCTCCTAGCTTCAGCATCTCTCTTCATCCAAGTCTTCAAATCTAACAATTCATCCCTAGTTGGAACACTAGGATCTCTGAACTGAGGCTTTTCTTCTTCACTTGTAATATAACCTATCAAGTCTTTGCTCATAAGATGAGCTTCCATCCTCATTGACCATGTTGGATAGTTCTCTCTATCAAGTTTCTCTATCTGAAGAGAATCTCCCATCCTTTCTTCACCTGTGTATTAAATCCTTCAAGCTTTATAAGGAATAAGATTATCTTTGCTTCGAGTGAAGTTCCCTTTGTCTTCCTTGATATGTTCTCACCTCCTTTTCAAGCTTTGCTTCCAAGCTTTCACCTTTTGTATCTTCAAAGGTTGAATTCTTTATAACTACAACAGTCGGAGTCCTCCTTTCTTCAATTTTGATGCTTCGTGCTCTGATACCACTGATGGAGAGTGTTAATCTCCAAAAGAACAAACTACTCTTGAAGTTAGAGCACCTCTATATCAAGAGTAACTCAAAACCTTCATCAATTTGGAGGATCAATACTTAATTTGCAAAATCTTGAACAAACTATGAAGAAGGTGACTACATAGAAAGTCTATTGCACATAACTCACTCATTGACTTATCAAATGTGTAAAGTTTTTTATAGAACTTTGTACAAGGTGTCACCTACAGTTTGCGCACCTCCTCCAGATAAATCATTCCAAAAGACTCAGTAGATCTTGAGAAATGATCTTAACAAGTCACCTATGTCTAAAACTGTAGTTCCTTACAGTCGACTTTGACACCTGCAACTTCTAAAGCTTGGTTCTCTCAAACCAGAACCCATTTATGCACATGCTTTTAGCCATAGATGGCTTACCTTCCAAATTAGATTTTGAATCCTCATTTGTGCACAACTTTATACTGTGCACTGAGAAATGATCAATTCTTTGACCATCAAAATTGCACTTTTTTCAAAAGACACTCAATACTTTGTCACATATGAATGTTCCTACTCATAATTCTCAGAGCCTCTTTACAATTAGGCTCTCAAAATTTAACCATAGACTCATTAACTATGGAGTTAGGTACCTACAAAAGGATTCTTGAAATGATAAAGCACAGAAGGAGAAGATAGAAAAATCGGGTGCAACTTTTCTTCATTACTAGAAAAGTTTACATCTGAGTGATGAGAGAGATCTTAATCACTTCTAAAGTGCCTAATGACTCATACAACTTCTAATTTCTCTATTCACATGCTCTCTCATATTTGCCCTGACATTTTTCCTTATATATATAGGCAAATATTTACAAGGTCATAACTATACAAAAGTATAAGTGAGCTAACTCTAAATTAATATACATATGTATACACATCTTCATTCTCTGAACATGTACTTCCTTCATGCTTCATATCTTGATCGTTTCTTCAGACCTTGACTTCAAACCTTCATAGAAACTTCAATTGTTGATTGCCTTGCACCAACACATTCCCTCCACACCATTCTATTGATTCTATCCTTTTCAATTTGTGTGCAATGTAACACACACTTTTTTATAGGCAGGCATGCCATGGCCCATCTCTATGAACCACAATGATTGGCCTAAGCAATGGCAATATCAACATGTGTTGAAGTGGTTATTGAGCTTGTAAATAATTCATCACCTCTATCACCTTGCAAGGACTCCCACAATTTCAAAAAACAAATCATAGAGATCAAGGAGCATATGCCCCTCAAAAATTGGCATCATCAAGTTTTCACAGACCTTCGTTCTCCAAAGATGGCCAAAAATGGCTTCTCATCAAAATGGTGAAAACCATTGCGTGCTCGTATTTGAGGTCCAATTATCATGGCAGGTGAATTCAACCTGGCTGAGGACATAGATGATAGATATTGATAGATGCCAAGGGTGTTATTGAAGATGATATCTATGTTGTGCCTAGACCGGTCAATGCAGCAAAGACCATTTATGAGGATCAGCAAAGCGGAGTCATTTGCTCCAGTGCAGGCATCTACTCATGGTAAAGCCAATGGCAATGCACTTTTAATCTCAAAGTGAGTTGCTAGGGATTAGTGAAGCAAAGACTTTTGAGTCTTCATGGGAGAGACAATCCATGGAGGGAAGAAAACTAATAGTTCAAGCTCTCCTTCTTATGTGCAATGAAGAGAGAGGCATTGGAAAGCAGCATCATGAGCATGGCACATTCTTGGTCATTGATAGAAGACTATATTTTTTCAGTAAAGTTTCAAAGCAAGAGTTAATGGAATATAGCTCGCAAGCCTTGGTAGTGTCACAAGCCAAATTGAGGACCGATTAAGGTTGGATGCCAGAGCCAAAATTAGCCTACTTCTTAAAGATTAGGCCACCATTTTGGCATGTATTGAGTGAACAAGGAGGTTCTTCAAGGCCACTCTTGGCCTCTTCAAAGTCTTTAAACGTACGTGATTTGAACCCATTGAGCATCACTTTTGGCATTGGGATTGACATTAGGATCCATCACCATTTTTTTTACTATTGTCTGCATTTTGTTGGTACATGCACACTACGGCATTCACTCTTTGGTGATTATACAAAGCATATGCCTCGTAGTGAATTCGACTATTAGCTTACAAGGTGGTTGAGTGGCTTGGATATAGTCTTTTGGTGTGAATCTGTTGCATTTCTCTTAGACAAGGGTTTTCATTCTTGGAGTTATCCTTATGTGATTAGTGGCTCTTGTGTTGATTCTATCTAGTCTCTAGAATGTCATGCTAGCCCACTGAGTTACCCATTTGGAGTTGTTCCAACCTATGTAATGATTTAGTGAGCTAAGAAGCGAAGTTGGGGTTCTCGCTCATATTTTCAATTGTCATTTTCATTTCTCTATTATTCTACACTTTCAATACTATCAATTAGTGTACCCGCATATAGAAATGTTACAAGGTATAATTTTGTAAGGAAGAACCTCTCTTGAGTAGAAGACATATTGGAAGTGTGAGTGTGAAACTTCTTCTACAATTTGATATTTTCTAGAATTGGATAACCTTGTACCTCCTCGATGATTTGGCATGCACAATGGGATCCGTGCATTTTTCTATGAGGTACCGACTGTATTAAACACTTGTTTTTGCATCATTCCTTGTTGATTTTTGCACCTTGTGAGTGCATACATGACCCACACTCAAGTAGAAAAAAGAGCCTTTTTGCATACAAACGAGCCTCAAAAATCCATCTTTACCTTTCACTAGTCAACATAGCTCCCTTCGACCCTTAAATTTGTCTATTGATTTGGCTCCAACCCCACTCTCAAAGAAGAAGCATAGAAAGACCTTGGATTCCTCTTCAGATACATTAGAAGAAACACAAGTGCCAATGGAGGACCTATCCGACCTACTCTCAGGATTGAACATTAAATTCCCTACCTTTAAGGGATGAGCATATGAAGATGGAGATGAACATTTGAGGAGATTTTTCTCCTTTTCGCACACTCGTGGGCTTCAAAACAGAGAGGATGTGATCTTGTCGCTATTCCCTTCAACATTAGAAGGTCTTATGGAATATTGTATAGCCATTATGCATAGGGTCATTTCACCACTTGGGAAGCATTGAAGACCTTATTCTCTCAGACATTTTGGCTCTTTAGAGTGCACCCTTTATCAACATGAGAATGACTCCTTATGCCCACATGAATCATTTCATTAATTAGTTGTCTCAACAAAAGCTCTGGGAATCTCTTAGGCTCAACACCACTCTGAATGACTTTGTAGGAGCTGCCTTGCACATAGAGGAGGCTAGGATGCACTTTGAAGGAGGGACTGAAGGAAATTATGATGTGAACCTTGACCCGATTGAGCAACTTAGAAGGGAATTAGAAGAGCTCAAGATGTAGCAAAGTCAAAATGAAGAGAAGATTGTCTCACTACCTACACACTAGAGCCAAGATTTAAAGGCCCAGCTTCACCAAGAAGTGGAGGAATAGCAGACCTTTGAGGACATTGGAAGGCAAGTTTTGTGCACCACGTCCAATAACAGTGGTCATTCTCAATGAATTACCCCAATAGGGTAAGCTATCAATTCTGTGGTAAAAGTGGCCATGAGGCTCTTGATTGTTATTACCTCAAGGGAGCCTAGTAGAAAGACAATAGTGAGGTTGTTGATGGTGTTTATGCTAGTATATCAAATATATATAAAATAGAGGAGAATCATCAATATTGACCTAGATATACAAGACCATTAATGTGTTATCGTTGTGAAGAGTATGTTCATATGCTCAATAGGTGCTCCTTGCGAGAGGGAGCACCTTCGTGTCAACATTTTCCTGAGGCCAAGGATCATTATACAAAGGATTCTCCTCGCAAATACCTCGCTCTAATACATATGATTGTTGTGACTCCAAAAGATGAAGGTACGGACCCACAATCTTATGTTGTCTCATCATCCATAGTGCCTACAAACGGCAACAACACATGTAGAGGAGCAACATGTATTCAAGGAAAGAGAAGAATGCAAGAGGGCTAGTTTTGAGGAAGGAGACCTCTTACTCTCTACTCTTGGGAAATATTACAAAGCATAAGCTGAATACCACTCCTGCGTATAGTGCGAAGGATTTCTCAAATGAAGCCAATCGTGATAATGCTTGTTCAAGAAGTAAACCTAGGAGGTGAAGAGAAACCTCAAATAGCCTCCTAGTTGGGGAACTATCCCCCCTCACTACAGACACTAAAGATGGAAATAACAAAATCAGAAGTGGCAGGTATTATTGTTCCTATAGATCATTCAAGATGGCTTTCCTCCATGGTCATTGTACCAAAGACAAATAGTGGCAAAATAAGTGTATGAATTGATTTTCTTGCTGTTGATAACCTAATTGTTCAAGATGGCTTTCCTCAATTGTTCACAAAATAAATACTTGCACCATTTTTTTTTATGGTTTCAGTGGCTACCACTAGATACTGATTCATCTTAATGATAGAGACAAAATAGCCTTTTTGACTTCATGGGGCACCTATGTTTATACATGCATGGCTTTCGACCTAAAAAATGCACCAACTTCATTTAATAGAACAATGTGTCTCATATTGGGAAAATGGTTAACAACCTTTCTCCACATTTTCATCGATGACTTTTTAGTGTTTTTAGGAACTGATAGAAGAGCAAGAGTCCAATATTTCTAGGATCACCTGAAAAAATTGAAGTAAATCTTTGACGAGTGTTCGAGGACAGGTTTGAAGTTAAATCCTGCTACATGTCATTTTTTGGTCACTAAAGGCACTCTTCTTGGTCACATAGTATCGGTCAAAGGGATAACCATTGATCCGACAAAAGTCACTACTATTGTCTCCATGTCTATTCAAGGAACTCCAAAGGAAGTGAAAATTTTTTAGGGCCATGCAAGATACCATAGAAGATTTATCCAAATGTATTGATAAATAACTAAGCCTTTCTCAAGGCCTACCAGTAAGAAGATTCCTTTCTCATAAAGTCCTAAAGCTCAGAAAGCATTTTGTGAACTAAACTTGAGGCTATGTACTACTCTAGTTTGAACTATTCCTAACTAGCCATTAGAGTTCCATGTGCATATAGATGCTAGTCTTTAAGTATTTGGAGTGATCTTCGCTCATCCATCATCACATAAGCTAGACCAACCTATTGCCTATGCTCGTAGATTTCTTACCAAAATAGAAAGAAACTACAAGAACATGGAAAGGGAAGGCTTGGCTATCATATTTCCTTGTCAATAGTTTCTACACTACCTCCTAGGTGTGCATTTTATTGTCATATCAAATAGCCTTTGAAGTACTTAATTAACAAGCCTAGAGTACTTAGAATTGTTTGATGATAGTTATTGCTATTTCAAAAATTTTATTTTGTTATTCACATTAATCCAACAAATCTTACTCACTTTTAAATGGAATTTTCTATAAATATTATCAGGATAATATTATCTTGAAAAACTTTGTTTATTCGAAAGAGGTATATTTTTTGCTTGAGGTAGCACACAACGAAGGGCATCTGAAGGGAGAGGAATCAGATCAGAAAAACATGGAAAAAGGAATATGGTGGCCTCATATCTACAAAGATGCGATGAAATTTGCCAAAGAAGGTGAAATCTATCATAGATGTGCTCCTAGGCCAACTAGATAGAATTTTCAACTATTATTCATCTCTATAGGATGGCTACCTTTTGAACAATGGGGTCTTGATTTCATTGGACTGTTGAGTCAAACTGGTCAACCTAGGGGTAAAAAGTATATTATGATGGCTAGGTGCTATGCAACTAAGTGGATAGAAGCTAAGGTCACTATAGACTATAAAAATGTATTTTCTCAAGATTTAGTTTCCCACTTGAACTCACTAGTGATAGGGGCACACACTTTGTAAATCGATTGCTCCAATTTTTCTTTTACAGGTACAAGGTCTTTCACAAAAATTCATGTGCTTACTAGCCGAAGGGAAATGGCTAGGCAAAAGCTCAGACAAAATACTGATTGGGTTGCTATGCAAATTATATTTTGACCACCAAACCTCACGGCCCCAAGATCTAATTGGTTCAATATGTGCCTTTCGAATGAGAGAAAGAAGAACCACTCGCAAGATTCCATTTTGCTTAGTATATGGCAAAGAGGCATGGGTTCCCTTTGAATTTATTATTTAAAAATAAATTGAAGCCAGAACCATTGGAGTTGAACCCCCCATTAGGAGACTAATGGCATTAGAAGTATATAGGGAAGGACTTATGCAAACACTAAAGGTAACACAAGAAGAGCGCAAAAGATTGCATGATAGGTATCTTAGGGCTAATAAAGCATATGAAGGGTCTTTGGTTCTGGTGCATTAAATCCCACTAGTTTCATCTAGATTGACACCTAAATGGACAGGACCATATAGGGTGATGAAGGTGTTACCACAAGGAGCATTACATCTACATGACTTACAGGGTGAGAGGATGCCCTTCGTCAACATCTCCAAGGTGAAGAATTATTTGAGTTGATTCAAGTAGAAAGAATTCATTCACTATACATACCATAGTTTGGTTCAATTTTTCTATAGTTCATTTTGTCTGATTGAATAGGCTAATAAAAGAGAAAACAAGAGAGTAGTTGCATTGAGATGGTGCAAATGCTTGATGCGCAAGTCCATAGAATACAGGATCTATGATGAGCTCATGGTGGAAGGATCTCCAAGTAGAAATTGGGTCCTTGTATATAGCAAGGGTGTTTTCTCTTCAAGATCATATTCTCAAAAATGGTGGCAAGTTCACTCAGGGTGAATTTGGTGAATGAAGTAGAATGATGGGCCTTGGGGAGATGCATGTTAGGTCCCGCATCTCTTTGCCAACCCCCCTTGTTGCAACCTCCATCCCGCAATCCTGTCCTATCTCTCTTTCTCTCTCTCTCTCTCTGTCTCTCTCTCTCTCTCTCCCCCTTCTCCCTCTGTTTCTCCCTCTCTTCTACCCACCATCCCCTTATCCTCCTCCACCCTTCTCAATCCTCCTCCACCATCCTCCACCCAAAATCCACCTCTACCTACAAGTCCCCTCTTCTAAATTGCAATCCTCTTCCACCCTCCTCAATCCTCCTCCACCATTCTCCACCCGCAATTCTCCTTCACCCACAATTCCCCCTCCTACAATGTGCAATCCTCCTCCACCCTCCTCCAACCACAATCCTCCTCCACCCTCCTCAATCCTCCTCGACTGTCTCTCACCTGCAATCCTCCTCTGCCCTCCTCAATTTTCCTCCATCATCCTCCACCAGCAATCCTCCTCCACTAGTAATCCTCCTCTACCTGCAATTCCCCCTCCCACAACCTGCAATCCTTTTCCACCATCCTCCAAGCACAATCCTCCTTCACCCTCCTCGATCCTCCTCCACTGTCCTCCAAGCACAATCCTCCTCCACCCTCCTCAATCCTCTTCCCCCATCATCCACCTACAATCCTCCTCCACTGTCCCGCACCTCCAATTCCCCCTCCAACAACCCACAATACTCCTCTACCATCCTCAATCCTCCACAACCCGCAATCCTCTTCCACCCTCGTCCACCTGCAATTCCCCCCTTCAGCAACCTCCAATCCTCCACACTACCTCCACTCCAATCCACCTCCACCCTCTCAATCCTCCCCCACTATCCTCCACCTGCAATCCAACACCTCCCTCTTGACTCCTCTTCCACCATCCTCCACCCAGAATCCCCCTTCCTCCAACGCGAAATCCTTCTCCACCCTCCTCAATCCTCCCCCACCTGCAATCCTCGTTCCACCTTCCTCCATGTGTGATCTCTCCCCCCCCCCCCCCCCCCCCCCAACAACCTACAATCCTCCTCCACCCTCCTACACCCACAATCCTTCTCCACCCTCTCGCAACCTGCCATCCTCCTCCACCCTCTTGTACCAGCAATTTCCACTCTCATTACCCGAATCCCACATCTCTAGTGTCTCTCTCTATAGCTTCTTTCTCTGCCATCATTGATCGTCGAGTGAAATTGTGGTGCTATGTTCTGTTGCTAAGTGCTTTTCGTCTTCATCTATGATTTGAAGATATGCAAAATGCCATTACCACATTCCTCTTTTAGTATTCCCACAATATTAGAATCATTTATTCCCTTTCTATTATGTTCATTCATGAGAATCAATGCAATATGTTTTTGCCTCTATTTTAGACTCCTAAAACATCTCTCTCTCTCTCTCTCTCTCTCTCTCTCTCTCTCTCTCTCTCTCTCTCTCTCTCTCTCTCTCTCTCTCTCTCTCTCCACACCTTGCCTCGTTGTTCCACAGGCTGCTCTCTCTACACCTTGCCCCACTGTTCCACAGCCTAGAAACGCCTCTCTCTCTCTCTCTCTCTCTCCCTCCCTCCCTCTTTGTGTGTGTGTGTATCGTAGCTCCCCATCGACTTCTTCTTCTTATTCCTCTCTCTCTCTCTCTCTCTCTCTCTCTCTCTCTCTCTCTCTCTCTCTCTCTCTCGTTGCGAACCCCCTGCGTGCACCTGCCAACCTTCCCTATAGTGTGCCATGCATTTCCCCAACATCACAACCCCCCCTAGCATTGACTTTCTCTCTCTCTCTCACTCACTCTCCCTTCCCGCCACCCCACCATTCCCTCCCTGCCATTCCACCGATTCTATCCCTCTCAGAATGTGCGAAATGCAACACGCTTATTTACAGGCGAGCATGCCATGGCCCATCCCCGCGAAATGCAAGGATCGTCCTAGACAATGGCAATATGAGCATGTGTTGAAGTAGATATTGAGCTTGTAAATCGTCGCCTCTAACACCTTGCAAGTACTGTTGCAAAATTGGAAGAAACCATAGAGATTAGGCACACATGCCCTGCAACCATCGGCCTCATTAGGTTTCTGTACACCTTTGTTCTCCAAAGATGGCCGAGATGGCATCTCATCAAAATAGTGAAAACTACAGCTTTCTCATATTTGAGGTCCATTTATCATGGGAGTTGAATGACTCATCATTGTGGCAAAGAACACTTATGAGGATGAGAAACGTTATCTAATGTTGATAAACTCATGATTCACTAATATAAGGAGAGTAAGGATGCATCGATCCTTTTAGATGCGTGAATCCGTTTACATGAGCAAAGCGGAGGCATTTGTTCCAACGCATGCATCTCATCATGGTAAAGCCAATGGGAACACACTTTTAATCTCAAAGTGAGTTGCTTGGGATTAATGAATCAAAGACTTTTGAGTCTTTATGGCAGAGAATCGATGGAGTGGAGAAAAATAATAGGTCAAGGTCGCCTTCTTGTGCGCAATGAAAGCAGAGGCACTCGAAAGCAGCATCATGTGCATGGCACATTCTTGATCATTGGTGGACGAAAATATTTAGTCAGTAAAGTTTTAGATCAATAGTTAATAAACAGAATATAGCTACCAAGCCCCAACAGTGTTAGAAGCCAAATTGAGGACCTAATTAAGCTTGGCTTCTAGAGCCAAAATTAGACTTCTTCTCCAAGTTTGAGCCACCATTTTGGCATTATTTAGTGAACAAGGAGGTTAGGAAATGCCACTCTTGGGCTCTTTGGAATCTATAAAAGCACGTTATTTGCACCCATTGAGCATTACTTTTGGCATTGGGATCGGCATTAGAATCGAGCACCATTTTGGTGACCTCTCTCTACATTTTCTTGCTACTTGCACACTGTGGGGGTCACTCTCTCATGATTAGAGAGAGCGTGGGCCTCCCAGTGGAGTTGGCTATTAGCATTGTAGGGTGATTGAATGGCTTGGATATAGTCTTTTGCTGTGAATCTGTTGCATTTCTCTTGGAGAAGGGTCTTCATTCTTGGAATACTCCTTGTGTGATTAGTACCTCTTGTATTGATTCTCTTTGGTTTCTAGAATGGCATGCTAGCCCACTGTGTTACCCATTTGGAGCATTTCTGGCCTCTATAGTCATTTAGTGATCTAACAAGAGAAGTTAGGGTTTTCTCTCATTTTTGGAATTGTCATTTTTCTTTCTCTTTGATTGTATTGTTTATTTATTTTTAACTAGTCTACCTACACACATACCTATTACATGGTATACTTCCCTAAGGAAGAACCTCCCTTGAGTAGAAGATGTACTAGAAGTGTGTATCTTCTTTTATAGTTTGATATTTGCTAGTATTGGATACCCAAGTATCTCCTCTATGCTCAAATATCAAGCTCAACATGTGATGATCCAAGATGATGTTGGAACAAAACAATCACAAATTGATGATTACAAAGAGCTTGACGCAAGCTCATGATCAGATTGAAGTGGAAGAAGACACTTGAGAAAGTGAAGAGATCTCAGAAGTGAAGCTTGTATACATATGTACATTACAATTGGAAATTCTTGTAATTTGACTACAGATAATCCTATGGATGATAAGGAGTAATGTAATAGACGCGGGATAAGTCTAGAACCATATGTATATAAGTCAATGATGTAAAGAAATACATAGGAAGAGTCATTAGAAGACAAGTGTCATAGAGATAGATGTGAAGAGAGTCATCTTCAGAAAATAGCGACGAGTATTTCATAGATTTCTCTCAGTCTGATCATGTGGATCAGAAATCCTTTTGTACACATCTAATATAGAAGCTAATCAATCTATGATAAAAGTTTCATGATCTAATTCCTTTCATGGTGTGAGTGTGATCAATAGGAACATGTGTATGTAAAGTCTGCAGATAAACTTCTCAGTGTCACACTCTTTTTTGTGTCAATGATTTGCTTAGATCTTAGTGCACAGTGTAAAGTTTTTGATGAGTGAGCATTCAAAATCCAAGTTAGAAGGTAAAGAATCCATGGCTAAAAGCATTTAGCAAAACGGGATCTGTGCTGTGAGAAATCAACCTTAGAAGTTACCTATGTCAAAGTCGTTTGTTCAGGAAGACAATTTCTGACATACTTTTGATCTTAAGGATCAAATTAAAGTTTTAATGATTCTTTTGATGAACTAATGGTTGATATGATTGCCCAAAGGTAGTCTGAAGATATGTGCATCATTGGTTTGAAGAAATTTGAAGATATGTGTAGGAAATGAAGTCAATTTCTGAAGCAGACTTTCTGAAGAAGGAATTTCTCTGTTCAGAGAAGTGTTAGTGAAAATTTTGATAAAAGAAGACAATTTTTGTGTAATCCATAACTGATATAGAAGTGTTCTTAGATCAGTATAGATCAGACCTTTGGAGATTAAAAGGTCTCCGACATTGGTATCAGAGCTGAAGGTGTAACACAAGTGAAGTAAAGGCATTGGAAGTCAAGACTATTGCAGGTATTGAAGTTTATTTTAATTAAAGGTGGACAAGGACAAATTCTTGAAGATAACCTACACAAGTACAAAGCCCGAGTTTGAAGGATCAAGAAAGATTAAAGATTTATATCAAAGGTGCTGGAGACCTCTTAATATCCAAAGGTCTGATCTACACTGATTTAAGAGCACCTCTATATCAGTTATGCACCAAACTTTACACAAATGTTATCTTTATTTATTTGATCAAAACTTTCACTATCACTTCTCTGAGTGAAGAAATTCCTTCTTCAGAAAGTCTGCTTCAGAAATTTTCATTACCTGCACATATCTTTAGCTATCTTCAAACTAATGATGCACACATTTCCACACTACCTTTGCACAATCATATCAACCGTTAGTTCATCAAAAGAACCATTAAAACTTTAATTTGATCCTTAAGATCAAAAGTATGTCAGAAACTGTTCTCCTGAACAAGCAACTTTGACATAGGTAACTTCTAAGGTTGATTTCTTACAACATAGATCCCGTTTTGCCTAATGCTTTTAGCCATAGCTTCCTTACCTTCTAACTTAGATTTTGAATGCTCATTCACCAAAACCTTTACACTTTCCACTGAGATCTAGGCAAAACATTGACATGAAAAAGTGCGCGACTCTGAGAGGTCTATCTGCAGACTTTACATACACATGTTCCTATTGATCATACTCATAGCATGAAAGGAATTAGATCATGAAACTCTAAACATAGCTTCATTAACTTCCAAATTAGATGTGTACAAAAGGATTTCTGATCCACATGATCAGACTGAGAGAAATCTACGAAATACTTGTCGCTATTTTCTGAAGATGACTCTCTTCACATCTATCTCTATGACACTTGTCTTCTAATGACTCTCTCATGTATTTCTTTACATCACTGACTTATATACATATG
Organism: Ceratopteris richardii; assembly: GCA_020310875.1. Lineage (NCBI taxonomy): Eukaryota > Viridiplantae > Streptophyta > Polypodiopsida > Polypodiales > Pteridaceae > Ceratopteris > Ceratopteris richardii. The sequence continues at coordinate 103,622,373 of CM035435.1, forward strand.
GTTCTAGACTTATCCCGTGTCTATTACATTACTCATTATCATCCTAAGGATTATCTATACTCATATTACAAGAATTTCCAACTCTAATGTACATATGTATACAAGCTTCACTTCTGAGATGTCTTCATTTTCTCAAGTGTCTTCTTTCACTTCAATCTGATCATAGAATTGCTTCAAGCTCTTTGTAATCACCAATTTATGATTGATTTGTTCCAACAAAAGGTACACTCTATTATCATAAATCATAGTAATTGCACACACAAATGGGAGAAAGCTTGCAGATTGATAAGCTAGATAGGGAGAACTATCCAGCTTGGTCCATGAGGATGGAGGCACACCTCATGAGCAAAGATTTGATGGCATTCATTACAAGAGAAGAAGAAAAGCCTGAGTTTGAAGATCCTAGTGTTCCAACTAGGGAGGAACTTGTAGGTCTGAAGAATTGGATGAGAAAGGATGCTCAAGCTAGGAGCATCATTTACATGGCTGTAAATGATTATCTTCTACCTCACATCAGAGGTTTAGAAAGTGCAACAGATGTGTGGAATGCTTTGGAAGAGCATTTTTAGAACACAACCAAGTCTAGGAAGTCCTCATTATGGGTAGAGTTTACAACCTTCAAGGAGAAGAGTTCACAATCAATTTCTGATTATGTGGCAAGGATGAAGGATATTGCAGATAGCTTGGGAGCAGTAGATGAAGACATTGAAGAGGATAAGTTGGTAAGGCAAATACTTACACGTCTGAGAGCAAATGAGAAGTGGAAGCCTTTCATATTGTCCATAGAGTTGTCACTTGATCACTTTACTCTTGATCTTAATCAATTGTTAGGACACATGCTAACTTTTGAGCAAGACATTAAGGGAGATAATTACCGGAGTGCAAGTCAAGCCATGTACTCCAAGGACAAGAAAAAGAATGGCAAAGGGAAGTAGTCAACTGATGATGAAGGACCTTCAAGTCAAGCTAATTTTACAAAAGGAAGGATGAACTTCAGAGGTAAAGGAAGAGGAGGTAAGAACAAAGATAATACTAAAGCTTGTTGGATTTGTGGCAGAACCAATCATTTGACAAATGATTGTTGGTATAACAATCAAAATGGTGGAAGCAATAATCAGAGTTTTAATCAAAGAGGTAGAGGAGACAGAAACCAAAGAGGCAACTTCAGAGGAAGAGGTGGTAGGACATCATATGCTAGAGGAGGTGGAAGGAGTTTCAATCTTAGTCCTACAACAACAATTATCATAATTATGCATCAGATCAGAAGGATGACATGACTCTCATCTTGAATGCAACCCATGAAGCAGTAGGAGAAGATCAAAGGGTGTTTTATATTGACTCAGGATGTAGCAATCATCTGAGTGGCAATATATCATTGATGACTGATATGGAAGCAAAGGTGAATGGACATACAGTTCAAACAGGTGACAACACCAAGCATAAGGTGGAAAGCATTGGATCAGTGAAGACAAAGAATGGAAGTACACTCTTGAGCAAGGTACTTTATGTTCCTACTATTCCTAAAAATTTGATAAGTGTAGGGAAAATTGTGGAGAAGGGATATGAATTCAGATTCACAAATGATGGTGTTTATGTGCAAGATCCAAGTCAAGGATATAGAAATATTATTGCAGGTAAAAAGGAAGGAAGGTTGTTTACTCTCAAAGTCCAAGGTAATGTGGGACGTGTTCTATTTACTTATGGAAGCAAAAGTTTTCTGAGTTAGACCTATGGCATAAAAGGCTAGGTCATTTCAATGAGAGAGCCATAAAGGAAATGCCAAGGAATGATGTGGTGCTTGGTTTGCCAAAATTTGAAGGGGCAACATATGGTGTACAAGTGTGAAGCTTGTCAATTAGGTAAAGCACACAAAAGTTCATACAATAAATCAGGATATAAGTATTCAAATATGCTTGAATTGATTCATACAGATGTGTGGGGTCCTTCAAAAAAAAGATTATAGCATAAATGGATCTAGATATCATGTGTTGTTTGTTGATGATGCAACCAGATAGATTACTTTATATGTAATCAAGGAAAAATCAGAAGTGTTCAAGACATTCAAGTATTATCATGCTTATGCAGAAAGGATTACAGGACAAAAGATCAAGAGGTTGAGATCAGATGGAGGGGGAGAGTATTTTTCTAAAGAGTTTGATGATTATTTGTGGAATGCAGGTATAAAAAGAGAAGTAACTTGCATGAACTCTTGTAGAATTTGCAAGAGCAATGATGAAGGAAAAGAATTGTCCAAATTACTTATGGGCAGAAGCTATTAACACTGCAACATACCTTGTGAGTAGGTTACCTTGTAAAGCTTTGGATGGAAGAACTCCTTATGAAGCATGGTGGGGTAAGAAACCTACTCTTGATCATTGTAAGGTATTTGGATGTTTAGCATATGCTTATGTTCCTTCACAATTGAGACATAAGCTAGAACCCAATGCAGAGAAGTATGTGTTTATTGGGTATGATGATAGACAGATGGGTTACAGATTGTGGAGTCCATCCACAAAGCAATTTCTTGTTACCAAAGATGTTACATTTGATGAGGAAAGTACATGGTATACAAGATCAACAAATGAGTATGCAGATGATAAAGAAATACAAAGGAAAGGGAAGACAAAAGTAAGTGTGTATGAAGAAGATATTGATGATGTTGATTATAAAAGTAAATTGCAGGATAATGCTGAAGATGGGCCAAGATTTGATCCAGAATCAAATGTGGTTGAGACTTCAAGAAGTGAAGAGGTTAGAAGATCCTCAAGGGGAAGAAAAGAGCCTATCAGGTATAGCTATGACACATCTTTCTTAAAAACAAAAGATTATGCTTATATTGTGAAGACAGAAGAGGATCCAATCACATATGAAGAAGCTAAAGGTAAACAGAATTGGGAGAAGGCAATGCAAGAAGAGTATGATGCTCTACTTGAAAATGAAACATGGGAGTTGGTGCCAAGACCAAAATCAGAAGGTCATTGGATGTAAGTGGGTATATAAAACAAAAAGGTTTGGAGATGGTAAGGTCTCTAGATACAAGGCTAGACTTGTGGTCAAAGGTTATGCCCAAAATTATGGGGTAGATTATGATGAAACCTTTAGTCCTGTTGCTAAGATGTCTACAATTAGATCATTGATTGCTATTGCTGCTTGTAACGGATGTAAATTATCACAATTAGATGTGAAGAATGCATTTCTGAATGGATATATTGCAGATGAAGTGTACATGGAGCAACCAGAAGGTTTCATGGATTTAATTGGATCAGATCATGTGTGTAAGCTCAAGAGAGCTTTGAATGGGTTGAAGCAGGCCCCAAGAGCATGGAATTACATGCTTGTTAAGTTCTTGAATGAGTGTGGATTTCAGGCATCAAAGGCAGATAGTAGCTTGCTAGTGAAGGCAAGTGAAAATGGATACATATACATGTCTATTTATGTTGATGATATTATTGTCACACGTAGAGATGCTCAAGGAATCAATGAGCTTAAGAAACAAATACAGAAGGAGTTTAAGATAAGTGATTTGGGAAACTTATCTTATTTCTTAGGAATGCAGATTGTATATACTCAACATGGAGTATATGTTACACAAGAGAGATACTTGAAGAATCTTCTGGTCAAGTTCAACATGGAGGATTGCAAGCCTTCAAGCATACCATTGGAGGTAAATCATAAATTGAGCAGGTATGGAGGTGAAGAATTTAATGACATGAAGAAATATCAAAGCTTGGTAGGTAGTTTAATCTATGCTACCTTGACAAGGCCAGATCTATCATATGCAGTAGGAGTGTTATCACAATTTATGCATTGTCCAAAGAAGACTCATTGGATTGCAGCTCAAAGGGTACTTAGATATATCAAAGGAACCCTAAGTCAAGGTCTCTATTATGGATTTACTTCTGATACAAGAATCAAAGTGTTTAGTGATGCAGATTGGGCATGTGATTCAGATGATAGAAGATCTACTCATGGGTATCTCTGTTATATTGGAGATAAATTAGATTCTTGGTGTTCAAAGAAGCAACATGTAGTTGCTTTGTCATCTACAAAAGCTAAGTATAAAGGAATGGTAGAGGCTGCAAAAGAAGTGATATGGTTAAAGACCTTGTTGAAGAGTTTTGGAACTAATCAGAGTACTCCAATTATTTTTGGAGACAATATGAGTTCATTGTATTTGGCAGCTAACCCTCTTCTTCATGCCAGGACTAAGGATATAGAGATTCAGTATTATTTCTTGAGGGAAAACATACTTGATAAAGAGATTGAAGTGTTGTATACTCCAACAAAAGAACAATTTGCAGATATGTTAACAAAAAGCTTGGATGGACCTAAGCTACAAAAATTCAAAGAAATGGTAGGAGTGAAGAAGAATGGAATAATCACAATTAGTGATTGAGGGGGAGCTGTTGGAACAAAACAATCACAAATTGATGATTACAAAGAGCTTGAAGCAAGCTCATGATCAGATTGAAGTGGAAGAAGACACTTGAGAAAGTGAAGTGATCTTAGAAGTGAAGCTTGCATACATATGTACATTACAATTGGAAATTCTTGTAATTTGAGTAGAGATAATCCTTAGGATGATAAGGAGTAATGTAATAGACACGGGATAAGTCTATAACCATATGTATATAAGTCAATGATGTAAAGAAATACATAGCAAGAGTCATTAGAAGACAAGTGTCATAGAGATAGATGTGAAGAGAGTCATCTTCAAAAAATAGCGACGAGTATTTCATAGATTTCTCTCAGTCTGATCATGTGGATCAGAAATCCTTTTGTACACATCTAATTTGCAAGCTAATGAAGCTATGTTAAAAGTTTCATGATATAATTCCTTTCATGCTGTGAGTATGATCAATAGGAACATGTGTATGTAAAGTCTGCAGATAAACTTCTCAGAGTCACACACCTTTTTGTGTCAATGATTTGCTTAGATCTCAGTGCACAATGTAAAGTTTTTGATGACTGAGCATTCAAAATCTAAGTTAGAAGGTAAGGAATCCATGGCTAAAAGCATTTAGCAAAATAGGATCTGTGCTGTGAGAAATCAACCTTAGAAGTTACCTATGTCAAAGTTGCTTGCTCAAGAAGATAGCTTCTGACATACTTTTGATATTAAGGATCAAATTAAAGTTTTATTGATTCTTTTGATGAACTAATGGTTCATATGATTGCACAAAGGTAGTGTGGAGATATGTGCATCATTGGTTTGAAGAAATTTGAAGATATGTGCAAGAAATGAAGTCGATTTCTGAAGCAGACTTTCTGAAGAAGGAATTTCTTTATTTAGAGAAGTGTTAATGAAAATTTTGATAAAAGAAGACAATATTTGTGTAAAGTTTGATCCATAACTGATATAGAAGTGTTCTTAGATGAGTATAGATCAGGCCTTTGGAGATTAAAAGGTCTCCAATAGATGACACGTATCACGTTTTCATTTCTTTGACATGTATAGTGGTCACACCGGTATATGTTAGGGATAGTTCATTGAGCTTTATTAGATTTATCTACTGAGAGTGATGGCACATTTGCTCTTGCCAACTCACTCATTCACGAACATAAGAATTTTCCTTATGTACTTTTCTTTATATATTGCACTTGTATTTTTGTTTTAGTTCATTCTTGTACACTCCTTTTATATAATAGAAGAAAAAAATTATTCTTCCTTGCATCAATCTATGTATGTGCTCCTCTTTGATTGTGAGTGTGTGTGTGTGTGTGCTCTCTTCCTTATCTCCTTCCTCCTGACATGGTATTAGAGCCTTTAGGAGGATATTCATGGAGCCAAGCTTATATTGCTCTTGAAAAGGAAGAAAACTATTCCTCCAAGCCTAGCCTCCTTGCTAGACTTGCCCCTCACTGCGTGTGAAGTTAAAGAAACCATTGGTAAATTGAAACCATAGTTCCAATGTGTTTTCCATGGTTCTTAAGGATTTCCTCCTTTTCTTCTCTTGATTTGGAAAGAAGATGTTAGTAGAGGCACTCTTCCTATTGAGATTAACACTAGAGTTATAAAAATGATTCACAAAAAAAGGACTAAAGACGACTTGAACAATTGGAGACCAATCACTTGCTTGACCACCATTTATAAGATATTTGCCTCCTCCCTATCTAGAAGACTAAGCCCTATGATTAAAGACATCATTCTTCCTAAATAGAAAGGCTTCATAAAAGATAGATACATATTGGATGCTATTACCTCCCTCTAGGACGGTGTTGACCATACCAATGAGTCCAACCAACCTTTCTATTTCCTCAGAATTGACGTTGACAAAGCTTATGATAGAATGGAGTGGGACTTTGTCCTTCAATATGACTACAACATATGAGGGGCATACCGACGCTGCCTATACCGACGGTCACTCTCGTCGTCGGTATAAACATTGGAAAAATGCACTTATGGATATTGATGGTCAAGTGACCATTGGTATGACCGTTTAAAACCGATCGTCAGGATGCCTCACGACCGCCGGTATGAGTGTCGGTATCGGCCTCAGTATATGCGCTGGTATGGGGGTCGGTATAAGAGTTGGTAATTTACGGAAAATTTTTGATGCTCATACCGACGCATATACCCAGGGCGTGTTTTAAACATATCGGGAACCCAAGAGCAGAACTAAACATTTTGCGTGTGTTTGAGTACCGGTTGTCTTATGTCAAACTTGTGCACGTGAATGGAATTGCAACCTGCATTGTCTTGTGCACACATACACACACACTCTCTCTCAGTTTAGAAGTCACATCTTGGTAAGTGGTGTGCGTGCTCTTAGCCTTTGTCTTTCTCTATGCTTTAGGTCTTATAATTTCTCTTCTCTTTGATTTTACAGAAGTTCATTGGCGTCGATTCTTTGGAATTCGACGATAGACGACATACATTATGCTTTGACAACAATGATCCAAAAGAGGGACATACTTGAAAGTGATTGTTTTATTCTCTATTGATAGAGAGAGAAAGAGAGAGAGAAAGAGAGAGAGAGAGAGAGAGAGAGAGAGAGAGAGAGAGAGAGAGAGAGAGAGAGAGAGAGAGAGAGAGAGAGAGAGAGAGATAGAGAGAGAGAGATGAGAGAGAGATAGAGAGAGAGAAAGAGAGAGAGAAGAGAGAGAGAGAGAGAGAGAGAGAGAGAGAGAGAGAGAGAGAGAGAGAGAGAGAGAGAGAGAGATAAAGAGAGAGAGAGAGAGAGAGAGAGAGAGAGAGAGAGAGAGAGAGAGAGAGAAAGAGATAGATAGAGAGAGAGAAAGAGACAGAAAGAGAGAGAGAGAGAGAGAGAGAGAGAGAGAGAGAGAGAGAGAGAGAGAGAGAGAGAGAGAGAGAGAGAGAGAGAGAGAGAGAGAGAGAGAGAGAGAGAGAGAGAGAGAAATATGAGAGAGAAAGAGAGATAGAGAGATAAGGACAGGGAGAGAGTGAGAGATAAAGATAGATGAAAGAGAGGAAGATAGAGATAGAAAGGTAGAGCATACATACACACACATACACACACATGCATACATACACACATATACACACATGCATGCTTACATAGACACACATATACACACATGCATGCATACACACACATACAAATATACACACATGTATACATACACACACATGCATGCACACATACATACACAAACATATATACACATGCATACATACACATACACACACATGCATACACACATACTTACACACACATATACACACATACATACACACACACATGCATACACACATATACACACATGCATGATGCATACACACACATATACACACATGCATGATGCATACACACACATATACACACATGCATGCATACACACATATACACATACACACATGCATACACACATATACACACATGTATGCTTACATACACACACATATACGCACATGCATGCATACACACACATACAAATATACACACATACATACACACACATATATACACATATGCATACATACACATACACACACATGCATACACACATACATACACACACACATATACACACATACATACACACACATACATACACTCATATACACACATGCATGCATACATACACACATATACACACATGCATGCATACACACATATACACATATACACACATGCATACATACACACACACGCATACACACATACATACACACACACATATACACATATGCATACACACATACATACACACATATACACACATGCCTGCATACATACATACACATACAAATATACACACATGCATGCATACATACACACACATACACATATACATACATGCATACATACACACATACATGTACACACACATATGTACACACATGCATACATACACACATATACATACATGCATCCATACGTACACACACATATACACACACACACACGCACACACACATACATACACACATGTATGCAAACACACACACACACATGCATACATACACACACATACAACTCACACATGCATACATAGACACACATACACATATCCACACATGCATACATTCACATACACACATACATACACACATGCACACATATACACACACATAGGCTAGTGTTTAATTAAATATATATACTTAAATATATAAAATTTCGATTTTAAAGTTTTTTACATCAAATATATAAAAATAGGATTAGGGTTTTTAGGCTATTTACACATACATACACATATACTTATACACATATATATACACATACATATATATATACACATGCATACACACATATACATGTTTTAGGTCTAGGTCTTTCTGATTAGGGTTTTAGGGTTTTTACACATGCATAACATATATACACACATACAGATACACATATAATGCATACATACATGTATATACACATGCATACAGAACTATACATATTTTAGGTCTAGATCTTTAAGATTAGGATTTTAGGTTCTAGGCATACATATAATTCAACTACATTTATATTAAGAGAAAATATAGAAGAAAATAAGAAAAAAATATGAATATATACTTATACACATATCTATATATACATATATATATACACATACACATATATATACACATGCATACACATATATACATGTTTTAGGTATAGGTTTTTCTGATTAGGGTTTTAGGATTTTAACACCTCCATAACATATATACACACATACACATACACATACACATATAATACATATATACATGTATATAAACATGCATACACAAAATATACATATTTTAGGTCTAGATCTTTAAGATTAGGGTTTTAGGGTTTAGGCATACATATAACTCAATTAAATTTATATAAAGAGAAAATATAGAGAACAATTAAGGAAAAAATCTGAATATATATATATATATATATATATATATATATATATATATATATATATATATATATATATATATATATATATATATATATATATATATATATATATATATATATATATATATATATATATATATAAGGATAATTATATAGATAAATAAATATGAAAAGAACTAGTGTTTTAAATAAGTAAATTAGATATATATAATTAAATATATATAATTAAATATATAAAAATAGATTTAATTTTAAGGATTTTAATCAGAGTAAATATATATACACATACACATACACACATATACTTATACACATGTCTATATACAGATATATATACACATATATATACACATACACTTATATATACACATACACATATATATACACATGCAAACACATATATACATGTTTTAGGTCTAGGTTTTTTTTATTAGGGTTTTAAGATTTTAACACCTACATAACATATATACACACATACACATACACATATAATACATATATACATGTATATACACATGCATACATAAAATATAAATATTTTAGGTATAGATCTTTAAGATTAGGGTCTTAGGGAGAAAGAGAAAATATATAAAAAAATTAAGGAGAAAATCTGAATATATAAATAAATATATATATAAAATAAGATAATTATATAGATAAATAAATATAAAAAGAACAAGTGCTTTAAATAAATTAATTAAATATATATAATTAAATATAATTATAATCAAATAAAAAAATAGGATTAATTATGAAAAAAGTCAGAATCTATAAATAGATTCAAATTTATATATATAAAATAGGATAATTATATAGATAGATAAATATGAAAAGAACTAGTGTTTTAAATAAATAAATTAAATATATATAATTAGATATATAAAAATAGGTTGAATTTTAAGGATTTTAATCAGAGTAAATATATATACACATACACATACACACATATACTTATACACATATCTATATACACATATATATACACATACATATATATATACACATGCATATACATATATACATGTTTTAGGTCTAGGTTTTTCTAATTAGGTAGGATTTTAACACCTGGATAACATATATACACACATACACATACACATATAATACATATATTCATGTATATACATATGCATACAGAAATATACATATTTTAGGTCTTTATCTTTAAGATTAGGGTTTTAGGGTTAAGGCATACATATAACTCAATTAAATTTATATAAAGAGAAAATATAGATAAAACTTAAAGAAAAAGATTGAATATATAAATAAATATATATATAAAATAGGATAACTATATAGATAAATAAATATAAAAAGAACTAGTGTTATATATAAATTAATTAAATATATATAATTAAATATATAAAAATAGGATTAATTAAGAAGAAAATCTGAATATATAGATAAATAAATATATAAAATAGGATAGTTATATAGATAAATAAATACAAAAAGAACTAATGTTTTAAATAAATTAATTAATTATATATAATTAAATATATATAAAAATAGGATTTTAATTATATTAGCAATAGACATATATATATTACATACATATAATACATATAACATATATACACATATATAGGTCTTTAATATTTGGGTTTTAGGTCTAGGGTTTTAGGGTTTTTTAGGTGTTTAAGTATTTAGGTTTTAGTATTTCAAGTTTAAGTCTTTAGGATTATGATTTTTAGGTTTAATTAAAAAATCAAATGTTCTAAAATGTCCATATTATATCAGATGGCTAGTTTGGATCCGGAAGAGAGAATGTCATGTCCTTGCACTTAGTGCAAGTATCAAATTTATAAAAAACGATCGATTTGTACTACACATGTTAAACAATATGGATCCTTTGATAAAAGTCAAGTAGAAAACCTACGCTACCATTCGCATGGTCCCCCAGGTGAGAAAAGAACATTGCACTGATAACCTCTCGTGCACAAAAGAGAAAAAAAAAAGGAGTTAGACGTACAAGCAAGTACTAATAGCATTACACGGAATGAACGTATGGAAGAAATGATCGAAGCATTTTATGAGATGGACGAACATCATGATGGTGGAGAAGATGTCGAGAGTTTCATGGACAAAACAGAATTTCCAAGATCAGATGTCGATGAAGAATATGAAAACATGCGAAGACTAGCTTGTTTACCACTTTACAATGGAGCAAAGATATCTGTACTACGTGGTCACTCGCGATGCTCAATCTGCAATCCATTTATGGGTGGTCACATAGTAGTGTCACTGAATTGTTCGGGTAAGTGGATTTGAAATAAACTTTCATTGTTGTATCAAAATAACTTTATTTACTAATATCGTTCTAATTGCTTACTACAGGATTCTTAAAGATCAATTCTTGCTAGAGGGCAATGAAATGCCTCCAACACGTGGAGATGCAAAAAAACTTTTATAGTCCATTGGAATGGATTATACTAAGATTCATGCTCGTCCGAATGATTGCATCCTCTTTTGGAATTAGTATGAGCATCTCCATGTATGTCCAAAGTGTGGAGCAAATAGTCTTACAGAAGACCTTGTAGGCGAAGCAATCCCCGCAAAGGTTCTTCGTAACTTTCCTATTATTCCACGAGTTAAGAACATATTTAGATGCAAATCTATAGCTGAGTTAATGTCATGGCATACAAAGAGCACATCTACAAATGGTGTAATGCGAGTACCTCCTGACTCTGATGCTCGAAAGCACATAGATTGTAAGTGCTCAGAGTTTGCTAGTGAGCCTCAGTCCATACGTCTAGGCCTAGCTATGGATGGAGTAAATCCATTTGGTTTACACAGCTCTTCATGGAGCACATGGCCTATATGTTTGGTCAATTATAACATCCCAGCATGGCTGGCCACAAAGAAAGGTAATTTATTATTAGCTCTTAATGTACCAGGTAAGTATAAGGTAAAAAACATGGATGTATATCTTGCACCACTTGTGGAAGAACTACGCATTTTATGGGATGGGATTACTATGCATGACATGTTTCAACCTATAAGAAGACGAGATATGCGATTGCAAGGCATACTTATGTGGACGATGCATGATTGGCCTGGTTATGGTGAATGTTCAGGTTTATCGATTTTGGGTTACCATGCTTGTCCCTTATGCAAATCACGATTCGAAGGATGCTATTCCAAAGTACTACATAAAACTGTCTATGAAGGACACCACAGATATTTGCCTGATGGACATGCTTTACGTGAAGGACAAATGGGTCGACAAGCGCAACGCCAAATGAAAGCTAGCAATTGGAAACAACTGTGGGATTCAGAAACTCTAGTCGCTGGCATGAAACGGTTGTCCATTTTTCATGAACTGCCTTATTGGAGTGAATTATTGATCAATCATTTGGTAGACCTGATGCATATTTTTAAGAACGTGGGAGAGATTCTTTGGAAGACTTTGATCGGAAAGAAAGAAAGCAAAGCACAAAGGGAGGACTCAGAAGAGCGAGGTCGTATGTGAGAGTTGTGGGCAACTATTAAGCCCAATAGAATAGTATCGTTACCAAGAGCTCCTTGGGTACTTCGTAGGATGGAAGAGCAACAAGTGAAGAAAACAGTTTGAGAGTTTCCGACACCTACTGGATGCATGAGGTGTCTAGAGACTGCTTTCATACGAAATGACGACCTTGGAGGGCTCAAGTCTCATGATTGGCACAAGTTTTTACATTTTTTGCTCCCTCTAGCCTTAAAAGATTGTCTTTCATAGGATGTATGAAGAACCATTTATAAAATTATTTCTTTGGTACGGTGGATCTCTTCTAAAGAGATAAATAGAGATAGCATAGAGAGTGCGAAACTCAATGCTATCGAGGCTATTTGTATGGTAGAGAAATACTTTCCAACAAGTATTCTCACTATTCAACTTCATTTACTAGATCATGTGGTAGATGAAGTTGCAATAGCAGGAATTGTCCATAGTCGTTGGATGTTTTTCTTAGAGCGCTTTATGAAGACATTAAAAGGGTTTGTTTGACTGAGAGCACGTCCAGAGGGTAGCATGGTAGAGGCATGGCTTGTACAAGAGTCTCTTGTATTCATAACTGAGTTTCTACGTATGTCGGATCCCGAAATGCCTCGCTTATGGAATGACCATGAAGATGTTCGTCTCATAGGCGATGAACCACAAGGTAAAGGATTTCAAAGAAAAATGGATGCAGCTTTCAGAGAGAAGGCAATGAAGTTTTGCATACTTAACTCTGAGCCTATGTAGAAGTGGTTAGAAAAGTATGAGCTTGCCAAGGAGACGAACGCAAAGGAGAGATCTCAATTTCAAACGAATAGTTCCACTCGATTTTTGCCTCTTCCAGAAAGTCTTCGACCTCTTCCACCTTTTCCAACAAGCAGATGGCTAGATACAGGGGTTTCACAAGCAAAGGCAGCAGGTGAAGATATCTCTAAAGAAGAAGAAGAACTCACAGAGGGATGTGATTGAGAGTATACTAAGTATGATGCACTATGGTCTCATGGACGAAACTTTTGGATCACACGAATCGATAAAAATGGGTCTACTTTTGATAGTGGGGTGATGGTGAACTTTTTTGCAAAAAAGTAGAGCAAGTGCAAGAGATGATAATGCTCAAGAAGACCAGCTAGATTATCGTGCCATGATTCAAGATATCTTGAAACTATATTTTAGGAGGTTTGATTAATTTGTTTTTTATGTGAAATGGTTCAAAGTAGTCACCTCTAGAAGAAACACAATAGTGAGGCGGGATAAAGGCAGTTTGCTTCAAGTCAAATCCACAAAACTATGGACGGGTGAAAGAGATATATTTGTACTTCCTGAACACTATGAGCAAGATGTTTTTATACCAGATTCAAAAGAACCAGAGTGGCTATTTGTTTTATAAGTTGCACCGCGTAGTAGACAAATTTGTGAGAACAAAGATGTAGAAGAAAGTCTATCTATAGTGGACTCAGAGATTCATTCGATAGTCGAGGAGGAAGAGATCATTGTTCAAGAAGAAGAGGTCATTGAAGAAGACAAAATATAGGACGAAGCAATAGATGATGATGAGGAAGAAACTAGCATAGCAAATGATTTAGAAGTCATCAATATAGAGAAAGATATTCTGGGTGCATCGGATCTCCAAGAGGGTGCTAGACTAGAGGATTTTTGAATCAAACACTTGTACGTACTAATTTTGTTTTTTTTTTTTGCTAGGTCTTTTTGTACACCACCATTTCTCTATATTACCTTTATTATCACATGCTAATTATTTGAGTTCTTTTGTTACAGAGCACGATGGGAGACAATCCTCTAGTCAATCCACATTCCATGACAGAGGAGCAGTTCTTAGAGTTCATCTCTCAAGTACCTCCCGCGTATATGGCCGGTGCATCAGAGTATTGGATTGCTCGTGGTAGCACTCCCCCTCGGCCTCACTCCTGACGGCCTCACTCCTGGCGGCCTCACTCCCACTGGCCTCACTCCCACTGGTTGTCACTCCTGTCCGTGTCACTCCTACCAGCGTCACTCCTACGAGTGGTGCTACTCTCACCGGAGGTATGTCTCCTAGCTTTATGACTCCACCATGACCATCTTCTTAGCCATCCCCTACTGGCTCTAGTAGTAGACATGTGCGTTCAACACCTCAGCGTGATATAGGTTCTGGCCATCTCCTAGGTTGAGGTCATGCTCTAGAGTAGGAGGTTCTCGGAGTGGATCTATAGGTAGGTCTAGAGGAGGCAGCTCTTGTGGAGGCAGTGCGAGGGACATTGTGTCATCCGCTTCTACTCCTAGGATGAGTACCTCAGATGTAGGTACGCCACGTGGAACACCACGTACACCTTTGGGTCCTCATGACCATGATGATTCCAAGGTGTATAGTATCCGAGATGGAGCTCCAGTGATGGATGCAGCTGGCAAAGCAATGCATGCACGTATATGACAACTTCACTCCATAGAGTTTGGACACTCTATCATGTTGAAATGGAATGAACAAGATAAAGATCGGAAGAATTATATCACACACATGATTTATCAGGAGTTTTGACTAGCAGATGACAACCTCTTGTCATTTCATAGTGGATTTTGCACACCACACGTGAAGTTATGTCCCATCCACGATCTGAGGTTCGTAACGCTTTGAGAGCAGGCTTACCAAAGCATGTATGGTTAGATACTCAGGAGTGGGATATGATTCGTGACAAGCAGCAGCAGACTCCTGACCAATATCCCCAGCAGTGAGATGCCACGGCCACACGTTTAGATACAGTTGAACCGTCACATTTGGGCAGCGGCAGATATGATACGATGCGTCATGATTTTGTAAGTACCATTTGATTTATTGAATTTTTTTTGTTAAGCTTCTCATGTATGTTCCTCTAATGTTTTGTATATTTGTTGTAGGAGTTGGCAATGGGTCATCCTCCAACACAAATGGAGGAGGCTTATGGATATCGTCATGGATTGACTGCACCATTGGAGGACTTGGAGGGACACGGTGCCGTCATTTCATGGGAGCATTTGCGATGAGGTGATGAATTTATAAACTTTCTTTTTAATTGTTTTTTGTAAATATCACGTGAATTTATCTCATCTCATGAATGTTCTTTTGTAGGACTATTGATATGGAACATTTTTTGCATGTGTATGGCACACAATGGCACACCAAAATTTTGTATTTGATTTTTATGTGGCACTACCTATCTTAGTGTCACATTTTGCAAAAGTATCATATATGAAAGTGGTTTGCCACACTCTTGTACATGCTTCATTTATGAAATATATAACTCTTCTTGTACATGGTTCATGGTTCATGGTTCATTCTGTTTATCTCTTTTGTGTCCAATAATATTCTATTTTATGAAATCATATTTTGGTTGACATTAGAGTACACATCACATGTACTCGGTTTTTTTTGGGCAGCGTGTATTGTCTTCCGCTAAGCAACATCATGGTAGTGTTGTTGTAACAAAAGACAACACACTCTGCTAAAAAAAAATTTGCAGATATGGTCATCGATATAGCGATGGTATTCCTAGTTATGCCATCAGAATACGCATCGATACACCCAGTGGGCACCAGTATATGCAACGGTACACCCAGTAGTGGCGTCAGTATAACCGTCCGTATGGGCGTCGATAATATCGACATTTATATCGATGCTCATACCAATCTCATACCAACGATTATACCGACGCCTATACTGGTGCTTTAATATCGACGCGCATACGGACACCTATACCGACGTCGGGGAAAAATACATGCATTCATTTCCCTTGGTAAAAACCTAGGTATACAGCCGATCTGTTGCAGTGAACCCCTCCAAGACATTGGAGTTGGCAAGTCCTTCATGAAAGCTATTAGCACCCTTTTTGGAAATTGTCAATCTAGATCTTTTGTTAATGGTTCCCTATCTCCCCCGTTCAAACTAAGAAGGTCTATTAGACAAGGTTTCCCTATTGCTCCTCTTCGTTTTGCTATAGTGAGTGATGCTCTTGGCTGGCTGATCAATGATGCTATTGCTCATAAGAACCTAGAGGGCTTTGATATTCCTGGTTCTCCCAAACCCTTATGCCACCAGGCCTTTGCTGATGGCACCAATTTTCTTCTAAAAGCTAACAACAGCTCCTTCTAGGTGTTTTTGGATTGCCTGAAAACCTTTTGTTTGGCTAGTGGGTCTCATGTCAATCACAAAAACAACGACTTTCAAACCCTCTAATAACATTGTTCTTGATTGTATTAAAGCCATGCACTCTGATATCATCAAGGATGGGGAAATTTTTAGACCACAAGCTATTCCTATGGGGTTTCAAGTATCCCTTAGTCAAAGATGGGAGTGGCTTCTCAACAAATTGAGAGGAAAACTTTTCAAGTGGTATGTGTGTCAAAGTGCTTTATACCACAAAGTCTTTGTGTTAAATCATTATATATTTCCTAGTTTGACCTACTTTCTGTCTTGCTAGGTGCCTAACAAAAAGGATTTTTTCTAGGTGATTTCTCTTGCTAGAAGGTTTGTGTGGGGAGGAAGCCCTCAACACACTCAAATTCCCAAAGTCACCTAGGACATCTATTGTCTCCCTAAAAGGATGGTAGCCTTGGTATTATATGCCCAAAAAAAAATGGCCACCAACATGGCAGCTAAGTGGATAGCCAAGTCTCTTGCGTGTGAAGATATTTGGCCTTTCCAAATAAAACGAGATACTGGGCAACTCTCTTTAGAACACTACAAAGCCTGGAAAGACCACTCCCTATGGGACATCATAGTTTCACCCCATTCCTTTACTCCTTTGGGAAGTCCCCTTAGTTGTAGACTCTAGAAAGCTTGGATGGAAGTCAAGAAAATTTGTATCCCTAATGATAAGTACTACATGTACACTGATTTTTCTTGTAGGAAAGGATTTGGACTGGATGGCTATCCCTATGGAGCAATATGGAGATTGGCATAAAAGAACAAAAACCCCCAAGAAGAAAGTCTTTGTCTCTTGGAAGGACTTCATCTTGCATGGTGAAGTGATGTATGATGACTCAATTTATGGCAATATTGATCTTTCCTTCCCTTGTTTACAAGTCTTGATCAAACATAAAGGACTACTGCAGGAAAAGCTCCACCACTACAGCTACAACAAATAGGTGAATCTTACCTTGGTGGCCTCGGACATGTTCAAAAGGTTCAAGAAATTCAGTGGTTCTATTCACAAGATTCTCCCCAAGCTGAACAGGAGATGGCTCGTCAATTGATCTACTACACAATGGCAATATAGATTTACATGCATATGGGCATTCCCCATCAACTTCAAGGAGTCCTTGCTCCAATGGCTCATTCTCCACAATGGCATCTTTGTGGCTCCAGGATAAAGAAGGATGGCATTACTGGTGATAAATGTACATTTTTTGGCATTATAGAGGACATGCCCCACCTCTTCTACAATTGCAAGCATGCTAAGCATTTTTGGAAGATTGTTAAACCCTACTGCTACAAGATCAACTTTTAGTTTAGCTATAGAGAAATCCTACTCAGCTCCAGCAACATAATCGATCCTGTGTTATGGAATTTGTGGAGGGCTCATAACTTGTGGTATATCTGGAGAAGAAGAAATGAAGTTGTTTTCAACAAGAGATTTAATTGCTTCTAGATGTCCCTTTATCAAGGTTTTAGAAAGATTGCACTAAAGTGTCTCTCAACAATTAAAGATGCTCCTGCTACAAACATTCAAGTGTCCAAATTTCTCCAAGATTTACCTCGCAACCAATGGAGAGAGTCCTTAATGAAGTTGTATTCTAGTTCTAGTTTGGATATGATCTTCTCTTGTATTAACACTTCGCTTGTGATTGGAAGCCCTCCCTCTGTTGGGCTTGCTGTGTGGTGTGTATCTTTGTAATCTTGGTTTTCTCTGCTTCTTGTGCCCTTGTATTTTTATGGCCTACTTTGTCTTGTAAAGAGGTGGACTTTTGCCCTCGGCACATGTACATTTACTATCTTTAATACATCTTTCTTGTTGTTTCAAAAAAAAGAGAAAAATTAGAATATAATATATATATATATATATATATATATATATATATATATATATATATATATATATATATATATATATATATATATATATATATATATATATATATATATATATATATATAATAGGATTTTACTATATATAAATAAATATGAAAATATTTAGTGTTTTAATTAAACATATATAATTAAATATATATAATTAAATATATATGATTAAATATATATAATCAAATATATATTAATTAGCATTGTAGAGTTCTATTATCAAATTAAATAAAAATAGTATAAGGGATTTTAGGTTGTTTACACATGCATACACACATATACACACATACTATATATACACATTTATATACACATGCATACACACACATACATGTTTTACTTCTAGGTCTTTAGGATTAGGGTTATAGGTTTTTTACATACATACATACATACATATATATATATATATATATATATATATATATATATATATATATATATATATATATATATATATATATATATATATATATATATATATGTGTGTGTATGTAAATATATATATATATAATTAAAGATATAAAAAATCTCTCTTTAGTATTAGAATAAATAATAAATATAAAAATAGATCTTTAATATAAATAAATAAATATATATTTAACCTAAAAAATGTATAATTAAATATATGTAATCATATATATCGAAAATAGGAATCCTATGTAAGAGAAAGAAAAGATAAAAATTAGAATATATAATCTAATCTATATGAAAAATAGGATTTTAGTATAGATAAATAAATATGAAAATAACTAGTATTTTAGTTAATTATACAAAATTTAATATAGGAAATTAGCAAAAGAAATTAAAAAAATTAAAGTATATAATTAAATTTATGTACAAAAATATGATTTTAGTATAGATAAATAAATTTGATAATAGCTAGTGTTTTAATTAAAAAATATATAGGTCTTTAATTTAAATATATAATATATACACATGAATAGACACATATACAAATTTTAGGTTTAGGTCTTTAGGATTATCATTTTTAGGTTTAATAAGAAAAATCAAATATTCTAAAATGTTCAATTTGTATCAAATGGATAGTTTGAATCTAGAGGAGAGAACGGCATGTCCTTGCACTTAGTGCAAGTATCAAATTTATCGAAAACCATGAATTTGTACTAAACATGTAAGAGAATATGGATCCTTTGATAAAAGGGGACTAGAGAACCTATTCTACCATTCCCATGGTCCCCTTGATCATATATGAAGGCCGTGTTTTTAACATACTGGGAACTTGAGAGCAAAACACAACATTTTCCTCGTGTTTTAGACTCAGTACTCCTTTCTTCTGTAGAAATTGTGCTAGCGAACCGAATTTTGACCTGCATTGTCTTCTGCACACACACACACACAGATTTGTCTCTACACACACACACACACTCTCTCTCTCACTATCTTTAGATCTCACATCTTGGTAAGTGGTGCATGTACTCTTAGCCTTTGTCTTTATCTATGCTTTATGTTTTATACTTTTTTCTTCTCTTTGATTTTTATGTTTTAACGATCCAAAAGAGGGACATACCTATAAGTGATTGTTTTATTCTCTATTGAGAGAGATAGAAAGAGAGAGAGAGAGAGAGAGATAGAGAGAGAGAGAAAGAGAGAGATGTGAGAGAGAGATAGAGAGAGAGATGCGAGAGAGAGAGAGAGAGAAAGAAAGAGAGAGAGAGAGAGAGAGAGAGAGAGAGAGAGAGAGAGAGAGAGAGAGAGAGAGAGAGAGAGAGAGAGAGAGAGAGAAAGAGAGAGAGAGAAAGATAGAGAGATATGAGAGAGATATAGAGAGGGAAAGAGACAGAGAGAGAGCGATAAAGAGAGATGAAAGAGAGGAAGATAGAGATAGGAAGATAGAGCATACATACACACACATAAATACATACACACATACATACATACACACACATACATACATACACACATGTACACATGCATACTGGAAGAAAATAATTTTAGAGTTTTGGACACCTACTGGATGCTTGTGGTGTCTAAAGAGTGCTTTCACATGAAACAATGATCTTGGTGGGCTCAATTATCGTGATTTTCCCAAGTGTTTATAGTTTGTGCTCCCTGTAGCCTTAACATATTGTCTTTCGAAGGATGTGCGAACAACCATTTATAAAATTAGTTCCTTAGTATGGTGGATATCTTCTAAAGAGGTAAATAGAGATAGCATAGAGAGTGCGAAACTCAATGCTATTGAGGCTTTTTGTATTGTAGAGAAACACTTTCCCACAAGTATTCTCACTATTCAGCTTCTTTTACTCGTTCATGTGGTAGATGAAGTTGCAATAGCAAGAACTATCCATACTCGATGGATGTTCTTCTTAGAGCGCTTTCTAGAGATATTAAAACGGTTTGTTTGACAGAGAGCACGTCCAGAGGATAGCATGGCAGAGGGATGGCTTGTACAAGAGTCTCTTGTATTCATAATTGAGTTTCTACATATGTCGGATCCAAAAATGCTTTGCTTATGGAGGGATGATGAAGATGTTTGTCTCCTAGGTGATGAATCACAAGGTAAAGGGTTGCAAAGAAAAATGGATGGATCTATAAGAGAGAAGGCAATGAAGTTTTGCATAGTTAACTCTGAGCCTATGCAAAAGTGGTTAGAAAAGTATGAGCTTTCCATGGAGACCAACGCAAAGGAAAGAGCTCAGTTTCAAAGGAATTGTTCCACTCGATTTTTGCCCCTTCCGAAAAGTCTTCGACCTCTTCCACCTTTTCCAATGAGCAGATGGCTAGATATAGCGGTTTCACAAGCAAATGCAGCAGGTGAAGATATCTTGGAAGAAGAAGAAGAAGATCTCGCAAAGGGATATGATTGGGACTATACTTAATACGGTGCACTATGGCCTCATGGACGACACTATTGGATTGCACGAATCAATAAAAAATAGGTCTACTTTTGATAGTGGGGTGATGGTAAACTTTTTGCAAAAAAGTAGAGCAAGTGCAAGAGATGATAATGCTCAAGAAGGCCACCTAGATTATTGTGGAGTGATTCAAGATATCTTGAAACTATCCTTTAGGAAGCTTGATTACTTTGTTTTTTATGTGAAATGTTTCAAAGTAATCACCTCTGGAAGAAGTGCATCAGTGAGGTGGGATAAAAGTGGTTTGCTTCAAGTAGAATCCACAAAATTATGGAAAGATAAAAGAGATACATTTTTACTTTCCAAACATTGTGAGCAAGTTGTTTCTATAGTAGATTCAAAAGAACTACACTGGTTATTTCTTTTATAAGTCGCCCCACATAGTAGACAAATTTGTGAGAACATAGATGTAGAAGAAAGTCCATCTATAGTGGACTTTGAGATTCATTCGATAGTCGAAGAGGAAGAGATCATTGTTCGAGAAGAAGAGACCCTGAAGAAGAAGAAATACACGATGAAGCAATAGATGATGATCAAGAAGAAACTAGCATACCAAGTGATTTAGAAGTCATCAGTATAGAGATAGATATTCTCTATGCATCGGATCTCCAAGTGATTTAGAAGTCATCAAACATTTGTAGGTACTAATGTTTGTTTATTTTTTCCGCTAGGTTCTTTTGCACAGTACCATTTCTCTATATTACGTTTATTATCATATGTTAATTATTTGAGTTCTTTTGTTACACAGCACGATGGGAGACTGTCCTCCGGTCACTCCACATTCCATGATAGAGGAGCTGATCATAGAGTTCATATCTCAAGTACCTCCTGTTTAAATGGCCGCTACGTCACAGTACTGGATCGCTCATGGTAGCACTCCTGCTGGCCTCACTCCTGCCGCTCTCACTCCTATCGGCCTCACTACCGCCGGTGTCACTCTTGCGGATGGTGTTACTGGCGTTGGAGGTATGTCTCCTATCTTTATGACTCCACCACGACCATCTTCTTAGCCATCCCCTACTGGTCTTCTAGTAGTAGACATGTACGTTCGACCCCTTAGTGTGACACAATTGCTAGCCTGTCTCGTAGGATGAGGCCATGCTATGAAGCAAGAGGTTCTAGGAGTGCATCTAGAGGTAGGTCTGGAGGATATGGTTATTGTGGAGGCAATGCGACGGACGTTGTGTCGCCCACTTCTACTCCTAGAGTGAGTACCTCGGATATAGGTACGCCACATGGTACACCACATGGAACACCACATACACCTTGGAGTGCTCATGACCATGATGACTCCAAGGTGTATAGTATCCGAGATGGAGCTCCGATGATGGATGTGACCAAAAAAGCATCTGAGACTCCTGATGCTTTCAGAGAAGGCTTATCAAAGCCTGTATGGTTAGATGTTGAGGAGTGGAATATCACTAGTTCCGTACTAGGACACTTGAGTGTCCTGGGACACTTAAGTGTCCTGATTTGAAACCAAATTCATTGATTTTTCTTGATGACACCCTTGAGGCTTTGATGGCATACTCACTTGGATTTGATAGCCCACATCATGTACTTTTAGAGAAAAATATAATCTTTGACATTTTACAACTTCACATCTGTTATTAAATGAATAAGAAAATGGGGATTTTTGAAAACTCAACTTTTTGCATAACTGAAAAAATAACACAATTCAAACATTTTGACAAATTGGATATGTTTTAGGAAATGGAAAGCTATTCATGGACTTTGGTAGTGTAATGCAAGTGTCTAGGGATCTTTGGAGAAGGTTGAACACTTACATAAGTGATAAACATGGACTCAAACCTTGTCTTCTCTAGAGCACTGCCATTTATCGCACCTTTTAAAGAATGGCTCACTATAACTTGTGTGTAAGTGAGATTGTTGAGAATTGGCAAGTTATCAATGGATAACCTTCATACTAATTGAATGCATATTTTTATTTAAAGTTAGAAGGCCTCCACTTTGAACTAGTAGCCATTCCATTTGGTGCTGACTTTCATGCTGAATTGGCAAAGCATATATTTCTATGTTCACAAAAAGAACATAGGTCCAAAGGTGGAATAAAAAATTATGATGAAAAGTAATAATTATTTAAATGATATTCTAAGTATTAAACCTTCCAAAATATGCCATGTTTCATCCTTAATCTCGTCAAATAATATGTGATCCACAATGGTGATTGTGATAAGAATAAAAATAATTGGCATACGTATTTCATTTGACAAAAAGAAGATGGCATCCATGATGGAAATGATGAAATGTTTTCAAATGATCCTTATCATTTTATGATATCAAATATTATATCAAAGGCTTTTGAGTATGTGTCCACAAACTATACATGATTGTATGTATAGAATTTGGTTGATGCCCACACAACAAAAGATTCTTGGTTCTCTCCAAAGACATGAAAATTTTGGTGGATTTAAATAAATTATTTAGCCTCGTATATGTAAGCTTTGGTTTGTTATGTCACACATTTTTTACTTGGTAACTTGAATGTATACACGTTGAATGATGTCCATAAATTCCTTTGAGTCATATATTGGCTTTAATTTTCTATTTTTGGTGACTAGAGTCATATGAGATGATTTTATATGTGTATACCTTGGTTGTTATCTTCATAACTTGTTTGATTGTTGGCACATTTGTACACTTCTATGGATTCCCATAAGTTTGTTTGAACCATAATTAGAACTAGTTGCTATTTTTGGTGTACAAAGTCAAAATAATTGATTTTATTTGAATTGAAATGATTTTTCTAAGTGATTTTGAGGCTCATACGATGTGATCTATGTTTCAAGGAATGTGTATAATTTTTTCTTTCATATGATGAAATTTTTTCTTTTGATAAAAATACATTTGATCAGGAATTTTCATCCTGTTCACTACCATAGCATGTTGAGAGGCTATTTACATGAACACAAAACATGATTTTTTGTGTTTTATATTTTTGCATCAACCCTTGAATTATATTTAATATGTGTGTTAAAGGATTTTTTCAAATTCTCTTTGTAGAAGGTATGTGATTTTTTGGAAAATTGTCAAAAAAGGACACTTAAGTGTCCTGTTTTGGTACCAAACTAGTGAGATTCCTGACGTGCATTAGTAGACTCCTGACCGTTTTTGCTAGTAGTAAGATGTCACACCCACAAGTTTAGATACAATTGGACCGTCATATTTGGGCAGTGGTGGATATGACACGATGCATCATGAGTTTGTAAGTACCATTTGGTTTATTGAATTTGTTTGTGTTAAGCTTGTCATGTATGTTCCTCTAATGTTTTGTACATTTGTTTCAGGAGCTGGCAATGGGTCATCCTCCAACACGAGCGGAGAAGGCTTATGGATATTGTCATGGATTGACTGCACTATTCGACGACTTGGAGGGACACGGTGCAGTCATTTCATGGGAGCATTTTCCATGAGGTGATGAATTTATAAACTTTGTTTTTACTTGTTGTTTCTAAATCTCATGTGAATTTATCTCATTTCATGAGTGTTCTTTGTTGTAGGACTGTTGATATGGAACATTCTCTGCATATGTACGGCAGGGGTGCACCAAAATTTTGTATTCCATTCTTATATGGCAATGCTTTGCCACATTCTGTAAAAGTCTCATATATAATAGTGGTTTGCCACACTCTTGTACATGCTTCATTTATGAAATATATAACTTTTTTTGTACATGGTTCATTCTGATTATCTCTTTTGTGTCTGATAATTTTTTTTCTTTATGAAATCATATTTCAATTTTCATTAGAGTACACATCGCATGTACTCAGTTTTTTAAGGCAAAGTGTATTCTCTTTTGCTAAAAAACATCATGGTAATGTTGTTGTAGCAAAAGACAACACACTCTGCCCAAAAAAAAATTTGCAGATATAGTCATCCATATAAGCGACGGTACTCCCAGTAGGGTCATCGGAATAAGCGTCGGTGCACCCAATGGTTATTGGTATTCATGATGGTGCACCCAACATAGGTGTCAGTATAATCATTGGTATGAGCGTCGATAATACCGATGCTCATACGGAGGATTATACCGCCACTCGTACCAATGCATATACCACTATCTATACCGGCACTTTAATCCCACCGTGCATAACGACACCTACAGCAACGTCAGGGCAAAAATGTGCCCATTCAATTTCCTCAACAAAAGCCTCAGTATATGGCCGATCTGTTGTAGTGTAGAGTGGATTCAACACACCACACGTGAAGTTATCGATGATCTGAGGCCCGTGCTACTTTGAGAGCATGCTTACCAAAGCCTTTATTGTCAGATGCTTAGGAGTGGGATATGATTCCCAACAAGTAGTAGTAGACTCATGACCGATATCGGGAGCAATGAGATTTCATAGCCACACGTCTAGATACAGTTGGACCATCATATTTGGGGATTGTGGATATGACGCTATGCATCACGATTGTAAGTATCATTTGTTTAGTTGAGTTTGTTTGTGCTAAGCATGTCATGTATGTTCATCTATCCTTTTGCATATTTGTTATAGGAGCTCGTAGTGGGTCATCCTCCATCACAAATGGAGGAGGCACTATTAGGGACTTGGAGGGACGCGGTGTGGTCATTTCATGGGAGCATTTTTGATGAGGTGATGAACTAAGAAACTTTGTTTTTACTTATTTTTTGTAAATATCATGTCAAAGTATCTCATTTCATAAATGTTCTTTGTTGTAGGATAGCTAATATAGATGTTTCAATCCTTTTATGCATGTGTATGGCAATGGTGTGCCATAATTTTGTATGTGACTCATATATAGCAGTGGTGCATCAGAATTTTGTATTTGATTCTTATATGGTTGTGTTTTGCCACATTTTGTATTTGGGTCATATACGATAGTGGTTTGCCACACTCTTGTACATCCTTCATTTATTAAATATATATTTTTTTTCTATACATGGTTCATGGTTCATTCGACTGATCCGTTTTGTGTCCGATAGTATTTCGCTTTATGAAATCATGTTTCGGTTGCCATTAGAGTACACCACACATGTACTCGGTTTTTTGGGCAGAGTGTAATGTCTTTTGCTACAAAACTCCATGGTAATTTTGTTGCATCAAGGGACAACACAAACTACCCAAAATCAATTTTGCATATAAGGTTGTCAGTATGCACGATGGTACTGCCTCCATGGTCGCTGGTATATGCCACGGTACGCCCAATGACATTGGTATAGGCACCTGAATAGACACCGGTATAGACATCCGTATGAGTGTCGGTATGAGCAACGGTATAAGCGTTGGTATATCCGATAGTCATATCGATGCCCATACCATTGCCTATGCCGATGTCTATTCCAATGGTTTGGTTCTAATACTATTTCCACTCTTACACTCATGTCAGGGAAAATCTTGCCCGTGCATTTGTCCCCGTAGGAGCCCTAGTATACCTCTAATATATTGTAGTGCTTGAGAGCTTTTATCTCTTCTTTCATAGCTTGATGCCATTCTTTTTGTGTACATGCTTCTTCATATGCATACGGTTCTTTGTCTTTGACCACATGTGTCATTTATGCAAAATGCTTTGCAATAAAACGATCATAGCTCAACCTTTGAATTAGATACCTTGCTCTTAAAGACCTCCTTACATTTCCTTTTGAGTATTGCTTCTTCAACGAGTTCAACTTTACCTTTGGTGTAATCACCTCTTCATACTCTTCTTCACTTGTACTGAATTACTATTTTGTGTAGCACTTTCAAATTCAAATGTTTCATAACCTTATGCTAGTGATGAGGAATGACTTCTTAGTCTCCCCTTCCATGTTGAGCTTTCTCCATGTCATGTAAAAGCTTCTGGACGTGAAGTTTGAGTGCTTGTTTGTTGAAATTCGTCTTTGATAGCACCTCCATCATTTTCATAATCTTCTTTAGGAATCTTCTCTTTCCCTTTGTCTCCAAACCATGGTCTTAGCTCATCAAATACCACATCTCTTGAGACTCATAACTCCTTTTTCATCGGAATGTAGCACCTATATCATTTTTTATCCGATGTATATCAAATGAACATACATTTTTTTGAATTTGGCTCTATCTTTGTCCTTAGTTCTTGATGAATGTGAGCATAACACACATCCAAAAACTTTGAGATGTGTAAGGTTAGGTTTCTTACTCGAATAAACCTCCTCGGGAGTTAAATTACACACTCTAGCTGTTGTGTTCATCAAATAAACAGTCGTACTAGCCACTTCAGCCCAATACTTTAGTAGAACCTTCATCTAATTGAGCATGCATTTTCCAAGTTCTATGATATGTCTATTTTTCCTTTCCACAATTCCATTTTGCTAAAGTGTTTACCTACATGTGAATTGATGCTAGTTTCATAAAGAAAATCGGAAAACTCTTTGGAGAAAATAATTCTCCTTCTCCATCAGACTTCAAGGTCTTTATGTACCGTTGTGTTTCATTTTCTACCTATGCCTTAAATCTCTTGAACATAGAGAACATATCTAATTTTTGTTTTATGCTACACAACCATACTTTTCTTGAATGATCATCAATAAAAGTGACAAATTATCTATTACCCTCCTTCACTTGATGTACTTGCATAGTTATTTTGGCTCCTTTGGCTTCCTCAATTTGGCCTTCCATTCTTTTTCCAACAATCATTTGCATAATGTCATACTTTACCACAATGATAACATGTTATACCTTTATGAGGATTGTATGAACCTCGACCTCTTACTCTATTTCTTCCTTGACCTCTTCCATATGTGTTTTCATTTGAGTTGTCCTTGTCCTTCGAGTTGTGTTGGCAAAAGTTTGTGCTATTGTAGCTTCTTCCTCTTCCTTTCAATCCTCCTCTTGAGTTCCTTTCTCTGTCTCGACGTGCATATAACATTTGGGTATCACCATCCTTACCTTTGTTGCCTTCTCCTTGTTGATCAACCTCTTCAACCACAAGATTTGGTATAATCTTATCAAATGTTGGTAGAGGGTCTCTATATATAATGTTTGTGATGAGGGGCTTCCAATTCTCTTCACTTCTCAATCCATTGAGGGCTCTTTGGAGGATGTCTTCCTCTTCTGGATCGAATCCAACTAATTCTAGCTAATCTCGAAGCTCCTTTATCTTCAATGTATACTCACTAATGCTTTGGTTTGATCTTTTCTTCATGTTGTTGAGCTCATTCTTGAGTTGCATCTTCTCAGACCTTCTTGAGGTAGCATACACCTTCTCAATACTTCCCAAACTTCCTTGGCTGTCTCTAGGCTTTGAATATGAACAATTATAGTTTTAGAAATAACTTATTAAATGAGGAACATCACCCTTAGATTGTTCTCTTCCCAGTCTACAAAATGTCTCCTTTGTGCTACACTAATGTTGGGATCTTGAAGGTCCACTGGTTGTGGGTCATCTCCAGTAACTAGAATCTATAAACCCTTATCTTTAAGGTGATTTGTCAATCTATACCTAAAGACTAAACATTATCCTTATCTAAAGCCTCAACTTGCTATGCTAAATCACCCAATGAAAACTTCCAAGTTTGAAGTTTACCTCAAATATGTTGTGGTGCTCTTTCTTGACTTCACAAAGCTCCCCCTTGTTTTGTAGCTTCTCCTTTGCTTTACTTCAGATCCAATTCTTTGCCTCTTTAAGTTCCAATGCTCTATTGTTGAAATCTGATACAAACTATTGGAGAATTCCTCTCCTTTATGTAGCTAAAAGTGTAGAAGATCTTCTCAAGATCAAGACCTTGACCTACAGCAAAACCTTAAACTGCAAACTCGTATCAAGGGAAGAATAAAATGAGCATCAGACTTTAATCACTCAAAATAGACACTAATGTCTTTCAAATGAGCTATCAAACACTCAATTTCGAGTAGTTTTGCTTTGGAAACACTTTGCCTCAAAATAGGCTACCTATCCACTCATTTAGACAGAAAGTGGAGCTTCACTAAAAACTTAATAATTCATAGAGTAGGATGAATTTGTTAGAACTTTTTTAGATTGATCAAGTACACAAGACAATCCTTCTAATAAATACTTAAACTCTAAAAATGGATACATAAATTGATAGAAATCCCGCAATTAGACTACCTGGAAATGGTGAGCAACAGGACATAGTCTATGAGACTAAAGAAAACAAAATGATAGAAACCAAATGAACTACCTAGAAGGGGACTTTAGTGCCTTCTTCCTCTGTAATTGAATTTCCTCCCTTGTCTATTTTGTAGCCAAGGGACCACAAGCTCTCATGATGACTTACTAAGCTCTTCTCCATAAATCCTCCACAACTTTGAGTAGCCACTCTTCACATTCATTTCAGTTTTTAGGATTGATTCTCTTTTGGTCTCCAGTACTTACTGAAGTAAATGCTTCCATTTTTCTTTTTTTTTTATTTTCCTTCTATTTGAAGAGAATCATTTTTGCAAAATATAGGATCTTGCTTCTTTATCTTTTAACATGTAGACATGTTTGCAAAAGGTGTAGGAGTTATTGCTGATATAGAAATCTGGCACAAATGAATTGGACATGCCAATCTACAAAAGCTCGAATTGATGCAGTCAAAGCAGAATGTCAATGTACTACCAAATTTCAAGGTTGCAGAGATGCAAAAGGTTTGTGCAATCTGTCAATTTGGTAAATAGTCAAGAGCATCATTTCCACTTGACAAGCATGTTAGTGAGAATGTTCTAGAGCTAGTACATACACATGTTTGGGGTCCTGCAAAGACCACATCTATGGATGGTTGCAGGTTTTATGTTACTTTCATTGATGACCATACATGGAAAGTATGGGTATATTTCATGAAAGAGAAGAGTGAGGTATTCACTGACATTCAAAATTTCAAGGATATGGTAGAAAAATAGACAGAAAAGTATGTTAAAAAATTAAGGTCTAATGGAGGAGTTGAAGACATGTCAAATGAGTTTGTAAACTAACTTCAAAGTAATGGAATTTGACATCATTTTTCATACACGTACACACCAAAACAAAATGGCATTGCTAAATTCGAATATAGAGATATTGTAGAAATAAGAAGTGGATTGGTGGTTGAGAAGAATATCCCTCATTGTTATTGGGCAGAAGTTGTGCACACTGTTATATTTATCATGAATAGAACTCCGAGTGCCATTGTACATCAAGTTAGACCTTAAGAGAAGTTCAAAGCTAAAAAGCCAAACTTATCACATATGAAAGTTTTTGGTTGTATTGCATATGTACATGTTCTAGATGAGTTAAGGATGAAGCTTGATCCAAATACACAAAAATGTATCTTCATTCGATACTTTCTCGAGCAAAAGGGATATAAATGCAATAACTCACTCACCTCACAAGTGATGGTAAGAAGAGATGTGGTGTTTGATGAAATCTCAAGCTCTGATGTTTTTAGATGCCAAAGATGGAGACAATCTTGAACCAAATGAGAAAGAAAATATTGAAAAATCAAGTGCAAAATCTCAAGTTTTGAGTGGACCATATGCATCACCAAGCAATAGTTCCAACTCAAAGCCCTGAAGTGGAAGATTGCATTGAAAATTCAGTTCAAAAAAATCATCAAATACAACCAAGAAAGGTAAAGAAAAGTTGGGAAATGCAAATTGAGAAAAATCAATGGATGATGAGATGGGTAAACTTTATGGAAACAAGACATGAAAACTAGTTCCATTGCCACAAGGAAAGAAATCCATAGGCTACAAGTGGGTTTACAAGGTAAAGCACAATGCTCATGGTAGCATAAGCATTTATAATGCATGATTGGTAGCAAAAGGATATGTGTTGTGTGAGAGCTCCATAGCCTCCACACAAACTAAGAATACTTACTAACTAGAGTCACACTAGGAAGAGAGATGTGTTTCCACCCAACCAACCCCTCCAATACATAGCTCCATGTCCAAGGGGGTAAGTCCCTCTCAAGAGGACATGTGTACCTTCCATCACATGGGTCCCTAAGGTGTTCACATGGTTTCCAAGCTTAGGAAATCACATGGAATCACATGGCTTCTAAAAGAAGACTCTCCAAGCTCTCATGTACAAACCAAGTGGCTAGGAGAAGCTTCCAATCAAGCCTAAGGTACTCAACCTTAGAGAATTAGCCCTACGGTTCAAGACCCATCTAAAAGGGGTAAATAAACCATAAATCCAAAGGGTTTCACACCTAGAAACCCAAGGGTTCTACCCCTTAGACCCATGTAATTATACAAAATTCTCCCCCCCCCCCCCTTAAAAGCATTTTCGTCCTTGAAAATGAGTGGAGATATATTCCTTGGGGTATTCCCCCATGCTCCATGATCAATCTCAAGCATCATGGCTTTCATCTCTCTAAGTCCGCCTCTTAATTCGAAAGGGGAACTCTACCCCGATTTAATCTAAAAAGAGGAGAATCCATGTGTGTTCTAATTCCCTGCCCCAATAATTCAAAGTTCCATCTAGTTTGCATACGAAAAGGAACTGAGTCGAATGCAAAGTATGGAAAGAATGAAAAGGGTGGAAGAGAACATCCTTGCCTATTTCTTTGTCTAAACCATGTGCCATCTGGCTCTCCATAGCTCAAACATGTGAATTAGGTGGATACAAAGTGACTTCAACTAAATTACTACCTTGATCCATTGCTTTGCACCACTTTTGCATGGACCTAGCAAATAGATGAATGCTACTTAAGGTTCCCTTATCAGATTCATCTCTCAAGTTAGAATCCAACTTGCTCTAAAAGGAAGATGAATCTTATATAATCCTTGCCCAAATCACTCTCTTTTAGTGAAATGGGTGGATTTTCGTGTTTGCAATTTGCCTCTAATAAATCTAAATAGAGGGGAATTTCATTATATAATCCCTACTTGACCAATAGAATGGTAAAGGTGGATTATCTAGTTTTTACAAGGACATAACATCCTCTTTATCTTTAGAGAGATTTTTAATAGCTTACCAAAAGTGGATTCAATGTTCTTTCAAAACTTTATGTAGTTTTGAGAATCCACTTTGAGGGACTAGAATCCATAGGGATTAATCTAAGTATTGAAGACTCCAATTGATTGAAACCTATTTTACTTGTTCTTTTGAAAAGATTAAGATCTTTATAACTACATCCCAAGATGGGAACTCATAGTGTAAAAGATCATGTTATCTTTGAGATCATAAGTAGAAATAGATTATTCCAATCATTTGTTCATTGCTTAATCCTTACGGATCCTTAGTTGGATCTCAAACCTTAAAGGTCTTCTTGATCATTCTAGAGTTCTCTCGTTTATATTCTAGATCTATTAAAGATGTCTTATATTGACATCGTAATTAGATTTTTCTTATTCTTCAGTTAACTTGAATTATCAAGTATCAAAAGATGATCTTTCTGAGCTTTCTTTCAAGCTTGACTTAAGATCATCTTTATGTTTCTTGAATTTCAAGTTATGCTTTTGGATGAAGCTTTTAAAGCTTCATCCTTTGGAGTTTACCTTCAAACTCAAAGAAGTTGATCCTCCCTTTATTTTTAACTCTCTATAAGAGATAGATCATTTCATATCTTGTTGGAAGAATTCTTCTTCCCTTTGAGAGGATAATTGAAGAAGATACCTATTCCTAGAAACTGTCTTCCTGATGTATTCCATTCGATCATGAGTCGCTTTTTCTTCTGGCCATAAAGAAAAAGTACTCTATGGGAATCAGTACCTACTGTCTTGTATCCACGTAACTAGGTCTCTATATCTTCTCACCTTCTCTGTCCTTTTAAATGCCCTTCATACTATGGTACCAATTTATGAGAGCGAGCACTAAGGTGCTTAGATACACCACTACTAATCATACTCAAAATATTTGGTTAACCATTTAATGTGGTGTGACTCATCTTATCAAAATTAAAGTTTGACTTGATCTTTACCTTGCTTGGGTCTTTTGGCTTTTCTTCTCTTCTTTTGCCAAAATAAGAGATAAGACTAGGTCTTTCTCCAATAGATCCCTTCATGTTCAATGCTTTACCCATGGGTTTTACTTGGGGATCTAGCTATTATGCTTTATACAAGAAGCCATACTTCTTAGGTCTATCTTAGTGAAATCCATAACATATGTTATGTCATCTCCGTGAAGCATCAATATACTCTTAGGATTATGCTTATAGCTCATCCAACTTCTTTTCATATCCCACTTAGGATTTATACAATCCTTATGGTGTATGCAAGTCTTCTCTTGCATTTGGGTTCTTTGAGAATTCCCAATCTTTGAGAACTTCATTTAGTTGAAACCTATAATGAAAGATATATGAAGTACTAGAATACAAGGAAGTACTTCAACTTTATGTATTTATTGCATACCGTTTTACCTTGCAATACCCTATTTGGTCTTTTCAAGGCATAAGATACAAGTTCTTGGGGATTTTCTCCCCTCCTTAAGAGCTTTCCTCCTCGAAAACTACCTGAGAGTAAATTGAAAATTGTGCTCTTTCAAAAGTATTTGAAAGAGTTAGTTTCCAATCTTTTATTGTTCTTCTTGGTTAAAAGAACTATTCAAAGATTTTTTTCTTTCTCTTCTCCAAGCATATATAACAAATGTCCCAAGGTTCAAGTTCTGAATTACTTCTAAATTCGATGTCCCATACCACCAAATCAACTTCACTGGTAATGTAAGTCTAGATGTCCCTTACAATCCGACTTACACTTCCACTTAAGTAAAAGTAACTTTAGCTTGAATTTTGGGATCAAACCTTCTTCTAATAAGGGAAGATCTATCACTTCTTGGACTTGCAAGTGTTATTTCCACTACAAAGCATACATATTGCCTATGCTACAATGGACGTTCAACTTACCAAGTCTCAATTGTAATTGCAACTTGACAAGACTTAATGTCAAAGATTGGTTTTTCAATGATTCCTCTGTTTAGATGTACTCTGAAAGATCATTTTATGTCACCTGATAATAGAGCTAGTTTATACTCAACTAGATATTATTTCTTATGATATAATGAGTAATCTGAGAAAGAATAATTGACTTGCCAATCAAACCTTTGAAGTAGATGGTAATACTTTTTTACCATTTTTGAATAATCCTTTGCTTCTAGGACATTAGAAAATGGTATGTAGGGTTTATTACAACCCTTGAGTTTTACCTTATCTTCTTGCTTGGAAGAAAAATGGAAAACTCTGAATAGTTCTTTAGTTCTCACAAACAAAGAACTTCATTACACAAGAGCATTGATACTTCCATCTTCCAGAACTACATAGATTATTTTATATTATGCTTTCTCTTTCTTAGATCTTGAAAGTAGGTGCTCTATGTTACCACAATTGTATCATGGCTTTAAGAGAAAAAAAATTTTATCACTACCTTAAGTCTATGGCCTTGCTGATCAGGCATGCCATGGGCTTTTATGGAATTTTAACTTCCATAAGAGGGATTTTAAGCTTAAGGTATTTCAAGAAGTTAGGATTATTTGGCTTTTAATTACTAAGCCAAACATAAAGGAATTAAATGGTTTATAGTGGCCAATTGGCCTCATCACCATTTTTCCTAGAAACTAATAAAATCAAATCCTACTTAAGCTTAACTTCGAGAACTTAATCTCCCTCTCAACTCAAAACCCATGTAATGTATTCCTAATGCATACTTTAGTGTATGCCAAGACTTTTTACATCTTTATTGGAAAAGGTGTTGCATGCATAAGGTTCAGAAAAATAAACCCTTCTTTAAAGCATGCAAAAGTTCCAAATCAGAACCTTTTTTTTTGTCCATGGGATGGTACAAAATTTCCATGCAACTTTGGATATGCAAGTTGCAACAATGCATTAGATACATTCTTCCCAATCATGACTATTTTTATGCACCCCCAATCATTCTTTTCAAAGCAATGAACTTGATGCATAATGCAACTTATCTCCATGATTGATTGTCTATGTGACCACAAAAATTGGGCCACCCAAATCTATGCATCCACTTCCAAGTCATGTCTATTATGGCACGCACTCTATGTTCCTTAAGGAAAAGAAAGAGGTGCAAATACTTACCTAGAAACTAAGCTTTGTCCATCCCTTGACTTTATTTTAGTGGTCTCAAGTTGATGAATTAGGCTTGGGCCATCACACTCCTTCCCTTCCATCTTGGCACTTCATGCGTACTTGAGTGTTATCACGTCGATGAAATAGGCTTCGGTCAACCCATCTTGTCCATTTTGAAGTCTTTCTTGGGCACTTAAGACTTACTTGCGTACCCATATGTGTGCATTTACCTTTATGCATTTTAAGGGGTAGAATCTCTATGCATAGTTAATGGATGCCATGCACATGCCTCCATTATCCTTGGCAAAAGGGTGAAATCTATATGCATAGTTAATAGATGTCATGCACATGCCTCCATTATCCTTGTCAAAGGAACACTTCAAAAGCACCATGCCCTCATAACTATATGTACTAACATGTAAAGCCACTCTTCATGCAAAAGCGATTTATGCATAAAATATCAACTCATTCATGTATAGAATTTCACAGAATTTGTGAGAGAAGAAAATAACTTACTCTCTAACCTTGTTTCTTCCATGATCGTTTGCCAAGAGTCTATCATGCCTTTGAATTTTGTCCCATGGAACTCCATTCCATAGTTTCTCCCATGCTTATAATGAAACTACACATTAGTGGGTTTATTCACACGTAATGAATAAGTAGCTCATATGAGTGACATAATAGCAAGTAAACCCATATGCAATATGTAAAATGATATATATATATATATATATATATATATATATATATATATATATATATATATATATATATATATATATATATATATATATATATATATATATATATATATATCATTTTACATATTGCATATAATGAAACTACAC
The DNA here is from genome assembly GCA_020310875.1 of Ceratopteris richardii. Lineage (NCBI taxonomy): Eukaryota > Viridiplantae > Streptophyta > Polypodiopsida > Polypodiales > Pteridaceae > Ceratopteris > Ceratopteris richardii. Next base: position 103,658,835 of record CM035435.1, read on the forward strand.
ATTAGTGGGTTTATTCACACGTAATGAATAAGTAGCTCATATGAGTGACATAATAGCATGTAAACCCATATGCAACATGTAAAATGATATATATATATATATATATATATATATATATATATATATATATATATATATATATATATATATATATATATATATATAAACTTATCTTCTCAAATTTCTAATGCAGCGAAGTAATGGAAACTCCATGCATCCATCAATAGTTGTCGAATTGGAGCTTTTCCTTCAAAAGATACACGACAGCCTGCTACGATCATCAGATGAAGAGAGTGATAGAGAGAGAACTGGCAGCAGTGACTCCTTTTGCGCAATGCAAATCTCTGAATATAGGGCCATGTGGGCTTTATAGGCTGCCTACTGCACTAGTGAGATGGGACTCTCTCTAACCATGTGTGCATCTGCGCTCAGGTTGAGGTCATATATCCCATATACAATAATAAGAAGGACAAGACTACTCTTTAAGAAGAGCGCTACGAGGAGCAGTTCAACAAATTCAAAGGGAGGAAATGAGAGCGTTGCTCACGGAACTCTATGAGCACCTTATGCATTCCCACATGCCCGTAACAAAAAGACTCTAAGGCCACTTGCTAGCATTAAATGTGACCGTAGTTCATAAGCTGAGATTGCTTGAGCAAAGTTTTGCTTACATCAGCGAATGCTCTCATAAATCTCACCTGACGCTATCCGACGGAGACGAAAACTCCGCTCGTGGTTGCCTTACATATCCGAGAAAGGCTTCAAGGTAATCTTGAAAATATTCACTGTCTAAGATCTCTAACAAAACAAAACCTTAGCTCTGATACCACTATTGTGTGAGAGCTCCATAGCCTCCACACAAACTAAGAATACTAACTAACTAGAGTCACACTAGGAAGAGAGATGTGTTTCCACGCAACCAACCCCTCCAATATATAGCTCCAAGTCCAAGGGGGTAAGTCCCTCTCAAGAGGACATGTGTACCTTCCATCACATGGGTCCCTAAGGTGCTCACATGGTTTCCAAGCTTAGGAAATCACATGAAATCACATGGCTTCTAAAAGAAGACTCTCCAAGCTCTCATGTACAAAGGAAGTGGCTAGGAGAAGCTTCCAATCAAGCCTAAGGTACTCAACCTTAGAGAATTAGCCCTAAGGTTCAAGACCCATCTAAACGGGGTAAATAAACCATAAATCCAAAGGGTTTCACACCTAGAAATGCAAGGGTTCTACCCCTTAGACCCATGTAATTATACAACAATATGCATAGATATATGGCATTGATTATGAGGAAACATTCAACCTTATAGCTAAAATGTCTACTATTAGAGCACTTGGTGCATTATAGCAAAAGGATGGACTTTGCATAAGATGGATATAAAGAATGCTTCCCTACATTGTCAGTTACACGAAGAAGTATACATGGACTAGCCACAAGGATATGAAGATTCAAAGCACCTTGAATATTTTTGTAGGTTGAAAAATGCTTTGTATGGTCTTAAAAGAACCCCTCGTGTTTGGCATGCAAGGATTGTTGGCTACTTAACCACCATCAGGTTTTCTATGTGTCATGCAAATCATTCACTATATGCAAGGAAGGGTGATGATGGCATCATGATTGTGGCTATTTATGTTCATGACATGTCTGTAGGTGGTGATAGCGAATGAAGAATTAAAGAGGTAAAAAAACTTCTTATGTGGGAATTTCACATGAAAGATCTTGGTGTGCTATGCTATTTTTTGGGCATTGAGTTTATACATAGAGAAAAAGGTCTATGGTTGTCGCAGAGGCAATATGCCATAAGTACGCTACAAAATTATGGTATGGCTGATTGTAAGCAAATCTCTATGCTATTAGATCAAAATTTGAAGTTGGATAGTACATCAGGTGAAGCATTGGAAAATGCTACTATGTATAGGAAAATTGTGGGAAGTTTGATATATCTCACAATTAGAGGGCCTGATTTGAACTACACTATTGGACTTGAAAGTCAATTTATGCATGTTCCTAAGAAGTCACATTTAGATGCTCTAAGGTGCACTCTATGTTATGTAAGTGCTACTTTGGATAATGCATTGTTTTATGAAGCTCGTGTAGATTTTTAGGTTCATGGGTACACCAATGTAGATTGGGCTAGTAGCATTACAAATAGAAGATCTACTAGTGCATTTGTGGTGGTACTACAAATGTGTATGCATACAATTTTCTTGTCGATGAATTTAAGTACATGTTTCAAAGGGTCTTTTTGAAAGGTTTCCAAGGGTTTGAAAGTGTTCAGAAGCCTATGCTTACATTCTAATAAAGCTAAGGTCGAATTTGAAGAATTATGTAAACTTCAAAAGCCTATGTGTATCTGACCAATTCATTATTTCTCTTTTCTATAATGTCATTAGAGCCAAAATATGGTGTCCTTGGTCTCTATGTGAGAAGGTTCTTCTATACAACAAGGAAAACCATCATGATGAATAGAAGGAGTTGGAAAGTGTGTACATCAAGGAGTAGGGAAGTGGGTTTCACATCCAAGAACAAGATGTTGGATACATGTGCAAATGCAAGAAAAGTCCAAGTGAAGAAGCCTACACAAACGAGTCTAAAAGAAAAAGAAGTAAAGAAAAGCACACACCAAGCAAATAAGGGGATACACTTTGAGATCACAACAGATAGCTATGCACACATTTAGACAAAGTGTGATGAGAGTCCAAGGTGTGGAGAGAGAGAGACAAATTAGGCAAAGAGAGACAAAGTGCATGAGGAGTGCAAAGAAGTAGAGATCCAAAGATTGTGAAGAAAGAATTGAAAGGTCTCTTGTGTGTGCAAACAAAGGTCATTTTATGAAGTAGAGAGCAATCAACGTGTGAGCATAGTACTATGAAGGAGGCTTTGCAGGTTTATATTAGAAGCAATCAAGACTTCAACCTTATTGGGGCCTTGAGTGCAAGGAGTGCACAAGGGCAAGCCACTTGGCAAGTTGAAGAAGCAGCATAGAGCTTGATTGCAAAAGTACTTGTGTGTAGCTTTTGTGCTAAAAAGTTCTATAAATAGTATGTATTATCTTATTTTGGAAACAAAAGCTATAATATCTCAGTATTCTAGTCAAGGCACATAGACTTTTGGCGCAAAAAGACTTTCTTCTTTTTCTCTACTCTGCTCCTAAAAGTACTCACGCCCCTCTCCTCTAAAGGATCTCCCGAAAAGCATGTTCTAATAAGTTTTGAGAATTATTCACTAATAATGAGATATGAAAATTCACATGAAATCTTTGATTCAAAGTGTTTTCCTTTGTGTGCATGAAATAATCTTGACTTGAACTCACACATTTCATGTAGATTTTATATCTTCTCTAGCATGGGATTTATTGGAATCTCGTTTTGGTATTCACAAACCTTGATTGATACTCTCTAAAGATTTTCCATGGGTTCTGGATTACACTCCATTATTTCATACATGTCCAGATGAACAAGGGATTCCAATATTCCTAGATTCTTCAATTTAAGAAATGCTCCACCTCCAATTCTTCATGATTTATAAGGTATGTATGCTAATATCAAATTTCCCCAATAAGAAACGTGATATCATTCCATAATAGATACATGGAAAAACTTTTGTGTCCATCTTCAAGAGAAGGAATGGATACTTCAGCTTGTTAACCTCCTTTAACTATGAATATTTCTTGGACTCCCTACATCTCCCCTTTGTCTTCTTTTTCTCTTTCAACCTTTTCGTCTTCTCCTTCTCTTGGTTAATCTTTATAAGGTGCTCCCATTTGATTCATAACTGTGTCTCCCCTTTCATCTTTACCATTTTGAACTTTGTTCATTTAGCCAATATTCCAACCATGATAGAGAAATAGAAATGATTTTCTCTTTTTCTTCAAGAGTATGGTTTTGTATTGCCATCACCTCTGCGTTTGAAACTTCAGATCTAAAAAATAAGCAAAAATAAGAACAAGGATCTTATACATTCATGAATTTCTTGAATGAAAGTTTCACTCCTTCTTTAGATTTTCTTTGAGTGAGCTTCCCTTGCTCAAAATCCTTTTACAGGTCCTTCTTTTAATCCTTTCTTTGCTTTGATCTAGGTTCTATGAGATTCCCTTGCTCATTTCCTTTATCAAACCTTCTTTGACAATACTCTTTAGATGTCCTTCTTTTCCTCAAGTGCTCCTTAACGCATTTTCCTTGCAATGACTTCAAATAAACACAAGCTCAATGCTCGTGCCTTTAACAAACCATTGTTCAAGCTTCTGAGTGGGAACCAATGCTCAAGCTTTAGGTAAAGGACTTCTGAGATGCTCAAATTGAAGCTTCTTTGATATGACTTCAATGTTGAAAGCTTTTGTAGAACTTTTATCTTCTTAGCTTCAATGTTCAAGAACATTGAACTAAAGAAATTATACCTTTAGTTTTTTCTTTCTATTGAATCCAAGCAACTTTCTAATAAGGAATCCAAGAAAGTTTCTAACATGGAATCACCTTCTTTGGCTCAAGATTTGCCACGAATTTGATTTCCAAAGCTTCAATCCATATTGAAGAGCCTCTACTACTTTCCTTCACTTGATTTCAAATCAATTAACAAGGAGGCTTTTATTTGATAGGAATTCACTTCTTGAATCATATCCACTCTTTACATGATGGGAGCCCTTTTACTTTTCCTTAGTGGCTTGCCTTGTCTTGACACTCTCCATTTTGTCCTTCTTCGGATCTCAATCTTTTCTCATCTCTATTGAGGTTTCTTTGTCTTCAGCCCTCAGCCTCTTTTTTTCTTTCTTTAAGGAATTTTTGTTTTTAAAATACTCTTCGAGAGCTAATACCTCTTCCAACAATGCACAAGCATATGATCGTCGGCAGGGGAGGGTTGGGGGAACTTTGAGCTTCAATACCTTCTATGGCTTTCTAGCAATAAAAATGTCTTCAAAAAGCCTCTATTAGTGAGTATGGTTCTCAAATTAATGAAGAGACTTCAATAAGTTTTTCACACTCATTAAAACATTGTGGCTCTGATACGATTGTAGGTAGAAGAAAATCAAGAACACATGCGAAAGCTTATAGGCTGATAATCCAAAAAGGATGCGATTAGAAATTTAATTCAATTTCTTTTATTCCCCCTAGCCACTTTTTGGCTTCATGGTAATTAACCAAACCCTCAATGCATCTTACCACCATTACAAAACTTTAAACATAGATTATCACCAATGCTTAACAATGATATAAGATCTTCACATCATTTATTTCTCCCTTTGGAAGCATGTGAGTATCATTACCAACTTCTTTCAGAAACTTCCATATGTAGACAACAATGTTTATCACAACATTTGAAACCTCATAATTTATCCCCGCATAGAAGAATATAGCATAGCATATCTCATTCAATGATTTACTTCATACATCATTTTGAGCGATCATCAATATCTCTAAACGAATGGTTCAAAAAATCTCCATAATATATATACAATCATACGCATTTCCGATCTTCCTATCTAACTTATAAAAAAAGCTCATTTTAGTGTATTTTTTTCAACACTTGTTAACTTTTTGTAGCTGCATATATTTGCAATTAGCAACTTAAATTTATATAAATGTATCCATGGATACACTAATGTCTTTGTATAGACTTGCAACTTCATGTCATCTTCATATAACATAGTAGCCTCATGATCAATCAATTAATAACTTCTTAATATGCAAAACAACCTATATGATCAATACACTGCATGTACATAGAACAGATATGTATATTTCACTAGTGACTATTTATATCACATCACTTCATTAACAACAACAAACGATGCACTTCCTACAAAATGTATTCTTACTCTGGTATTCAAAATAATGCACGATTTCCGATCTCTATGATCGTTGTCTCTTCAATCATGAAGATTTCAAAGTTTACCGCATTTTATATTGATCATCACAGAATTGCAGAATTGATAGTCTGCAATGGTTTCTCGCAAACTTCTTCAAAACACGGTTCGTTTCTTGAGAGCATCATTCATGCGACACTCACGTGTAGAGAGAGGTGAGACGTGGAGAGAGAAGAGAGGAACTAGATATACACAGGGGCTCCACAACTGATACAATAGTGAGTGTCGTCTTTGTGAGAGAAGGCACACGTCTTTTTTTCTTCTAATTCCTTATATAGGAACTTTTGCATTTTGGTGGGCTCCAAATTATTTGAATAATTCAAGAGTGAACTATGGTAGCTCTTTCCTTCATGCATAACTTAACGTAGATTTGATATCTACGTGACTCAAAGAATAAGATACTATATCTTGGTTCTATGAATGAAAAAATAAGATACTTTTGCTTGGTCATATGCTTAAAGAAATAAGAAGGGAATAGCTCAAAAGATCTGTTCACATGCAAAATAAGAAACTAAGAGTCAAAACTTAGAGAGATTTCCTATTGGTGAGATGATTGAACATAAAATGGGGGATACATAGGGAACACATATGAAGCTCTTTCATTGAAGCTTGTTACATTTTCAAAAGCTACACCACCATATGAACCTTGGTACAATAGAAAGCCAAATGTATCACACTTGAGAGTGTTTTGTTGTAATTTCCAGATTTTTAATACCAAATGAAATTAGAGTCAAACTTGCTCATAGATCGAAAACTTGTGTATTATAGGGTATGCATGTGAACAAAAAGGGTATAGATGCTACAAAAGCACAATCAAGGAGCTTAAGGTATCCAAGGATGTAAAGTTAGATGAGCTTGATCTCTGTATTCTCCAAATGTATCTATACCAAAACATTAAGATGTTAAGCAATGATTTCAAGAGGATATGAAGAAGATGAAAGCTTGTGGATAGAGCTAAATGTAGACCATCATGTAGGTTAGGAGGAAGGCTCCAAGACAAACAAAGAATATTCATATCAATGGAAAGGTAAAGTAAGAAGTTTTTATAGGTTAACGTATCGAAGTGAGAGGCTCATTTAGAAATCATAAATAGCTAGGTACTATGCATATATGAATAAATACATGTAAAGAATGGCAGTAGGCTATGAAAGTGTAAATGAGAGCTTTGGAAGATAATCATAATTGGACATTAGTGACTAAGAAGAAGGACATGAAGTTAACTAGAAAAAAGTGGATAGTAAGAAAACTTTGCGAGTGTAGCATTGTTAGGTATGAAGCAAGGCTTGTAGCTAAGGTTTTTGCTCAAAATATATGAGTTTTACTATGAAGGCAACTTTAGGCTTGTAGAAAAGATGACTACCATCATAGTAGTCATTGCAATCGTGGCTAGAAAGCAACTGAAAATGTATCAATTACATCTGAAGAATGGTCTCCTAATTGGAGATCTAGAGGAGATGGTATACATGGCCCAACCATTAGGGATGAAGGTAAAATCATGGTAGGTTATGTTTTCAATCTAGAGAAGGCATTGTATGGTCCTAAGGAAGCCTTGAATCAATGCCTTTTAAACTATTTGCTCACCTGTAGATAGAAACAAAGCAATGTTGATTCATCATTATTCAGCTAAAAGGAGGATTTTCTCATAGAGATCCTGAGTTTTGTTGATGCAAGTATTGGGTGCTGAAGTATTCTGACTTACCATGTAAATAATTTCAAAGATCCGATTCTTCTTTTCTATACTTATTTGGTTTATTTTTGCTTACTCTAGTTTCGAGAAATCATTTCTTGTTATCTTAGAGTCTCATAACACACACTATTATTAATATTAAGCTCGTCTTCTTTGAGAGACATTTGTTATTTAAGTAAAAGGAAGTTTGAGCGTGGCCTAATCTCCCATGTTTGAATAAATAAAAGACGAATTGTATAGTGAATGGGTTTAATGTGCTTGCAGGGATCCCTCATATCCCACAAAACAGGGGTAGGATTTCCCATAACCGATACAAGGCCTAATATTTGGAAGCGGATGAATTTTTTTATGAGAGTTGCATAGTAGTTTAATGACTTTTTTATCGCCCTCATGAGCAACCTAGCTACTTTTAATCTTCTTGTTTTTCAAAAAGAAAGAAATCCTATGGTATTTGAGAGGCAATGATTTCTTACAAATATATATTCTTCTAGCCAACAAGTTGAGGGGTTCTCTCAATCGACCATTCCGCCAGATGGTCATCAAACTTGTTCATACCTCTTTCTTTTTGTATATCTCAAAGCACTTCGGCTTTGATGGGATTTGAAAAGGAAATAAAGAAGCCAATCACTTCTCTAAGTAGCACTTGCTTCAGATGATTTGCCTTTGTAAACTCAAGATTTTGGTAAGGGATTTTCGGATCCAGTGACTCTTGTTGTAAAAATAGTAGAGGTGGCAAAGGTTCTCTATGCCCCATAGGAAATGCTTACAATAGTGAGGGGCCCCACAGATCTAAATAGCTTTGGCATTGATCTTAATTCCTTGATGGAAAAGTTTTACATAATTACAGATTTTTTGTTCGAGATGAGGGGATGCCACAAGTCTCTACACTTAAATTGCCATTTGAATCTAGGCAATCTTTGATAGGATCTCAGGATAAGGGAGACATGCAAGTCAAGGCACTTATGGATCCTAAAAGTCTTATTGAACTTTTTTTCCTTGGTGTATCGTAACCGTTTATTTTGTGGCACATCATTCTTGAGAAGGAGATGCATCTTTAAGTTCTCTTAAGATTTGATTCTATGTCTAGAAATGATTGTCGTCAACTCTTCTAACCACGCATATGTCCTCAAATCTCATCTACTATCCTCCCCCATTGTTCCTAAGATGTTTCCATTTATGAAATCTGTAAAGTCATAGAAGAAGCCTTAAAATGAAGACTATGTAAAGTTCACTTGTGAACTACCTCTTATAACTTTTGAAGAGTTTACTTAATGTAAAAGTGAAAGATTCTTAAGTGGTTGAGTCCACTTGATCAAAAAGGGAAACAAGAGCCAGGAATTCGTGATTTTTGGTAGGTAGAGAATCAAATCAATCACTGATTGATTGGAGAGTGATTGAGGGAAGTTAGCCTCCCAAACTCAACTATAAATAGATGGCAGTTTTAGTCGTGGTTAGAGAGACCTATGTAAAGACCTCCAAGAGCTGAGCTTTATGCAATATCAAGGTGTGATTCCAAGGCACACATATGTATCAGTAAGTCCATTGTATTATACAAGCAATATACATTCATTTTCATGATAATTTGAGTTCATATTTCCATGTTCTTGTGAAGTGTAGTACTCTCTGCCATAACTCTCAATTTTCTCAGTCAGATTGCAGAGATGGTTTCTCCAAGCTTGGTGCATAATTTTCAGTGATTTAACTTGGTAAAGTTAGCTCTATAAGTCTACTATATGCTCACCAATTTTCATTTCATTTGGATGTTGCAATCGTTAGTTATGTTCAGTTGAAGTCAACAATATCTACTCATTTTCACTTCTCTGTCAGGTACCCGACTTTTTTACTCATCTTGTCAGAGCCATTTCTGAGTGGTTACTCATCCAAATTCAATTATTGGATTCTTCAATCTTGAGTTATGTTCATTTTTCTGCTCACTGGTCTCATTATTATAGCAGCCCATGAAAATCAGGATGATGTCATCACTTGCTCAACATCCTTCTCAGTGTCTGGTTCATTATTTTTTATGATACTACTTTTTAAAGTTACCTCTTTAAGTTAACTAGACTTCTCCAAGAGGAATTAAGTTAGTTGCTGTTGTGCTCAGAGAATTATGCAAAACACTAGACAGGTGTATGAACCAAAATAGCAAGTTCTTCACCTCTGAGCTAACTCCAACTTATCTATTTTGATCTATCTTTTTGAGAGCGATCTTCCAAGGTACATAGGGTGTCTAATACATCCATTGACAAGCTAAAAGGGCCCACTATATACTCATGGAGTTCATTTGGCTGGTGTAGATCAAGGATTTTGCAACACCTCTTCATCTTCAAGCACATACCTATCCATCTCTTCACAGTGGTATCAGAGCAAGGTTGGACAACATGGCAGATGGATTTCCTTCATCAATTGACAAATTGGATAGAGGTTATTACTGAGCTTGTTGATTGAGAATGGAAGCTTATCTCCAAGGTAGAAGTTTATATGGTTATGTGGCTGGAGATGAAGGTATGCCAAGTTTTAGGAACAAAAGTCAACCAACACAAGAAGAGCAAGAAAGATTGAGCACATGTTGCTCCAAGGATGCACTTGCAAGGTCTTATCTCCTCAACTCTATCTCAGATTTTTTGTTGCCTCACATTATAAGTTGTAAGACATCTCAGGAAGTGCGGGATGCACTTGAAGCCTTCTTCTCTTCAAGTACTAAAGCTAGGAAGCATCAACTATGGCTGGATTTCACAACTCTCAAGAAGGCTCCCAAACAAAATGTGACTGATTTTGTCACAAAGCTCAAGGACATAGCAGATCAGTTGGGAAGCATTGGAGAGGTAGTAGATAAAGAGAAAATTGTAAGGCAGGTCATCAATGGCTTGAAGGCAGATGACAAGTGGGAAGCATTCACCACAGCTATGGATTTGTACATGGACATGCATGTACCTGATTTCAATACATTGATTGGACAACTACTTACTCAAGAGGCAAAGCTTATCAAAAATGGAGAAAGCTCTAAAGGTAATCAATCTTCAGCTTTATACAATGATAAAAGCAAATCCAAAGATAACAAAGGAAAGGCAAAGAAAGTGGATGATGAAGCAGGTACATATCAAGCTAACTATGCAGGTAGAGGAAGACATGGCAGAGGTAGAGGAAGAGGAGGTACACAAGACAGGGGAGATCCCAAGACTCCAACTCATGTTCTATTTGTGGATTAACTGATCATACAATTGAAAATTGCTTTAGGAATTCTAGGAATCAAACAGGCAGAGGATACAATAGAGGAAGTTATGGCTACTCAAGAGGAAGGTTCAACAATTATCATGGCAACTACAACAACTACAATCATTCAAACTATCAAGGAGGCTACAAGGGAAGGAGAGACTTCAATAACTACACAGAAGACTCAAACAAAGAGGATTCATTATTGATCATGAACATAGCTATGCCACAAGGTAAATCTGATGAGCATGTTTTCTACATAGATTCAGGTTGTTCAAATCATGTGGCAGGAAATGTGGCACTCCTATCAGATTTAGAAGATCCAAGAAATAAGCATGAGCTACAAACAGGAGATGACACAAGACATCCTGTGGAGAAAATAGGCAATGCCAAAGCCCTTGATGGAAACATCAACCTACTTAGTAAGGTACTATATGTCCCTACCATTACAAAGAATTTGATAAGTGTTGGGCAGATAGTAGAGAAAGGGTTGCAAGTCAGGTTCACAAAAGGAGGAGCATTTGTTGAAGATGCAAGTCAAGGATTCAGAAGAATCGCAAAAGGTGAAAAGGCAGGTAAATTGTTCACATTTGAATTACAAGACATTAGAAATATTGCTCTCTTTAATTATGGTAGTCAGACATTCACAGAATTGGAAGTATGGCACAAAAGGTTAGCACATATTGGTGAAAGGTCATTAAAGCAAATTTTTAGGGACCAAAGTGTACTTGGACTTCCTAACTTATCAGAACAACATATGATTTATAAGTGTAGTGCATGTCAATTTGGAAAGTCTGACAAGTTACCATTCATGAAGAAAGGTTATATACATGGAGATCTCTTGGAGTTGGTTCATACAGATGTATGGGGACCTAGTAAGGAAGCTTCAATATCTGGATCAAGGTATTATGTCTCCTTTATTGATGATTGCAGCAGATGGACTTTCCTATTCTTTATGAAACACAAAGATGAAGTTTTTTCATGTTTCAAAAGATATTTTGCTCTTGTGGAGAATCAAACAAGTAAATCACTAAAAAGGCTAAGGTCAGATGGAGGGGGAGAATACTTCTCCCATGAGTTTGATTCTTTTCTTCAAGAAAGAGGAATCAAAAGAGAGGTAACTACAAGGTACACTCCTGAGCAAAATGGAGTGGCAGAAAGGAGGAATAGGACAATTGTTGAAGCTGCAAGGTCCATGTTAAATGAAAAGCATTTGCCTAATTATCTATGGGCTGAGGCTGTATCTACAACCACTCACTTGATTAACAGGTTGCCTTCAAAATCCCTTGATGGGATGACTCCATATGAGGCTTGAAATGGAAGAAGACCAAGCTTAGATCATTGTACAATTTTTGGATGTATTGCTTTTGCTCATGTTCCTTCACAGGTTAGAGCCAAGATGGATCCAAAGGCAGAAAGGTGTGTATTTATTGGATATGACAATAATCAAAAGGGCTACAGGTTATACAACCCTACCAACAAAGGATTCTTGGTAAGAAGAGATGTAGTTTTTGATGAAAACAATTCATGGTATGAAGATTCATGCAGGAAAGACAAATTTACCATATAGTCTTGAAGAAGATTTTCCAAAGCTTGGTAGAGAACAACCAAAGATTGAAGAACAAGACACCTCGGAGGATGATGAAGAATCTCAGCTGGAAAAGATCAAAGCATGGAAGTCTAAAAGTAAAGCAAAATTGCAAGAACTTGGACATGAAGCAGAATCATCACATCATGGCCTAAGAAGATCTATGAGGGAAAAGAAAAAAACAGAAAGGTATGGGTTTGACACCTCATTAGTAACTAAACATTCTATCTACATAGCACAGGACATAAACCAAGAGGAGCCATCATCCTTTGAAGAGGCGAAAGCAAAATCCGAATGGAAGCATGCAATGAAGGAAGAGATTGAAGCACTTGAGGAAAACAACACTTGGGATTTGGTGCCCAAGACTTCATCCATGAAGGTAATAGGCTCAAGATGGGTCTATAAACTCAAGAAGAATTATGATGGTTCCATTAACACGTATAAGGCAAGGCTTGTAGCAAAAGGCTTTGCACAAACTCAAGGAATTGATTATGAGGAGACCTTCTCTCTTGTGGCAAAAATGCCTACTATTAGGGTTTTGCTTAGTATTGCCTCTTCCAAGAATTGGACGATACTTCAACTAGATGTGAAGAATGCATTCTTGAATGGTTGGATAACAGAAGAGGTATATATGGCACAACCACCTGGTTTTGAGAATCAAGTTTATCCTGATTATGTGTGTAAACTTAACAAAGCATTGTATGGTCTCAAGCAAGCTCCAAAAGCTTGGAATTTCAGGCTTGTTTCATTCTTGCAGGACAAAGGCTTTCAACCAAGCAAGGCAGATCCTTCACTCTTTATCAAAAAGAGTAACTCTGAGGTCATCTACCTATGTGTATATGCAGATGATATTATATTGACAGGAAATGATGAAAATGGTATGAAGAAGATCAAAGACTAGATGAGAGAAGAGTTCAAGATAAGTGACTTGGGTTCACTTACCTACTTCCTAGGTTTGGAAGTTGTCTACAAAGATCATGGTTTGTTTCTCACTCAAAGAAAGTACATTAAGGACATGTTGGCAAAATTCAAGATGCAAGATTGTAAGATTGCACGTACTCCAATGGAGATCAATCACAAATTGAGCTCACATGAAGGTGAACTCATAGAGGACATCACATCATATCAAAGTCTAGTGGGTAGTCTCAACTATGCCACATTGACAAGAGTAGATATATGTTACAGTGTGAGTGTGCTAAGTCCATTTATGCACACACCAAGGAAACCACATATGGATGCTGCCAAAAGGATTCTCAAGTATCTCAAAGGAACCATAAATGATGGACTTTATTATCCTTATGTATCTGATCTAGGTTTGAAGCTATTTTCTTATGCAGATTGGGCTGGCTTCAAGGAAGATAGAAGAAGCACTTCAGGTTATCTTACCTTTGCAGGTTCAAAGCTTACTTCATGGTCATCTAAGAAGCAACCCACAATTGCTCTCTCTTCTACTGAAGCTAAATATAGAGGTCTTTCCATAGCTACAGAAGAAGCTATGTGGATGAAGACATTATTCAAAGATCTTGGATTGGAGTTTGGAACTCCAACTATTTTTTGTGACAATATGAGTTCTATTCATTTGGCTGCTAATCCTATTTCTCATGCAAAGACTAAACATATTGAAGTTCATTATCACTATGTACGAGAGAAGGTTCTAAGAAAAGAGATTCAAATATCATATGTGTCCACTCATCAACAATGTGCACATATTCGAACCAAAGCATTGGATGGTACAAAGCTTTGCAAATTCAAGGCTATGATTGGTTTACAGGTAATCTTGAAAGATTGAAGACCTCAAGCATACTTGGCTTGAGGGGGAGCTGTTGGAGCAAGTCTATGACAAGCCTAAATATTGGCTTGACTCCCACACAGTCATAGAAGAAGCCTTAAAATGAAGACTATGTAAAGTTCACTTGTGAACTACCTCTTGTAAATTTTGAAGAGTTTACTTAATGTAAAAGTGAAAGAATCTTAAGTGGTTGAGTCCACTTGATCAAAAAGGGAAACAGGAGACACAAACTCGTGATTTGTGGTAGGTAGAGAATCAAATCAATCACTGATTGATTGGAGAGTGATTGAGGGAAGTTAGCCTCCCAAACTCAACTATAAATAGATGGCAGTTTTAGTCGTGGTTAGAGAGACCTATGTGAAGACCTCCAAGAGCTGAGCTTTATGCCATATCAAGGTGTGATTCCAAGGCAAACATATATATCAGTAAGTCCGTTGCATTATACAAGCAATATACATTCATTTTCATGATCATTTGAGCTCATATTTCCATGTTCTTATGAAGTGTACTACTCTCTGCCATAACTCTCAGTTTTCTCAGTCAGATTGCAGAGATGGTTTCTCTGAGCTTGGTGCACCATTGTCAGTGATTTAACTTGATAAAGTTAGCTCTATAAGTCTGCTATATGCTCACCAAGTTTCATTTCATTTGGATGTTGCAATCTTCAGTTATATGCAGTTGAAGTCAACAGTATCTGTTCATTTTCACTTCTCTCTCAGGTACCCGACTTTTTTACTCATCTTGTCAGAGTCATTTCTCAGTGGTTACGCATCCAAACTCAATGAGTTAAAGCGTGTTGGATTTAGCGTAATGTCTTGTATAAGCATACACATTTTCATAATCATTGGATTCTTCAATCTTGAGTTATGTTCATTTTTCTGCGCACTGGTCTCATTATTATAGCAGCCCGTGAAAATCGGGATGATGTCATCACTTGCTAAACATCATTCTCAGTGTGTGGTTCATTATTTTTTATGATATTACTCTTGAAAGTTAGCTCTTTAAGTTAAATAGACTTCTCCAAGAGGAATTAAGTTAATTGCTGCTGTGCTCAGAGAATTATGCAAAACACTGGGCAGGTGTATGAACCAAAATAGCAAGTTCTTCACCTGTGAGCTAACTCCAGCTTATCTGTTTTGATCTATCTTTTTGATAGTGATCTTCCAAGGTACATAGGGTGTCTAATACATCCATTGGCAAGCTAAAAGGGCCCACCATATACTCCTGGAGTTCATTTGGCTGGTGTAGATCAAGGATTTTGCAACACCTCTTCATCTTCAAGCACATACCTATCCATCTCTTCACAAAATCCTTTGTTCCATAGTTGCTTTGCACTTTGAAGACTCTTTAAGAATTTTGATATGATTCCCTTGATAGGAAACCATATGCAATCATTTTTCCTAATCTTTATCATCCACTTGCACTTTTCATCAACCCTTATGTACAATTTGATGTGTTCTGATTCTTCCATGTGGAGCAAACTAGGTCAAGAATTTTGGGGTCACAAGATATGGAGAAAAATCAAAGTGCAGATCGAGTCCCTTCCACCTAGATATTGTTGTTAGCATAAGAGAAGATCGTTTTTAAGGATCAACATTGCCCATGAAGCTTCCATGTTGCACCACGCTTTGATCGCCCACTTGAAAGCTAGCTTATTTACCATTCCACCAATATCTATGATGCCCATCTAGTTGAAACAAAAGGCGCACTTGATTTTGGGCATACCTGTCTTATTAGGATCACTAGTTGAGAGGAAGTTTATACATGTTCTTTCCAACTTCACTAATTCTTTGTCTTTTGGTCTCTAATAAGCTAAAAAATAGATAAAAAGGAGGAAGGTGCTGATCAAAATGGCATGCCCTACTAGTTTGAGTTGCATGCGCTTCCCATAGGCTAATTTAGTATTGAGCTTGGCCAAAATCCAGTTCCAACACATGCCCATTTAAACTTAAAATCTCATCTAGATATCGAGCAACTTAAAAATTTTCCCACTATGTGGATCCTAACATCCCTGATTAATTAAGATTTGTGTAAATAGCCTACAGGTAGCCTTGGAGGCACTTTTGAAACTATTTATGTTAGATCTGAATGCAATGAAGGAATTTTTTAGAAATTTCCAAAAAAAGTTGTTACTGTTTGGGTCACTATGCACAAAAGTGTTCATGTCATCCGTGAAGATCCTCATTAACATATAGCTCTAACTATGCAAGAGTCATAGATCCTAGATCTATCAACGACAATCATAATGGTTAACTAAATAGCTTAGTCCACCAATGGAAATGGTATAAAGAAGTGGAGCTAGGGGATAATTTTGTGTAATGGAGCTTTTAATCTAATGATTGAGGGATTTTCCCATTGATATTGACTCAATCTGAGCCATTCCCCATAAGTGTTGAGATCATGTTGATGAATTTAGAGCTACAATGGATATCTTTGTTGGTGTAATTAAACCCAAGCCCACATACTCCGTTTATTATCTTATGGTTGATTTATTGGTATAACTTATGCAAGGCTTCATATGATCAGTCTCTTGTAAAAATTCTTCACATTTATCCTTGTAAAACACCCATGTGGATTTAGGAAGCTTCAAAATCACGAATCAATTACTAGTTGAGTGATGAGGGAATCTATCCAATACCTTAGGATTCACCTTTTAGGTAGAAGTTTTAATTTGAATTCAACCGAATGAAAACATTCCGGGTTCGATGAATATTAATAGGAATGTATTGTTTCAAATTCACAAAATACGATGACGTAAGCGATTATAAAAAATTACATACGTTGTAGTAAAACATTTTCCATGGAAGCTGTTTTTCTGCCACTGTCGAATTTCTCAATCCGCTATGCTTAGGCATCTCTTGTGCCCGATATGATACGCTCTTTTGCCTATGCCAATTCGTCGGCGAAATGCCACATAAGCTTCGACCTGTTATCTGGAGAGGGAGAGAGAATGCACATATCTCTCAAAGTAACATGATGCTTGAATCTCAGCGCTGCCATGTAAAACATTTGAGCCTTCCCAGAAAACATAGTGTTGAATATCAGCGGTATGTTTTGGTATGGCCTCACTCCTTTCCACCGCCATCTTGCCATCGTTTTGCGTAGTATCTTCCAAGGAGGTCACTTAATAGTTTTTTTTTAATATAAAGGAAGTTCGGCAATAGCCTACTCTCCCGGACTTGAATTAAATTAAGAAACAAAGGTACAAGAAGGGGACTAGTGCCCACGGGACCCCCCAAATCCCACAAAGCAGGGGAAGCTTGGTTGATTCCTAGGTTGCATTACAAAGAAGGTTGATCACCCTCTCGTCGCCCTCATGCGGGACCCACTTGGGTTTGAGCTTGTTGTTGATCAAAAGGAGGACTTGGTGGTGCCTGAAGGGGGGGGATTTCTTACTGTTGACAATCCTTTTGCCAAGAATATTGGGCACTATTGACGGACATACCAAAAAAGATGAAAGCAGTACAGCGATCATTCACATAGTCGAACACAGACAAAAGAAGCTCCTTATCTGCCATCCATATTCACCCCATTATTCGCCCCTTCAACTGAGTGCTCACCGATCAGGAAAAGCCCCCAAATTCCTCGTTGCTCCCTCTACTCAGAATTCATCCATTGGCATGCCCCCCGGAATTCGCTCCTTCAAAGGCTGCTCTAATTCGTCTCTAACTTTTCTCTTCAAGAATGCTCGAGAGAATGCATGTGCTAACTTGAAATTCGTATGGAATTGGTGCTAATCTGGAATTCGTCTTTGAATTCGACTTTAAGAATTTGTCTACATATACGAAAGGAGAACTTTTCTGTAGATTTGCTCTGCCATAAGATTTTCGATGCCATCTTTGTCCCCTCAGATTTTCGCCGGAATAGGACCTAGGAAGATAGTGAATTGGCCAGAATTCGTCGCCTTGTCCATAATTCATTTGAACAAATTCGAACCCCGGTGATATCTATGAAATGCACCCACACCATCGATAATGGCGCATGGATATGATTAGAAAATACTGCATCATTCAAATTATATACCATTATTTTACGATATGTGACTAGAGCGAAAGGTCCAATTCGTCCTTGAGATTGCCAATTTGTCTAAGATATTCAATCAGAATTCGTCCCTTGGCATTGTGAACTATTCGTCCTTTACTAGAGAAGGGGGATTCGTCCTTTGCTCACCAAGCCAAATTAGTCCTTCGTATTTGTTCCCCAAACTAGTCCTTCAAAATTCATCCCCCAAATTAGTTCTTCAAAATTCCTCCTCCAAAATTAGTCTTTTAGAGTTCATTCTTGAAATTAGTCTTCTAAAATTAGTCTTCAAAGATAGTCTCTTAAAATTTGTGCAACCAAAATGGAGTGCAAAATCTCAAGATTTTCTACATTCATAAGTCATGAGGGCATTTTGAGTCAACTGAATGTTAGTACCGGATTTGGGCCACTCCTACAGAGTTAGCCCATTCTCCCTGAACTTTGTGAGTTGGAGTGGTGCACGTGCACTAAGCAGTGATGGTGTAGCGGTGACAACATATCAGCCACTATATTATTTCTCCCGGTTATATGTATAAATTCTGGGTTTAGTGACTTGATATACGCTATCCATCTTAGCATGGCAATATCTGTAGTGGAATAACTCATGATCATTCCCATCAAAGGGAGACAATTTGTTTCCACTATAGCATTCATCCCTATCAGATACTCTTTATCATTCTTCAAAGCAACTACTATTCCCCAAGGTCCCTTTTAATTTCGAGATACAGTGTCTAACAAAGATTCAAAACCTTGGCTTCAAATCGGATGGCAAATGTTTATCCATGCTCATTCTCCTGACCAATTGCCCAAGCTATTCTTGTTGGGCTTGTATCTATTGTAATTTAAAATAGGCCTATCATTAGTATAATCAGCCTTTCTAAGTAATGGAGCCTCAGCAAGTGCTTTCTTCAGTTTTCGCACAAGATGTGTGTGAATGTCCTTCCATTGAAATCTTTTCCCCTTTCTCAATAATTGATAGAGTGGATCCGCTACATGGGAAAATTGAGGAATCCATACAACATACAAAACACATGCCCCAAGAAGTCTCCTCACTTTAGTAATCAAGAAGCAAGCCTCTTTCATGTGTTGAATGGCATCTACTTGCTTCGGACATGGCTTTCTTCGTTTAAATCCACACATAATTCTTACAATCAATACCTCTTGAAATCCAAATAATGATTTCTTAGCAGATAATGTTAAGTGTACCTCCTTGAGTCGACTAAGAATGGACTCGTAATTGTTAATGTGATCTATAATAAATTTCCAACATCCACTCTCATCAAGAGTCTCGATCCTAACTTTTTCCTCGCATCCTTGAATTGGTACGTCATCAATAAATGGCATGGTCAAGTGAGGGATAAAGTCCCTAAGAACCTTGTGCATACCATTCATCATGTGAGCCACTAAGTTCCTTGCTCCTTGTGGCAAGGTACACATGCACACAAGTCCCAATGGTGTTCTCATAGTCATCAAATCTCGACTCTCTAAGGTTAACTAGAATTTGTCATATCCAAAATGTAGATCCCCCATCTAATAGATAGATCTTCCTGAGAAAGCTTCAACATACTCATCTACATCTGGTATAGTTCCCATATTTCTAATTTTGATCTTATTTACTGGCTATGGATCCTGAATTAATCTCTGATGGAGATGCACAACATTGCAGCTCAGTTATTCATTCATCGACGAGCACTGAGAGATAGATAAGGTAGTGAGAGAGTGAAAGCTATCTCATATGCATGTTTAGAGGATGAAGTTTAAAAGATACAAGCGTCCTCTCTCATACACGTACACACAAATATGACAAGAAAAAGTGTGCCTTACTTTCTCATTCAACGCATGTCTTCTTATACAAAAATAGAGGGCCTTTTGGCCAATCAAATAGGGATAAGGGGAGGATAAGATTACCCTCTATTTAGGAGAGGGATCACATGAGAATACAAGCTCATTTCCAATAATCCCCCCTTTGAGCTTGATTGTATATAGCTCTTTAGGGATTATTCCTTCCCTACATACAATGAGAGTGGTAAAGATCCTTCCCATGTATAAAAGAGAGTGGTACAATATTTTGGCTTCCTTCTCTCAAACTAATGGGTGGAACAATGTGTTTTGTATCCTTCTATCACCCTAGGGTGGTACATGTATAGCCTCCTTCCCTAGGACAAAGTAGGGTGGTACAAAGGGGATGTTTTACTACACATAATCATAGATGAAATCGACTTGAGCTTCTTCTTCATTTGTCTCCTCCGCTATGTTGACATTGCTTGGATTTTTGTTGAAAGCTCCTTTGTTGTTGTTGATATTGTTGTTGTTCCAATGTTTTGATTGCCTTCCTTTGTTGATGTTGCAATAATACATCACATTTATATATCGGCACTTATTGTAGACAAACACAAAAGAAAATGAACAAGGAAAAGGTCCTTCCCTCTATGTTGAGGGGGTGTCTAATTCCCATACATAAAGTGAAAATTAAATGCATGTTCAAACATATAAAGATAGGAGTGATTGCAGAACATTAAAGGCTTGAGATATATTTGTTGGCCATATGTTTGGCCCTTTTATTAAATACAAAAAAGATAGATATCTCTTCTTCTAAATTCTAAATCTCTCTCATCCATTTTTCAAAATTCCTTCTCGTTTCCCAATAGTTTTAGCTATTGCAAATTCCTGAAATGTCTTGAGTGGATATTGCCCCATGGCTAGTGCATCTATGAAATAGAATAAGCGCTGAAGATATTTAGATATTTTTTTTTGAAAGCGATTGCCTTCTCTACTATCATTTGACATCCGCACCAATTGCACTTGGCTTTCCATCATATGTCTGGTTGCATCTCCCTCGTTGAACTTCGCATGTTGCATTCTCTTCAAACATCCTGCCTGGCCAATCCATCTCTGTAAAAACACATGTGCACTGTGGAGTATCATCATATCACTGAGGAAAAGAGTCACATTCCACTAAAGAAGTCTCAGATTCCTGCTACACATTCTGACACTCGTATGTGAATCTTTGATGGGATGTTGAAAGCTCCACGTAAACTCCTTTGTCTTCTTCGAGATAGAACAGCATGGTTCAAATTTCCTCTACTCTTCCATAGCAGTAGAGGAGTGGACAGCATGTTGGCTTATAGAATCCGAAGAGTCCATGGTCCATCGTCAGTTGCGTTCAAACTTCGACAGCACCATGGTGAAGTACTCTAGAGAGCCTAATAATATAACAAAGGCGTGCAAGTCTCGAGGCTCTGATACCACATGATGGAGATGCGCAGCATAGCAGCTCAGTTATTCATTCATCGACGAGCGTTGAGAGATAGATAAGGTAGTGAGAGAGTGAAAGCTATCTCATATGCATGTTTAGAGGATGAAGATAAAAAGATACAAGCGTCCTCTCTCATACACGTATGCACAAATATGACAAGAAAAAGGGTGCCTTACTTTCTCATTCAATGCATGTCTTCTTATACAAAAATAGAGGGCCTTTTGGCCAATCAAATAGGGATAAGGGGAGGATAAGATTACCCTCTATTTAGGAGAGGGATCACATGAGAATACAAGCTCATTTCCAACAATCTCAATGACCTGTACTTCTTTGATATTGTGAACCAATGGTTAGAATAGGGAGCACTTGATAGCTCAAGAATCCCCATTCTAATCTTTTCATTCAATAAGTCTATTAGCTTTGAAATGTGAGCTTTTGGTACCAGAATCGGTCGCAGAGTTCATGGTATATGTGGAATTAGGAATATGATCATTGGTGCCAATATGGAAGGATCTACATAAGCTATCTCCAAGGAATCAAAAGAAAAAGCTTTCCCATATCTACCTATCACCTAAAAAAATTATCTTCCTTCCTCTTCATTAAGGAAGTCATCTCCTCCTATCTAAATCTTCTCGAGTGTTTCTTTGGTAAATTCATGACCTATTCTCCTCTTATCTCTAAGAGGTGGCTACTTTTTCACACTATATGTAAGTTGACTACTATAATCACGAAGTGGAATTACCACTAGTTTTACTTTTTTCTCAACTGTTTTATATTTTGTTTTGATAGAAAATTCTTTAGCATTTTCACTTTGTTCAAACTTTGCTATTTCTTTATACATAGCAATAGAGTGAACATGGATCATATAATCGTCTTTTTTTCCATTAACTAACTCGTGAAGATCAGACAATGTATTAGGGAATGAAATTTTATCAAAGACACCAAAAATCTATTCATCGAGATTGAGAACCTTGCATCCATAGAAATTCCTTTGGATGTCTGACACATACTATTTTTCCCAGTTCTTAAGTTCAGAAAACATGTGAAATTGAAATGAAATTGTTGAAGAAAGTGCTATGAAACTTGATATGAACATATTTACATTCAAGATCTTTTTACTTTCCAAGCTTCCATCCTCCCGATTGATGAAAGATTCACGTAAAAACTTTGATCTTCAAACTCTTCACGAATAGGCCTATTCGGAAGAGAAGTTCTATTCCTGACATAGTCTATAGGAACCGTCATAAACTTGACCACCTTCTTTCTATCCTAGCTTCGGATTCACGCATAGGATAATCCATCCTCCAATACTCTTGCTTCCATCCTTAAGGAAGTAATGTAAGACTGACCAAGTATTAGTGAGTAACCTGAATGATCTTGAACAAAGAAGTTCTGATAGTCACTCACATCAACAATTGTAACTTGTACCTAGGGAAATGCTCCAAAAAACTCTCCTAGCATCGTATTGGCTGCTTGAATCCTCCAACCTAGCTGCATATAAATCGGCCATTTTCCTTTTTGGTAGAGATCTTTGGACATAAGGTTGATCTCTGATCCATGGTCAATTAGGGCAACCATAGGAGAGTTAACCCTGTCATATTTTACCAATGTCTCCGTCATAGCTCGGGCCTAGTGGTCCTTTGAATAGTGGCTTGATGGAACAACTTCAGAAGTATTTCTATCCAAAAACATTTCTTCATGTGCACAAGGGTGTGCAATACATTCAATTTGGTCAATCACAATTATTTCTTCTTGAACTTGTGCCTACAAGAGGGCGGAGAGAGGAGGACTGCATGGGGGGGTGGGGGCTTTGGGGGAGAGAGAGAGAGAGAGAGAGAGAGAGAGAGAGAGAGAGAGAGAGAGAGAGAGAGAGAGAGAGAGAGAGAGAGAGAGAGAGAGAGAGAGAGAGAGAGAGAGAGAGAGAGAAGGGCGGAGAGAGGAGGACTGCGCGAGGGGGGGTGGGGGCTGCGAGAGAGAGAGAGGGAGAGAAGGAGAGAGAGAGAGAGAGAGAGAGAGAGAGAGAGAGAGAGAGAGAGAGAGAGAGAGAGAGAGAGAGAGAGAGAGAGAGAGAGAGAGAGAGAGAGAGAGAGAGAGAGAGAGAGAGAGAGAGAGAGAGAGAGAGAGAGAGAGAGAGAGAGAGAGAGAGAAGAGGGCGGAGAGAGGAGGACTGCGCGGGGGGGTGGGGGCTACGGGGGAGAGAGAGAGGGGGTGAGAGAGACAGAGACAGAGAGAGAGAGAGAGGGGGAGAGAGAGAGAGAGAGGGGGGGGAGAGAGAGAGAGAGAGAGAGAGAGAGAGAGAGAGAGAGAGAGAGAGAGAGAGAGAGAGAGAGAGAGAGAGAGAGAGAGAGAGAGAGAGAGAGAGAGAGAGAGAGAGAGAGAGAGAGAGAGAGAGAGAGAGAGAGAGAGAGAGAGAGAAAGAGAGAGAGAGAGAGAGAGAGAGAGAGAGAGAGAGAGAGAGAGAGAGAGAGAGAGAGAGAGAGAGAGAGAGAGAGAGAGAGAGAGAGAGGGAGGGAGGGAGGGAGAGAGAGAGAGAGAGAGAGAGAGAGAGAGAGAGAGAGAGAGAGAGAGAGAGAGAGAGAGAGAGAGAGAGAGAGAGAGAGAGAGAGAGAGAGAGAGAGAGAGAGAGAGAGAGAGAGAGTGAGAGAGAGAGAGAGCAGAGGGGAGGGGGGGCTGAGAGAGAAAGAGAAAAATTGCACTACAGACCCCCACATCATTCCTTTGCACCATCCCGATGCAACTTTTCCTTCATTCGCTTATTGAATAGACCAAAATAAACTACAAACACTAATCTGCAAACACTGAATGAAACATGATATGTACAGTGAATGAAGTTCTTCCATCTTGATTTAATTTAGGTAATTCTTCATCCTGGAGATATTGACCAGGGGTAACCTCTTACCCTCCAAATCCTCCAAATGTACTCCTCCATGTGGTAATACCTTTACCACCCTATATGGTCCTATCCATTTGGGTGCCAATTTGGTTGAAATTGCCGAGATCTGATGCACCAAAACCAAGGATCCTTCCTGTACTTCATTGGACCTAAGATACTTGTCGTGCAATCCTTTGCGCTTTTCTTGTGTTACCTGTATTCTTCTAATGCCACCAGTCTCCTAATGGGAGGTTCAATTCCAATGGTTTTGGCTCCAATTTCTCTTTTGATTATAAATTCAAACGGTGCAAAAGCCTCTTTTCCATATACTAAGCAAAATGGAATCTCGCCCGTGGTTCCCCTTCTTGTAGTTCTGAAAGCCCAAATCGCACCGATCAATGCTTGTGGCCAAAAGCTTTGATGATCAAAAGATAATTTGCACGGCAACCCAATCAAAATCTTATTGGAGCTTTTTGCTTGGCCGTTTTCCCTTGGATAGTAGGCACAAGAATTTTTATGGAAGAGCTTGTACCTGTCAAATATAAATTGGAGCAATTGATTCACAAAATGTGTGCCCCCTATCACTAGTGATTTTTAGTGGGCAACCCAATCTTGAGAAAATACGTTTACACAAAAACGTAGCTACTATTAAAGCCGTGTAGTCCATAGTAGCTTTAGCCTCTATCCATTTAGTTGCATAACATGTGGCCATCAAAATATACTTCTTACCCCCAGGTTGACCAGTTGGACTAATCGGTCCTATGAAATCAAGACTCCATTGTTCAAATGGGAGCCATCCTGTAGATATGACCAATGGTTGGAAATTCAACCTCGTTAGTGTGGGAGCACATCTCTGGCAAATGTGGCATTCTTTAGCAAACTTGATTGCATCCTGGTAGATATGAGGCCACCATATTCCCTTGTGGATGTTTTTGTGGGCCAGATCTTCCCCCTTTAGATGCCCTTCACTATGTGCTGACTCTAGCAAAAGGTTCACCTCCTCTGGATAAACACAGTTTCTCAAGATACCATCCTGAAAATATCTATACAAATTCCCATTTATAAGTGAGTAAACTTTGGTTTTAAGGAGTAATCTTCTCTTTTCTATAGGTGTTAAGTGTTCTCGGAGTTTTCTAGTAGTGAGAAAATGGAGAATTCCATCATACCAATCAGCTTGAGTTGCTACTAGGAAGAGATTACTATCCACCAATTCATCATTAATACCTGTTGCCTTCTTGCTCATTGCGATCCTGGATACTTGATCTGCCATGTAGTGCTCTCTTCCTGGCTTAATATGAATATCAAAGTTGAATTCTTGAAACAGGAGTAACCATCGCCAGACCCTTCCAGCCACTCTAGGCTTGTTTATCCAGTACTTCAAGGGCTCATGGTCAGATATGACTATAAAATGTACAACGAGAAGGTAATGCCGAAACTTTTGAAGAGCAAATACAATAGCCAAACCTTCCCTTTCGGTCGTAATGTAGTTCCTTTCTACCTTTCTGCCTTGCTAAGTAGTTTACTAGCATAGGAGATAGGTCTATCAACTTTGTGTGATGATGGTTGAGCTAAAACTTCACCAACAACATGAAGACTAGCATCTCTATGCACATGAAACTCCAATGACCAATCAGGAACACTTAAAAGTGGAGCAGTACATAACCTCAATTTTAGTTCACAAAATGCTTTCTCAGCTTCAGGACTCCAGGAGAAGGGGACCTTTTTACTGGTAAGCCTTGAGAAGGGTTTAGCTATTTCTAAATACATTCGTATAAATCTTCTATGGTATCCTGCATGTCCCAAAAAACTTTGCACTTCCTTTGGGGTCAGTGGAATAGGCATGGAAAGGATAGCAGTAACTTTTGTAGGGTCAACCGTTATCCCTTCAGTAGATACTATGTGACCAAGAAGAGTGCCCTTGGTGACCAAAAAGTGACAGTTAGCAAGATTTAACTTCAAACTTGTTTTGAGACATTGCTCAAAGATTTCCTTTAGATTTTCCAAACGATCATGGAAATCTTGAACTGCTGCTCTTCTATCTGTGCTTGAAAACATTGAAAAGTCATCCATAAAAATGCGCAAAAAAGTTGTTAACCACTTGCCCAATATCAGATACATTGTTCTATAAAATGAAGCTGTTGCATTTTTCAAGCAAAAAGCCATGCGGGTATAGACATAAGTGCCCCATGAAGTAATGAAGGCTGTTTTGTTCCTATCATCAAGATGGATCACTATTTGATTGTAGCCACTAAAACCATTCACGAAGCTATACAAAGTGTGTCCGGCTACTTCCTCAAGTACTTGCTCTCTGAAGGGCTGAGGAAATCCATCTTGAAAAGTTACCTTATTCAAGGCACGGAAATCAACACAAACCATTATTTTTCCACTATTTTTCTTGGGTACAATAACCATAGAAGAAAGCCACCTGGAATGTTCTACTCAAACAATTATACCTGCTTCTTCTAGTTTTGTAACTTCCAACTTTACCGCCTCTACATACTTTGGATTGAGTCGATATGGCCTACTTCTTGCAGGCACAGCTCCCTCAACTAAGGGTATTCGGTTTAATCCGAGCTCCTTTGGTATCCCTATTAGATCTTTGTAGGACCATGCAAAGACATTTTTATAAGCAAAAAGTAAAGAAGTTACCTTTTGTAGTAAAGGGGGATAATGCCATAGCCAAGAGGCCAAGTGGAGTACTTGAGGGTTCTCTTCATCTCCTAGATTTACTTCTTGAATAAGTGTTTCACGACTGGTCCTACTTGAGAAATCATCCCCACTGTATGCAGGAGTGGAAGAATTTAGCTTATACTCTGCAATATGTTCTCTGGTCCACCCTTGAGGTATATCTAAGAAGGGAAGATCTTCTCTGCATGCAGGCTCATAACTTTCTTTCCTTGATACTTCTATATTTGATGCCCCTTCAAAGTTTGTATTCCAGTGCAAATTCTCATTCTCTATCTCCTTGTGAACTTCATGGCCTTTTTCTCCAACTCCTTCATCTACAACTTCTTCCTCTATTTCATTGATTTGCACCGTGCAACACTATGTACTTTCCATCATCCAATTCAATAATGTATCTTCTTCTTGGGGTAAAGAGGGCATTACGTGAGTGTCCACAGTATACCCATTACTTTTCCCTGAGTTGAATCCTTCTTGATTGTAATTGCAGTTGGCAATTGGTGTTTGTTGAAATCCACAGTTTGTTTTTCCCCAATCTTGCAAAGCCTTTGCTTGCCTTAGCCAAGGCCTCCCTAGGAGTAAAGGGTAAAAAGTCTCCTGTGGAAGTGCAATAACAACAAAATCTAGAACAAAGTGACAACCCTGTACGTTCATTATTACCTTTTCAATAATGCCAAGTGGCGCAACCCGATGTTGATCTGCTAGTGTAACTATGAATGGTGCCATCTTGGTGGGGTTCAAATTCAGTTTCGTCATAGGGAAATCTGGCATCAAATTCATGCTAGAGCCTCCATCTATGATCACACCTGTGAGGGCTTCATCCTTTATAAAAACAGATAACCTTGAGTTCTGGTAGTCTGCCAGGGCTGCAGGGGAAAATCAACCATGAAACCATCTATGCTAGGTGGTTGGCTCAAGTAAGCAGAGTGTATAATCTTTAATAAGTCACTTCTTATTCTTGAATCCATCTTTATGAGTTCATATAGACTAACCTTGTGATGAATACCTTTCAAGAGCTGCTCAATGTTTACCTCATGTGTGTCTTCTTGCAGACTTGTTGGTTGGTCCCTTAGTGAAGTAGCCATCCTTTCATATGCTCCTTCAATATCTGCTTGGCCCCTTCCACCCAGCCTTCTTTTCCTCCTCTTTATCATGAAGTCCTTGTTGTTCCTCTCTACGGGTTGCTGCGGCTTGTCTGGCTCTAGTCATCATGGGCATTGAAGAAGATGAAACAACATAAGACTGAGTGGTCATATCTTCTACTTGTGGGGAGAGTGCAATCATGTGAATTAGAGCAGGGCGACTTCTTGGGAAATCTTTGGTATAGTGATCCTTAGCCTCTGGACAATGCTAACAAGGAGGTACATCTTCTAGAAGGGAACACCTATTTTGCATATGGCCATACTCACCACAGTGATAACACATCAATGGCCTATTATATCTAGGCTTCGTTGGACGATTCTCCTCTCTATTAGTTGCATTTGAAGTACTAGCATAATATTAATCCAAAGCTTGAGGTTTACCTCGTTGTTGTGTCCCCTTGAGGTAGTAACAGTCTCTAGCTTCATGGTCATCCTTTCCACAAAATTGACATTTTACCTTGTTAGGACAATTATTATTGGAATTTCCACTATTGTTACATATTGTACACCAAATCTTCCTTCTTATATCCTGAGTGGTCCGCAAATCTTCTAATTCGTGACAAATTTGGGCTACTTCATCATCAGCGCGATGCGACGGTGGTGGCAATGTGAAGAGATTGATAGGTATGTGCTTGAAGATGAAGAGGTGTTGCAAAATCCTTTATCTACACCAGCCAAATGAACTCCATGAGTATATGGTGGGCCCTTTTAGCTTTTCACTGGATGTATTAGACACCCTATGTACCTTGGAAGATCACTCTCAAAAAGATAGATCAAAACAGATAAGTTGGAGTTAGCTCAAAGGTGAAGAACTTGCTATTTTGGTTCATACACCTGTCCAGTGTTTTGCATAACTCTCCGAGCACAGCAGCAATTAACTTAATTCCTCTTGGGGAAGTCTAGTTAACTTAAAGAGCTAACTTTCAAGAGTAATCTCATAAAAAATAATGAACCACACACTGAGAAAGATGTTTAACAACGGATGACATCATCCCGATTTTCGCGGGCTGCTACAGTAATGAGACCAGTGAGCAGCTTCAATTATAAGCTTAGCATTGATAGACGGTGATCCTAACTTTTTAGGGTTTTGTAGAGATTGACCTTGAGAGCTTTAAAGCCCTTTCTCTCACAATATGCCAAACCAAATGATACAAAACATTTTACATGTAAATTAGACACTAATAATTTCAAAAATGTGACCTTATGCATAAGCACTCAATCACTCTAGAGTGAGAATGAGCCTTTGCAAGTGAGCAGACCTTGAGGAATATGATGTAGAGAAATAGGACATGAGAAAGGAAGATAGAAATGAATGTATATTGATCTAAAATATTGTAAAACTTTTCTCGAGTGTTCATATAGACTCTTTGATTTCTCCATGACATGTTTACAATGATTTTGATTTTTGAAATAACACATAGACAGAGTTTTCTATGATTGAAACCACTTTTTTCTATAATCTAGGAAAGTCGGAATCAAGTTGAGAGACTTTATTTAGGTATTTGATTGGACACCGGCTTCAAAATCATGATGCTTTTTAGTATCCCATATTTATTATCTACCAAGAATAAAGATTTGGAAACCATAAATACTTATTGAAAATTTAAGAGAGAATGTAGAATGTAATAAATACAATGAGCCTATGGTTCAATCCAAATGATTACTTTGATATGAAACAACTCTTCACTCAAGCATCATGTAATCTTGATATTCTAAGAGCTTCCCCTAAGGCTAAATAATGCTTGAGTCTTCATTCCTTGATTATTTGAACAGTTTCTCTTGACATGAACCTACAAAGCTTAGCTCCATGAGGAGCTTTAGTCAACACATCTGCTACTCCCTTCTCTATTGGAACAAAAGAAACTTCAATTTGATTTTCCATGAGCATCTCTCTCATAAAGTGATAATCAACCTCTATATGTTTAGTTCTTTCATGGTCTACATGATTTGCTACTAAGTGCTTTAGTCAAATAGCTTCTTGAGAATCTATGGCCAATCCTCTATATTCTACTTCACATAAAGACAATGCAACTCTAGATTGGTTCTTGGAAATCCATGACAAAATCTTTCAACCTCCAAAAGCTAGAAATCTTGATGTACTTCTTTTGGCTTCTTTTATAAATTTCACTGATTCTTCTACTGATTTGATCGATCCAATTGAACCTA
Source organism: Ceratopteris richardii (assembly GCA_020310875.1). Lineage (NCBI taxonomy): Eukaryota > Viridiplantae > Streptophyta > Polypodiopsida > Polypodiales > Pteridaceae > Ceratopteris > Ceratopteris richardii. Next base: position 103,689,110 of record CM035435.1, read on the forward strand.
ATGATCGATCAGACTTTGAGATACTATCTTTCATATCATCCAAACAAAAAGTCTCCAATGATAAGAAAAACTTATTTGCATTAATATTGTCACCATCTGGAAGCACTTTACACGTAAAACACGGTGTGCCTTGTGCATTTACATCTTCTTTAACATGAACAATGTTGCCCATATCACCATATGTAGATCCTCCATCTGTCATAAATAAATGTACATCTTCTTTGAAGTTTCCTTCATGATCATAAGTATCAACAAACCATTTTATGTCTTCTTTATGTGTCAAATCAAAAGATTTCTGAACCTTATCCAATTTGAAGTAAACTTCATCCCACTTGTTTTTTATAAACTTTCCAATGAAAATACATTATCGATAATATTGCTTTAAAATTCATTTGTGTTTTCCATTGCTCCTGAAATTCAAACAAAAAACTTTTTTTTGAATCACATCAACATTATAACAAACAATATCAATATAATAACATCAACTTTCTCATTCATAGTCATCAAATTTTTATTATCAATACTATTCTCTTTAATTATTATACTTAAGATTATAGATTCTTATCAAATTATGAATTTCGAGCCTCTTAAGTTCGTGCCCCTACAAACTTTAAATTTTAAACAAGGATAAACATACAAGAAGGTTAGAATTACAAAGAAGGTCTATAACTTTCTTGTCCCCTATATGTGGGACCCATTTGTTTCTTTGTCTTTTGTTCTGTGAAATGAACACCTTGTGGTGTCTAAAGGGGGTTGGAGATTTATTGCAATGATGGATCGTTCTATCTTGTGGTGTCTAAAGGGGTTTTTTTTCAATCACCCACTCTTTGGGAGTCTTTCCCTTATGCAATTGAAATAAGGGGCTATAAAGAAGATTGTACTTGGCCCTTACATGTTTTGTACCCTTGGAGTGAGAGTGTAGTGAGAGTGAAAAATCAATTGATTTTGATAAGATCACTGCACATACTTTTTCTACGGCGATTGTTAAAAGCATCTATCTGCTTCCCCCTCATAACTATCACATGTACATTAGTTCGAAAAGAAATTTGTATAGATATTTGCATAGAAAGATATAAGTTGCAAAGTGAAGTTTCTTTCAAGCATAACTATTATACAAATGTAAGCATTTATACATGAGATCTTCCTTATCTTGTCAAAGACCATTATTGGAAACAAACAAAAAATTTTCGCATCGAAACTATAAGCATCCTGTGATGCTTTCTCATAAAATTCATATCATGGATTGCTAATAATTTGTTTCCGAAATGGTTAAGCAGTGTATGCTTTATCTTGCAGTTAAAATTAATAAATTGTACTAAGCTTTACTATGACTTGTGAGATCCCATTCTTGTGACTTATGACATTTGATGCTCTCATGTATACTTCTATGAATATCATTTGAAGGCCACCATTCTTCACTAGCATGGTCTCAGAGGAGAATGAGAAACTTAAACTTGAATTAAGGAATGAGAAGAAGAATTGTGCATATCATATTGAAAAGACATGTGAAAACCTTGTCCAACGGATGAGTGGGACACAAAATATGCATCATCATATAGATCATTCTACATATTCTTTTCTTGATTGTAACCTAAGAAAGAGAAGAATCAACGCATAGAATATCTTTCCAAAGTTGGAGGATCCATGAAGATTAGATTATTAAGAGAAAGCTAAATGTTATCCTTATGTTAAATTTTGCATTTGAAAATGACCACAGTAGTACTAAAAACACACATAAAGTAGGTATCTTACATAAACCATAATGACAATACATGATCATATAGAGAGAAGAAGAGCTCAAATGGTCGAATACCACATGAAACATCAAGACATATTGTTGAATATGGTTGGAAAACCTCAAGACATATTGGAAAATATGGTTGGAAAGGGAAGAAACAAGTACAATAGTTTCGAGGTACTTTAATCGGAGTATACCTCCATGACAACATGAAGATGATCAAAGTTGGGTTCCTATCATCAATATTGCTTTAACTAGAGTACATGTATGTGTGACATGCAAAATTTACAATATTTGTCAAACTTCCAAAGCTACATATACACTATACTTGGAACATGCAGCCTCCACAAAGGCATGAAAAAAAAAGCATTCAAAAGCTGGAGAATTTATTTCAAGCATACAACTACATCATTGTGTAGCAATTATCATCCAGGACTCCAAATACCATAGAAGAATGTAGAATAATCAAGCAAAAGTTTTGGAATGGAGGAGTAAGGAAAAGGCATCTACTTTCTTACTATTTCATGTTAAATAGGGATAAGCCATTCAATTTGTTTTTTAAGTTCATATATTGAAATCCCTCTTATTAGAGTGGATGATACAACTAGAAACAAATGGAATGGTAACGACTAGTCAAGTGGTTCTAAAACTGGAGCTATGACTGACATCCTTTGGAGGGACCGAATGTTAGAAGCAAAGTCTCAACACAAAGATAGATATCAATTTTTAATTTCAGAGGAGCACCAATCAAGTGGAAGAGTATAAGGTCAAGGAATTAATTAGAAAATCTCAAAAAAACTCAAGTTCAAGTACTCTATGTGCTAGCTCTTACAAGACTTCCATGTGAGCAGATGGTCTAGGTACAAGATTGCATTGAAGGGTACTAGTTCTATAAAAATGAAGAAAGAGTTATTTTGGCTTATCATTTCCTTATTCAGACAATCTTTTGTATAGTGGTCATGGTGATCTAGATAGTTTACACAATACGGTGCAAGTTTTCTTGGTAAAGAGCACTCACTTTGGAAGTGGCCATAGTTTCCACATCTATAGCACATGATAGGAGTAAAGCCACCTAAGAACCTCATTGACTTAATCAACCATGGCCCATGTGGATCGCAACTCATTACTGTCTCACATCAATGTCCAATTCCTTACATTCATGGGAGCTTGAATCGAGGACGTGACAATCACCCAAGAAGAATTCTCGCACTATGAAAGAGCATAGGCTCAGAAGGAAGGATAAATTCATTCCTCTTCCTTTTGCATGCAACCTTTGAGGGATTTATGGACAAGTGGTTCCTCCACTTTGAAGAAGACCACTTCCTCGTCTGAGAAGTTTTAAAGGAGGAAATACCTGCAAGGGAAATACCTGAACCATTAAGAGTAGTTCCAATAATCACAAAACCAACTATGTTAAATTTGGATTCTAAAATAATATGTTTTTGCCTTGGTTCTCCCACAAAAGTCTTGGCCTACTCAACAAGGTTGCCCTTTGTAGATGGGCTTGACTGAATCACCATGCAAAGGTATTATTGTTAGCTATATTTCTTCTCAAAGGTACTATTGTTAGCTTGGAAGAGGATATGCTCCTTTAAAAATATGCAAATGATGATCACGCCATGATGGACATGCATTGCATTGTTTTTTTTTTTGCTTGGTGAGTGGTTCAAAATATAATCAGAACAAAACTCTAGTCAAGGGTTTCAATGGTGAGGTTTAAGATTGGAGTGTGGAGGAAGATTTGGGTCAGATCATGTTTGATCAAGTCTTATACTTAATTTGTGTCCCATGGGTTTCGATATCTCCAATAAACAATGTTGAGCTTTGGTGCTCAACAAAGTTAATGTGATAATTAGTTACTAGAGTAAGCCCTTGCCCTTGTTGAATCATAGAGAATTTATCCTTAACCATTTCATCATCCCCTCTTTGATCTATAGGTACTCCTACTTGCTTCCTTCCAAGCCTCAAATGAAAGAGCTCCAAGGCCACTTCTGCAAGTTGTTGCAAAATGAGAAATCTCCCTTAGTGGATTTCTTGACATGTGAAAAGGGGGGTTTTGGACATCATGGATGTCCACCCAACTACTAAAATCATGAGTAAGTTGGTGCTAAGGGTCATTGACTCTATTCAATTTCCGTCTAGCATGATTAGGAAACCCCTAACATCCTTCTCTATTTTGGTATGTTATCTATGGGTTGGTCACTATTTCCATGTGGGTTGGTCAAAATTTCCAAGTTGCTTGACTTGATAGATTTCAATACCTTTGGTTTCACACTTCCCCCTTAGTCACATCTCAAGTTTAAAGACCTACTGGTGGTAGAAAAAGAGAGAGTGGGCTCTCAAACAATTTTTGATCAAGTAGCCTTTTTTGTTAGCCTATTATTCCTCACATGGTACCATGGAGGAATTTTTATGCACAAAAAGGAGAAGAAAAAGTATAAGACCGATTTTTACCTCTAATTTGTTCACAAAAACAAAAAAAAGGCACATTTGATTAGATGTTGGCCTAGTGGTTCTAGAGTTGGAGGAGTTTTCAATACTTGCATCTAGTGATGAATCATGAGATATTCCCAATCAAAATTTGTAGGATGTCTATCTAGAACTTTTTCTTTGAACGTTGTACTCTACGCATACGTGGGTGTCTCTCTATTAGCTCTTTGTATTGGCCCTATTTAAAATTTTACCCCTTGCTTTTGTTTTTGATGGTTTTTCTCTACATCTATGAAAGGAAACTCAAAATATCTTGTAGCTAATTACTTAACTTACTAGTTTTCTGTTTAAAAAAAGGAATTCTCTTCTTCAAATTGAACCAAGTAAAAGGGATAGTAATGCTTAAAAGAAAACGAGGATAGATAATTCTTATGTCCACATAAATAAACCATTTCACCTAAAATCTTTCTCTTATCCTCAATGGGAATGAAGCTCATACCAATTTACACCCTTCTCTCAAAAATACTACCATGAAGAATGAGAAAGTAAAAACCTAGAGCATGCATAGTTTAGTCATAACAAAAAAATAAGAAATCATGAGATATGCTCAATTTTTGTTTGATGTTATCATAGCTTTACTATTCTTAAAAAAACGAAGTTGAAAAATGAACCTAAGAAGCTCATTTTTATGAATTTTAGAGACAATAACTAGGATCAAGTGCCACTACTCCCAAAAACTTTAATAGCGAAAAGAAATTCCTCTCATTTTTCTCTCCATTTATAAAGGTGCAATTTGAGGTTGAAAAGCAAAAATAAATTTAATGAAGACGTACGTTCTATCTAATGAAAGAATCAAAGAAAGGTGGACATTTTCGGATATCAATACTTTTTATTTACAATTAATCTCGTGATTAGTTCATCAATAGTTCTTTCTATCATCGAAATGGTCACATTTTCCCCATAAAAAGGTCTTTCCATGGAATGGTTTATTCTCTTAAGGCATTATTTGATGGGTTATTTTTCAATTCATGATTGTGCACATTTCCTAAAAAAGGAACAAATTTATTCATGACTTACATAGGCTTACCCACATTATTCATAAATGAATGGAGCCACATATGATAACTGAACTTGAAGGTAAGAAATTCCAAGTTCTCACCATTAAAAAACATTTTTGTGACCATTGAAGTAATTGAGAGAGTCAAGGGAATGCATGAGGATACAGAAAGAGAGCCTCTTGAGGTCGTGACCAATGGCTATGAAAATTAAAGGAGTCATCATTTGAACTATGTCCCATTTGCACCTAACAACCTCATATTACCTACTAGTCCTAACATAAGTGAATATATCTTTTAAGTCCAACAAGACAATGAAATTAGAGAAGATAAAGTTTCTCTTCAACCTATAGAATACCAATATTGAGAATAGACTCTTGAATCTCTTCCTCTCAAATAGACGCCATGCACCTAATGAAGCATTGTAAATTTCTCACAAGGTTTTAGAGAAAATAGTGTTATTTCAAGATGAAAAAAAAACACAGCAACAATATATTGAAAAAAACAAACCATTAGAAGTTGTGAACATAATGGATCTTTAACCTAGAGAAACTTTGATTAGGCCTTAGTTGAAATTCCTTAAAAGAAAATTATCTTTCATAGGTAAGGGACCTATCTATTTATTCATCCTATTTGTTTATTAAAAGAATTTTCGTGGCCTTGGTAGAACTACAAAGTTTTCCACTTCTTCTTAATGCTTTAAGCACCATTTCGATCCAAAAGTAGGGGAAAAGGATCCAAAAGTACTCTTGAGAAACACGAATATATGGAATGGGAATCGGATGTACACGAAGAATGACTTCCTGGGTATCCAAAATTGGGTGTTGAGAAGAAGCTTCCCTTTTGAAAAAGCTTCCCTTATAAAAAACTTGCCAATATTTAAAGTGATTGAAAGTGTATGTTGATGTACAAATGGAAAAAGAAAAAAAAAAGATAAGAGCTACGTTTAAGTATTCATAAAGCTCTAGGGTCTCCCAAAATGATACAATTTGTAAGCTCTAGGGTAACAAGTGCGAACCCTTTCAAGGTGAGCTCTACCTCTATATTTACGTGTTCTTCCTAAGCTTTAATGTTCCTAAGCTTGTCCACATATATCCTTCTCTCAACCTTTTTTACAAATCCAAAGGTTTCATTCTTTCAATACCTCCATTGAAGTAGCAATTGTATGTATATTTCAACCAATCATTCTATCTCGCTCAATATGTGTAACCCTTTCTTAGAGACCTTGCTTAAATAGTAAAACATATGATCTTGAAGAATTGAAATTGAAATCAAATTAGTTAAATTAAGATAGTGTACCTACTAAAAATCCATAGTTAGGAAAATCATGCTAGGAACTAGAAACCTTCTAATTGATGGGATAAAATATGTGCCACAATGGCTAGCCAAGACTTTGGAAGATGCTGAAAAAGATGTATGATTGCCTTATCATACTTACTCAAGCTCGCATGAAAATGACTCTATTTTCTTTTTCCATTGATAAAATATAGAAAACTCTATGTTTATTTTTCAAAAACCAAACTTTAAATTTTAAACAAGGATAAACATATAAGAAGGTTAGAATTACAAAGAAGATCTATAAATTTTTTTCCCCTATATGTGGGACCCATTTGTTTTTTTGTCTTTTGTTCTCTGAAACGAACCACCTTGTAGTGTCTAAAGGGGGTTGGAGATTTATTGCAATGATGGATCGTTCTATCTTGTGGTGTCTAAAGGGGTTTGTTTTCAATCACCCACTCTTTGGGAGTCTTTCCCTTATGCAATTGAAATAAGGGGCTATAAAGAAGATTGTACTTGGCCCTTACATGTTTTGTACCCTTGGAGTGAAAGTGTAGTGAGTGTGAAAAATCAATCGATTTTGATGAGATCATTGCACATACATTTTCTACGACGATTGTTAAAAGCATCTATCTACTTCTCGCTCATAACTATCACATGCACATTACTTCGAAAAGAATTTTGTATAGATATTTGCATAGAAAAATATAAGTTGCAAATTGAAGTTTCTTTCAAGCATAACTATTATACAAATGTAAGCATTTGTACACGAGATCTTCCTTATCTTGTCAAATACCATTATTGGAAACAAACAAAAAATTTTCTCATCAAAACTATAAGCATCCTGTGATGCTTTCTCATAAATTGCATATCATGGATTGCTAATAATTAGTTTCCTTAATGGTTAAGCAGTGTATGCTTTATCATTGCAGTTAAAATTAATAAATTGTACTAAGCTTTACTATGACTTGTGAGATCCTATTCTTGTGACTTATGACATTTGATGCTCTCATGTATACTTCTACGAATATCATTTGAAGGCCACCATCCTTCACTAGGATGGTCTCAGAGGAGAATGAGAAACTTAAACTAGAATTAAGGAATGAGAAGAAGAATTGTGCATATCATATTGAAAAGACATGTGAAAAGCTTGTCCAACGGATGAGTAGGACACAAAATATGCATCATCATATAGATCATTCTACATATTCTTTTCTTGATTGTAACCTCAGAAAGAGAAGAACAAGCGCATAGAATGTCTTTCCAAAAATGGAGGATCCATGAAGATCAGATTATTAAGAGCAAAGTAAATGTTATCC
>CM035435.1:103701929-103726929 GCA_020310875.1 Ceratopteris richardii
TATATAGTGTTGTATGTATGTGTATACTACTGTATATGTATGTGTGTGTGTATATATACATACACATACATATACACCAGTATACACATACATAGAGAAGTATATATGTCTGTGTGTGTATGTGTATATATGTATGTGTGTTTGTCTATAAATATGTATATAAAATGTGTATATATACTTATATATATACTGCCACTACAAAAGATCGATGGTATACCGAGGTTTTTACCAAGGAAGATGAACGCGGCTTAATTTGCCTATACCGTCGCCTGCTGGGTGTACCGACGGTTATTTTGATGGCATAACTAGGAGTACCATCGCGTATACTGATCACCATACCTACAAATTTTTTTTTGGCTAGAGTGTTTTGTCTTTTGCTACAGCAACATTACCATAATGTTGCTTAACAAAAGACAATACACTCTGCCCAAAAAAAACCGAGTACATGTGATGTGTACTCTAATGACAACCGAAATATGATTTCATGAAACAAAGTATTATTGGACACAAAAGAGATAATCAGAATGAACTATGAACCATGTACAAAAGAAGTTATATATTTCAATAATGAAGCATGTACAAAAGTGTGGCAAACCATTGTCATATATGACGCTTTTACAAAAAGTGGCAAAGCAATGTATTGCCATATGAAAATCAAATAAAGAATATTGGTCTTCCACTGCCATACACATGCAAGAACGTTCCATAATTATAGTCCTACAACAAAGAACATTAATGGAATGAGATAAATTCACATGGAAATTACAAACAACAAGTAAAAAGCATGAGACTACCGCACCACGTCCCTCCAAGTCCTGCAATAGTGCAGTCAACCCATGACTATATCCGTAAGACTCCTCCGTTCATGTTGGAGGACGACCCATTGCCAGCTCCTTAAACAAATATAAAAAGATTAGAGAAACATACATGAGAAATTTAACACAAATAAATTCAATAAACGAAATGGTACTTACAAACTCATGACGCATCATGTCATATCCGCCGCTGCCCAAATGTGACAGTCCAATCGTATCTAAACGTGTGGCTACGGCATTTCGCTGCTCGCGATATCAATTAGGAGTCTCCTGCTGCTCGTCACGAATCATGTCCCACTCCTCAGCATCTAACCATATAGGCTTTGGTAACCATTCTCTGAATGCATCACGTACCTGGGATCATCGATGGTACATGACCTCACGTGCGGTGTGCAGAATCCACTCTGAGCTGACAATAGATTGTCCATCGGCTGGTCCGAACTCCTAGTAAATCGTCTGTGTGATATAATTCTTCCAATCTTTATCATGTTCACTCCATTTCAGCATGATGGAGTGTCCAAACTGGATGGAGCAAAGCTATCATATGCGTGCACGCATTGCTTTGCTAGCCGCATCCATCACTGGAGCTCCATCTCGGATACTATACACCTTGGATTCATCATGGTCATGAGCACCCCAAGGTGTACGTGGTGTTCCACGTGGTGTACTGTGTGGCATACCTACATCTGAGGTACTCGTCCTAGGAGTAGAAGCGGGCGACACAACTTCCGTCGCACTGCCTCCACAACAACCACCTCCTCCGCCTCTAGACCTACCTGTAGATCCACTCCTAGAACCTCCTGCTCCAGAGCGTGACCTCGATCTACGAGATGGGCCAGAACTTGTATCGCGCTGAGGTGTCGAACGCACATGTCTACTAGTAGACCCAGTAGGAGATGGCTGTAAAGATGGTCATGGTGGAGTCACAAAGCTAGGAGACATACCTCCTACGGGAGTAGCACCACCCGCAGGAGTGACACAGACAGGAGTGACACCGGCGGGAGTGACACCGGCGGGAGTGAGGCCAGCAGGAGTGAGGCCGGGAGGATTGCTACCACGAGCGATCCAATACTATGATGTAGCGGCGATATATGCAAGAGGAACCTGAGAGATGAACTCCAAAAACTGCTCCTCTGTCATGGAATGTGGAGTGACTAGAGGACTGTCTCCCATCGTGCTCTGTAATAAAAGAACTCAAATAATTAGCATGCGATAAGAAAAGTAATATAGAGAATAAACAAAAAAAAACCAAAAATTAGTACGTACAAGTGTTTTATTCAAAAGTCCTCTATTCTAGCATCATCTTGAAGATCCCATGCACCGAGAATATCTATCTCAATATGGATGGCTTCTAAATCGCTTGCTATGCTAATTTCCTCTTGATCATCATCTATTGCTTTGTCTTCTCGAACAATGACCACTTCTTCAATGACCTCTTCTTCTCGAACAATGATCTCTTCCTCCTCGACTATCGAATGAATCTCTGAGTCCACTAGAGATGGACTTTCTTCTACATCTATGTTTTCAAAAATTTGTCTACTACGTGGAGCAACTTGTAAAACAAATAGCCACTCTAGGTCTTTTGAATCTGGTATAAAAACAACTTGCTCACAGTGTTCGAGAAGTACAAATGTATCCCTTTCATCTGTCCATGATCTTGTGGAGTCCATTTGAAGCAAACTGCTCTTATCCCGTCTCACTGTTGCATTTCTTCCAGAGGTGAGTACTTTGAACCATTTCACATGAAAAACAAAGTAATCAAACTTTCTGAAAGATAGTTTCAAGATGTCTTGAATCACATTACAATAATCTAACTCGCCTTCTAGAGCATTATCATCTCTTGCACTCACTCTACTTTTTTGCAAAAAATTCACTAGCACTCGACTATCAAATATAGACCTATTTTGATCGATTCGTGCGATTCGAAAGTGTCACCCATGAGACCATAGTGCACCGTATTTAATATACTCTCGCATATTGTTCCGTTGGTAATGCTACTGTTCCGTTGGGCTTAGTAATTGCCCACAACTCTCGCATACGACCTCGCTCTTCTAAGTCCTCCCTTTGTGGTTTGCTTTCTTTCTTTCCGATCAAAGTTTTCCAAAGAATCTCTCCCACATTCTTAAAAATATGCATCGGGTCTACCAAATGATTGATCACCAATTCACTCCAATAACGGAGTTCATGAAAAATGGACAACCGTTTCATGCCACCAACTGGATTTTCTGAATCCCATAGTTGTTTCCAATCGCTAGCTTTCATTTGGTGTTGTGCTTGTCGACCAATTTGTCCTTCACGTAAAACATGTCCATTAGGCAAATATCTATGATGTCCTTCATAGACAGTTTTACGTAGTGCTTTGGAATAGCGTGCTTCGAGTCGTGGTCCGCATAAAGGACAAGCATAGTAACCCGAAATCTACAAACCTGAACATTCACCATAACCAGGCCAATCATGCATTGTCCACATAAGTATGCCTTGCACTCACACGTCTCGTCTTCTTATAGGTTGAGACATGTCACGCACAGTAATCCCAGCCCATAAAATGCGCAGTTCTTCCACAAGTGGTGCAGGATATACATCCATGTTTGTTACCTTATACTTACCTGGTACAATAAGAGCTAATAATAAATGACCTTTCTTTATGGCCAACCATGATGGGATATTATAATTGACCAAACATACAGGCCATGTGCTCCATGAAGAACTCCGTAATCCAAATGGATTCACTCCATCCATAGCTAGGCCTAGACATATGGACCGAGGCTCACTAGCAAACTCTAGCCACTTACTATGTATGTGCTTCCAAGCATCAGAGTCAGCTGGCACTCCCATTACATTATCTGTAGACCTGCTCTTTGTATGCCATGACATTAACTTAGCTATAGATTTGCATCTAAACATGTTCTTAATTCGTGGAATGATAGGAAAGTGGCAAAGAACCTTTGCGGGGATTGCTTCACCTACAACGTCTTCTCTAAATCTATTTGCTCCACACTTTGGACATACGTGGAGATGCTCATACTCATTCCGAAAGAGAATGCAATCATTCGGACAAGCATGAACTTTAGTATAATCCATTCCAATGGACTGTAAAAGTTTTTTCGCATCTCCATGTGTTGGAGGCATGTCATTGCCCTCAAGCAAAATTTGATCTTTAAGAAGCCTGCAATAAGCAATTAAAATGATATTAGTAAATGAAGTTATTGTGATAAAACAATGAAAGCCAGTTTTTTCTCCACTTACCTGAACAATTCAGTGACACTACTATCTGACCATCCATAAATGGATTGCAGATTGAGCATCGCGAGTGAAGAACGTAGTACAGATATCTTTGCTCCATTGTAAAGTGGAAAACGAGCTAATCTTTGCATGTTTTCATATTCTTCATCAACTTTTGATCGTGGAATTTTTGTTGTGTTCATCTCGACACCTTCTTCACCATCATGATCTTCGTCCATCTCACAAAATGCTTCAAGCATCTCTTCCATATGTTCATTCTGTGTAATATTATTAGTGCTTGCTTGTACGTCTAAGTCCTTTTTTGCTCTCTTTTGTCCACGAGAGGTTACCAGTGCAAGGTTGTTTGGGTCCATCTGCTCACTTGGGGGACCATGCGAATGATAACATAGATTTTCCAGTCGACTCTTATCAAAGGATCCATGCTCTCTAACATGTGCAGTACAAATCCATCGTTTCCGATAAATTTGATACTTGCACTGTGTGCAAGGACATGCCATTCTCTCTTCAGGATCCAAAGAAGCCATGTGCTACAATATGGACATTTTAGAACATTTGTTTTTTTATTAAACCTAAAAATCTAACTCTTAAAGACTTAAATATGAAATACTAAACCTAAATACTTAAATACCTAAAAAAACTTAAAAACCCTAATTTTAAAACCCTAATCTATATAGTTTTCCTATTTTATCTATCTATTCGGATTTTTTCTTGATTGATCCTATTTTAAATATATATATTTATTTATTTATTCAGATTTTTTTCCTCTTCATTGAGTTATATGTATGCCTAAACCCTAAAACCCTAATTTTAAAGATCTAGTCCTAAATTATGTATATTTCTATACACATGTGTATATACATGTATATATGTATTATATGTGTATCTATATGTGTGTATATATGTTATGTAGGTGTTAAAACCCTAAAACCCTAATCCAAATGACCTAGACCTACAACATATATATATATATATATATATATATATATATATATGCATGTGTATATGTATATATATGTGCATATAGATAGGTGTATAAGTATGTGTGTTTGTGTATTGTATATATATTCACTCTATTTAAAATGATTAAATTTAAACCTATTTTTATATATTTAATCATATATATTTCATTTATTTATTTAAAATACTAGTTCTTATCATATTTTATTATATATATATTTATCCCACCTTATATATATATATTATTTATATATTCAGATTTTTTCCTTACTTAATCCTATTTTTATGTATTTAAATATAAATATTTAATTAAATTTTTTAAAACACTAGTTCTTTTTATATTTATTTATCTATATAATTCTCCTAGTTTATATATATATTTATTTGTATATTCAGATTTTTTTCATTATGTAATCGTATTTTTATATATTTAATTTTATATATTTAATTATATATATTAAATTAAATTATTTAAAACAATAATTCTTTTTATATTTATTTATGTATATAATTATCCTATTATATATATATATTTAATGATATATTCAGATTTTTTCCTTATGTAATTGTATTTTAATATATTTATTTTTATATATTTAATTATATATATTTAATTAAATTATTTAAAACACTAATTCTTTTTATATTTATTTATGTATATAATTATCTTATTATATATATATATTTATTTATATATTCAGAATTTTTCCTTAGGTAATCATATTTTTATATATTTAATTTTAAATATTTAATTAAATGATCTATAACACTAGTTCTTTTTATATTTATTTATGTATATAATTATCTTATTTTATATATATATTTATTTATATATTCAGATTTTTTCCTTAAGTAATCCTATTTTATATATTTAATTTTATATATTTAATATATATTTAATTATATATATTTAATTATATATATTTAATTAAAACCCTAATCTTAAAATTCTAGATCTAAAATATGTATATTTTTGTATGCATGTGTATCTACATGTATATATGTATTATATGTGTATGTGTATGTGTGTATATATGTTATGTAGGTGTTAAAACCCTAAAACCCTAATTTTAAAGATTTAGGCTTAAATTTGAAATACTAAAACCTAAATACTTAACCATCAATAAAAATCTAAACCCCTAATCCTAAAACCCTAATCATAATTTATGTATATATTTATTTATATATTTAGATTTTTTTTCTTATTTTTCTCTATATTTTTCCTTAATATAAATATAATTGAGTTATATGTATGTCTAAACCCTAAAACCCTAATCTTAAAGATCTAGACCTAAAATATGTATATTTCTGTATACATGTGTATATACATGTATATATGTATTATATGTGCATGTGTATGTGTGCATATATGTTATGTAGGTGTTAAAACCCTAAAACCCTAATCTTAATGATTTAAATCTAAAATATGTATATTTTTGTATGCATGTGTATCTACATGTATGTATGTATTATATGTATATGTGTGTTTGTGTATATATGTTATCTACGTATTAAAACCCTAAAACCCTAATTAGAAAGACTTAGACTTAAATGTGAAATACTAAAACCTAAATACTTAAACACCTATCAAAATCTAAACCCCTAATCCTAAAACCCTAATCATATTTTATATATATATTTATTTATATATTCAGATTTTTTTTCTTATTTTTCTCTATATTTTTACTTAATATAAATATAATTGAGTGATATGTATGCCTAAACCCTAAAGCCCTAATCTTAAATATCTACACCTAAAATATGTATATTTCTGTATACATGTGTATATACATGTATATATATATTATATGTGTATGTGTATGTATGTGCAAATAGCGTAAAAACCCTAATCCTATTTTTATATATTTTATGTAAAAAAAACTTCAAAATAAAAATAGGATTATATGTGTGTATGTATGCATGTGTGTATATATGTGTGTGTATGTATGCATGTGTACATGTGTGCGTGTGTATGTATGCATGTGTATACATGTGTGTGTATGTGTATGTGTGTGTATGTAGGCATGCATGTGTGTGCATGTGTGTGTACGTGTGTATGTATGCATGCATGTGTGTGTATGTGTATGCATGTGTGTGTATGTGTATGTGTGTGTATGTATACATGCATGTGTGTATATGTGTGTATGTATACATGCATGTGTGTATATGTGTGTGTGTGAATGTATATGTGTGTATATATGTATGTGTGTATATGTGTGTGTGTGTGTATGTGTATGTATGCATATGTGTATATATGTGTGTGTATGTATGTGTGTATGCATGTGTGTGTATGTATTGATGTGTGTATATGTGTGTATGCATGCATGTGTGTATATGTGTGTGTATGTATGCATGCATGTATGTATATGTGTGTATATATGTGTGTGTGTATGTATGTGTGTATATATGTGTGTGTATGTGTATGTATGCATATGTGTATATATGTGTGTGTATGTATGTGTGTATGCATGTGTGTGTATGTATGTGTGTATGCATGTGTGTGTATGTATGCATGTGTGTAAATTTATATGTGTGTGTATGCATGCATGTGTGTATATGTGTGTGTGTGGATGTAAGCATGCATGTCCGTATAGGTGTGTGTATGTAAGCATGCATGTGTGTACATGTATGTGTGTATGTATGCATGTGTGTACATGTATGTGTGTATGTATGCATGTGTGTATGTATGCATGTGTGTACATGTATGTGTGTAAATGTGTGTGTATGTGTGTGTGTATGTATGCTCTATTTTCCTATCTCTATCTTCCTTTCTTTCATTATTCTTTATCTCTCACTCTCTCTCTCCTCTCTCTCTCTCTCTCTTTCTCTCTCTCTCTCTCTCTCTCTCTCTCTCTCTCTCCTTCTCTCTCTATCAATAGAGAATAAAACAATCACTTACAAGTATGCCCCTCTTTTGGATCGTTGTCGTCAAAGCGTAATGTATGTCGTCTATCGTCCAATTCCAAACAATCGACGCCAAAGAACTTCTGCAAAGTCGAAGAAAAGAGAAATTATAAAACCTAAAGCATAGAGAAACACAAATGCTAACAGTACGTGCAGCACTTACCAAGATGTGAGATCTAAGCCGAGAGAGAATGTGTGTGTGTAGAGAGAGAGATCAGTGTGTGTGTGTCTGTGCACAGGACAATGCAGGTCGCAATTCGGTTCGCGCGCGCAAGTTCGACAGAAGACCAATAGTATTCAAACATGCGCAAAAATGTGAAGTTTTTCTCTCGGGTTTGTAGTATGTTTAAAACTCGCCACTGGTTTGGGCGCCGGTATGGGCGTCGGTATATGCGTCGGTATACGCGTCGGTATGACAACATGAAGATGATCAAAATTGGGTTCCTATCATTAATATTGGTTTAACTAGAGTACATGTATGTGTCATATGCAAAATTCTCAATATTTGTCAAACTTCCAAAGCTACATATACACTATACTTGGAACATGGAACCTCCACAAAAGCATGAAAAAAAAGCATTCAAAAGTTGCAGGATTTATTTCAAGCATACAACTACATCATTGTTTAGCAATTATCACCCAGGACTCCAAATACCATAGATCAATGTAGAATAATCAAGCAAAAGTTTTGGAATGGAGCAGTAAGGGAAAGGCATCTACTTTCTTACTATTTCATGTTAAATAGGGATAAGCCATTCAATTTGTTTTTAAGTTCATATATTGAAATCCCTCTTATCAGAGTGGATGATACAACTAGAAACAAATGGAATGGTAACGACTAGTCAAGTGGTTCTAAAATTGGAGCTATGACCGACATCCTTTGGAGGGACCGGATGTTAAAAGAAAAGTCTCAACACAAAGATAGATATCAATTTTAAATTTTAGAGGAGCACCAATCAAGTGGAAGAGTATAAGGTCAAGGAATTAATTAGAAAAGCTCCACAAACATAAAAAAAAATCAAGTTCAATTACTCCATGTGCTAGCTCTTACAAGATTTCCATGTGAGTAGATGGTCTAGGTACAAGATTGCATTCAAGGTTACTAGTTCTATAGAAATGTAGAAAGAGTTATTTTGGCTTATCATTCCCTTATTCAGACAATCTTTTGTATAGTGGTCATGGTGATCTAGATAGTTTACACAATACGCAGCAAGTTTTCTAAGTAAAGAGCACTCACTTTGGAAGTGGCCATAGTTTCCACATCTATAGCACATGATAGGAGTAAAGCCACCTAAGAACCTCATTGACTTAATCAACCATGGCCCATGTGGATCTCAACTCATTACTGTCTCACATCAATGTCCAACTCCTTACATTCGTGGGAGCTTGAATCGAGGACGTGACAATCACCTAAGAAGAATTCTCGCACTATGAAAGAGCATAGGCTTACAAGGAAGGATAAATTCATTCCTCTCCCTTTTGCATGCAACCTTTGAGGGATTTATGGACAAGTGGTTCATCCACTTTGAAGAAGACCACTTCCTCATCTGAGAAGTTTTAAAGGAGGAAATACCTGCAAGGGAATAACTTGAACCATTAAGAGCAGTTCCAATAATCACAAAACCAACTATGTTAAATTTGGATTCTAAAATAATATGTTTTTGCCTTGGTTCTCCCACAAAATTCTTGGCCTACTCAACAAGGTTGCCGTTTGTAGATGGGCTTGACTGAATCACTTTTCAAAGGTATTATTGTTAGCTAGATTTCTTCTCAAATGTACTATTGTTAGCTTGGAAGAGGATATGATCCTTTAAAAATATGCAAATGATGATCACGCCATGATGGACATCCATTGCATTGTTTTTTTTTTTGCTTGGTGAGTGGTTCAAAATATAATCACAACAAAACTCTAGTCAAGGGTTTCAATGGTGAGGTTTAAGATTGGAGTATGAAGGAAGATTGCGGTCAGATCATGTTTGATCAAGTCTTATACTTAATTGGTGTCCCATGGGTTTCGATATCTCCAATAAACAATGTTGAGCTTTGGTGCTCAACAAAGTTAATGTGATAATTAGTTACTAGAGTAAGCGCTTGTGCTTGTTGACTCATAGAGAATTTATCCTTAACCATTTCATCATCCCCTCTCTGATCTATATGTACTCCTACTTGCTTCCTTCCAAGCCTCAAATGAAAGAGCTCCAAGGCCACTTCTGCAAGTTGTTGCAAAATGAGAAATCTCCCCTAGTGGATTTCTTGACATGTGAAAAGGGGGGTTTTGGACATAATGGATGTCCACCCAACTACTAAAATCATGCATAAGTGGGTGCTAAGGGTCATTGACTCTATTTAATTTCCATCTAGCATGATTAGGGAACCCCTGACATCCTTCTCTATTTTGGTATGTTCTCTATGGGTTGGTCACTATTTCCATGCGGGTTGGTCAAAATTTCCAAGTTGCTTGACTTGATAGATTTCAATACCTTTGGTTTCACACTTCCCCCTTAGTCACATCTCAAGTTTACAAACCTACTGGTGGTAGAAAAAGAGAGAGTGGGCTCTCAAACAGTTTTCGATCAAGTGGCCTTTTTTGTTAGCCTATTATTCCTCACATGGTATCATGGAGGAATTTTTATGCACAAAAGGAGAAGAAAAAGTATAAGATCGATTTTTACCTCTAATTTGTTTGCAAAAACCAAAAAAGGCACATTTGATGAAATGTTGGCCTAGTGGTTCTAGAGTTGGAGGAGTTCTCAATACTTGCATCTCGTGATGAATCATGAGATATTCCCAATCAAAATTTGTAGGATGTCTATCTAGAAATTTTTCTTTGAACGTTGTACTCTATGCTTATGTGGGTGTCTTTCTATTAGCTCTTTGTATTGGCCCTATTTAAAATTTTACCCCTTGCTTTTGTTTTTGATGGTTTTTCTCTACATCTATGAAAGGAAACTCAAAATATCTTGTATCTAATTACTTAAATTACTAGTTTTCTTTAAAAAAAAAGGAATTCTCTTCTTCAAATTGAACCAAGTAAAAGTGATAGTAATGCTTAAAAGAAAACGAGGATAGATAATTCTTAAGTCCACATAAGTAAACCATTTCACCTAAAATCTTTCTCTTATCCTCAATGGGAATGAAGCTCATACCAATTACGCCCTTCTCTCAAAAATACTACCATGAAGAATCAGAAAGTAAAATCCTAGAGCATGCATAGTTTAGTCATAACAAAAAAATAAGAAATCATGAGATATGCTCAATTTTTGTTCGATCTTATCATACCTTTCCTATTCTTAAAAAAATGAATTTGAAAAATGAACCTAAGAAGCTCATTTTTATGAATTGTAGAGACAATAACTAGGATCAAGTGCCACTACTCCCAAAAACTTTAATAGCGAAAAGAAATTCCTCTCATTTTTCTCTCCATTTATAAAGGTGCAATTTGAGGTTCAAAAGCAAAAATATATTTAATGGAGACATACGTTCCATCTAATGAAAGAACCAAAGAAAGGTGGACATTTTTAGATATCAATACTTTTTATTTACAATCAATCTCGTGATTAGTTCATCAATAGTTCTTTCTGTCATCAAAATGGTCACATTCATACGTCAATCGTTGCACTGAATTATGCATCCTCCCAGATCTTCTTGGTCCTGGGTCACTTCTTCTTGTATCATCTGCATGTGCCCTTCTTACTCTTGGAGTCTTCACAGAGGGCAATCCAAGTTCCTCATCAAGACTCTTTTTTGAACCGCTTGAATCTCCATCAACGTCTTCAAAACCTGCACCTGTTTTACTACCAGCAGAAAGCTTTTCTTTACCTTTCTTGGATGTATTTGATGAATTTGCTGGACTCAAATTTCCACGCAATCTTCCACTCCATGGATTTGAGTTGGAACTATTACTTGGTGATGCATCCGGTCCGCTCAAAACTTGAGATTCAACACTAGATTTTTCAGCATTTTCTTTGTCATTTGGTTCAAGATTCAGTCCTACTTTGGGATCTCCATAGAAGTTTGACATTTCATCAAATACCACATCTCTGCTCACCTTCACCTGTCGTGTGAGTGGGTTATATCATTTGTACCCCTTTTGGTCAAGGGAATATCCAATGAAGACACATTTTTCTGCTTTCGGATCAAGCTTCGTCGTCAACTCATCTGGAACATGTACATATGCATTACAGCCAAAAACTTTCAGATGTGATAAGTTTGGCTTTTTTCCTGTAAACTTCTCTTCAGGCGTAACTTGATGTACAGCAGCAGTCGGAGTTCTGTTCATGATGTATACAGCAATATGCACAGCTTCTGCCCAATAACAATGAGGCATATTCTTCTCAGCCATCAAGGCTCTTGCTATTTCTGCAATATGTCTATTTTTGCATTCAGCAACACCATTCTGTTGTGGTGTGTACCTGCATGAAAATTGATGCTGAATTCCATGATTTTTTTGAAAACTGTTGAACTCATTTGACATGTATTCACCTCCTCCATCAGATCTTAATGTTTGAATGTACTTCCCTGTCTGCTTTTCCACCATAACTTTAAAATTATGGAAGTGAGTAAACACCTCGCTCTTCTCTTTCATGAAATATACCCATACTTTGTGTGTATGGTCATCAATGAAAGTAACATAAAACCTGCAACCGCCCATAGATGTGGTCTTTGCTGGACCCCAAACATCTGTATGTACTACTTCTAGTACATTCTCACTAACATGCTTGTCATGTGGAAATGATGCTCTTGATTGTTTACCAAATTGACATGCTGCACATACCTTTTGCATTTCTGCAACTTTGAAATTTGGTAGTCCATGGACAATCTCCTTTGACTGCATTAGTTTCAGCCTTTGCAAGTTTGCATGTCCAATCCGTTTGTGCCATATCTCTATATCTGCAATAACTCCTGCACCTTTCGCAAACATGGCTGCATTCATTTTAGGAATCTTCACATTTAAGGTGAACATCCTACCCACTTTGTTTCCTTTGGCAACCAATCGTCCATCCTGCTTGTACTCTTTTGCATATAATCCATCAGCATTGAACCTGACTTGTAATCCCTGGTCAACCATTTGTCCAATAGAAACCAGATTCTTCGTTATATTTGGAACATGCAGCACATCAGCGAGATGTTTTACCTTTCCGTCCTCCATAGACAATGCTATGTTTCCTGTATGCTCAATAGGATGCGATATGTCATCACCTGTTTCAACATGTCCAGGAACTGGCATTTTCTGCAAACTACTAAACCATTCTACATGACTGGTCATGTGATTTGAAGCACCTGAATCAACATACCAGACATTATCATTCGATTTTGAAACACCAGCAGACATCGTATTCATCATGTGATGTTGAACCATAAACAGCTTCTCAGAATCATCTGCACTTGCGAATGCATAGTTGTTTTGCTGCCTTCTGTTATTTTGATTCTTTAACCTGCAATCACGTTCAAAGTGTCCTGATTTACCATAATTCTAGCATCCTTTACTATCATTACCTGAATCATTTCTTTGGAAATTTTTGCGACCTCTTTGGCTCCCCTTGCCTCGAAACTGTCCTCTTCCTCCTGCATGATTCTGTTGTTGACCTTGGTCTTGGTTACTGTTTCCTCTTCCACTTCCAAAACCTCCACCTCTGCCTCTTCCTCTACCAGAGTAGAATACCTGCTTAGAACTGGGCTTTCCTTGGGAGTTTGAATCCTCACGAAGATTCTTTTCTTCAATGATCAGCATAGAGACCGAATCAGCAAAATTCGAAATATTTTCCCTGGTCTATATAGAAGTTTTGAACTGCTTATATGCAGCTCCTAAACCACGAAGGCACACTTCCACCTTATCATCATCATCTACATTCATGCCAATAGATGCAAGTAACTCACATATGCTTTTGATTTTTAGAGTGTAGTCACTTACCAACATGCTCTTTTTCTCCAATGTATGCAGCTCGTTCTTGAGTTGCAATTTCCGTGCCTTTGTATTGGTCTCATACAAACACTACAAGGAATACGGGCGTGTAGCGACGGTTAACAGGACAGAATTTCATCGCTATAAAATTGCAACTTGCGTCGAAATTACCGTCGAGCGCGGACCGTCGATTATACAACGCAAAAAACGACGGTATTTGCGACCTCTATTGCGACGCTTCCGCCTAACGTCGCTTAAACGACGCTTGTCAAAGGCATCGCTTAAGCGACGCTTTTTTGCGTCGCATAAGCGACGGTCCACACCGTCGTATAAGCGACGGTGCAGACTGTCGTATACGCGACGCTAAGCAAATGTCGCTTATACGACGACGCATTGCATCGCTTATACGACGATCTGTTGACGGACAAAAATTAAAACGTTGGAGGCTCTGCAATCGGCATTTTCACGCATCCGATCGAAGAGCTCTCCAACGTTCGCAATTGCGCTGCGCTTACGAGCTGAAGCAAGTATATGCAGAATTGTTGTTTTGCTTAAGCTCTCTGTTATTGTCTCCCTCTGTCTTTGTTTCTCTCTTTCTACATCTTTCTCTCTTTGAGTTTTCTCTCTCTCTCTAGATCTCTCTCTCTCTAGATCTCACTCTCTCTCTCTCTAGATCTCTCTCTCTCTCTCTAGATCTCTCTCTCTCTCTCTCTCTCTCTCTCTCTCTCTCTCTCTCTCTTCTCTCTCTTTATTGCAGGTTATTCAAGAAGCTAACCAAGAAAAAACTATGGATCACAATTGTAAGTACAATTTCTATTATTTGTAGATCATTTGAATTGTGTTATTTTCATTACATACCATACTCACAGTCTCACACTTATTGATATGCACTCATACACTTATACATGATGAAGAAGCACACACACATGCATATACCTACATATACACATATACATGCACATACACACACATACACATAGAGTTATACATATACACACACATACACAAGAACATGCACATATTGATACATACATATACACTTATACATGCACATGCATATACATACATATACGCACACATACACATGCACATATACACATATACATGCACATACACACACATACACATAGAGTTATACATATACATGCATATACATATACACACATACACATGCACATGCACATACTCATACACACATATACACTTATACATGCACATGCACATACATACATATACACACACATACACATGCACATACATACATATACACACACATACATATACACTTAGGTACACACATATGAATGAATTATATAATTAAAGTATTAAAACACATGCTTAATATAAACAATAATAACAATCAATAGAACAAAACTCTTCATTACTTAATACCATACACACAATTCAAAACATGACTTAAATGAAAAATATATAGATAAATATATATATATATATATATATATATATCAATGTAAATACATATAATCCAATGTCATAATAAACTAAAATCCTAATCATCATCATCATGATCATCATCATCATCAGCAATATCATGATCATCCTGATCTTCCTCATCCTCATCCTCATGATCACCCTGTGACGATCGAGATCGTCCCTCCTGTGTCTGTCTCTCCACCTCATCCATATTTGTCCCCATAATACTCTTGTATTACATATAACAAACATAAATCAATAAAATAATTAAAACATTCATAACAACAAAATAATTATATAAAATTTAAAAATATTCACAAAGGCATCAGGATGATCTTGTATATACTCGCTGGAACGCCGATATCCAAAATGTGTAGCATACTCGATCTCGTGTTTCGTAGGATATCGGCCATAATCCTTTCGCTGCAATGAAACAAATAAAAAACATTAGTTGCTTGCGTTTTAACTAAAATAAAAAATATACTCACAATAACACATATACTTACAAACGTAGCTAGAAAACCATTATGGCCCATTTGGCCTAAGTGCGATGTGTGGCCCGACTCCACTCTCTTCTTTGCAGCAGCCTGTTTATTCAAGGAAAAAAATACATAAATTAAATTAAAAAATTACTAAAATATCTAAAAATTATAAATATAAACTATTAATTTGTGTACCTTCTGCTGAGGAAATGACTCCTGAAGACGTAGCTGTCTACGAAAAAACTGCCACGACTCAGGTGGTATGTTAGCTCGCCTCTTATTTTTTTCGACCATGCAATATCTCCTGTTAATTTAATCTCAAACAGAAAAAAAAGTCAGAATACATACACATATATACACACATATACACATACACATACACATACACATACCCACATACACATATACATGCAAACATATACGCATGCATATATGTATATATATACACATATACATACATATAACATATCACACATATACATATCCACGATTCGTGGTATTGTGGCTTGGACTATTCACGATTTTCCTGGATATGGCGTTTGTTCAGGTATTGATGTAATTTATATATCAAAGAGTTATGGAGAGGTATTAATGTCATTGATATATCAAAAAGCATCAATGAAAGACATATTACGATTCGTGGTATTGTGGCTTGGACTATTCACGATTTTCCTGGATATGGCGTTTGTTCAGGTATTGATGTAATTTTTTTATTCAATATGCATGTAAATAAATATGATTTAATCTAATTATATTTTTATCGTTTTCCATGATGCAGGAATATCTACTAAGGGTTATAAAGCTTGTCCATATTGTGGTGATTGGTTGAGATCAATCTATAGTAAGAATCTCAACAAAAATATTTATCTTCGACATCGACGATTCTTGCCTGATGATCATCCATTAAGATCTAAAAGAGAAGCGATACATTTTAATGGAAAGCTTGAAACAGGCCAGTATCCAAAACCTATGACGCCTATGGATTGGTATAAAAAATGGACAGATGGATCTCTGATAGATCCAGAAGCAGAAATCTTCAGTGATGATTCAGATAATGAGTATGTGAACAGAGGTAAAGGGAAATTGGCACTCGCAGAGAACATATCAATATGGTATTCTTTGGAGTATTGGAAAGAGTTAAAAGTATGTCATCTTCTTGATCCTATGCATATATTCAAAAATATTGGTTATTCACTATGGCAGCATCTTCTTGGACTAAAAGATACCACAACATCAAGGAATGATTTGAAAGATCAAAAATCCAAACCAAAGTTATGGCCAGTTTTTGATAGACATCGACAAGAAACGACTTATGCATCTGCTCCTTGGGTACTTACAACAAAAGAGATACAAACTATCAACAATAGAATTCAATTGATCAAGACTCCTACAGGATATGGAGCATCGTTTCAAAACATGTTTACTATGGATGATAAGAGCTTATCTGGATTAAAGACCCATGACTGGCATAACTTTTTGAAACATATTTTACCTTTGGTTATCAATGGATGTACAACGAAAGGAGTACGAGATGTGATCTATCGTCTTGGATCACTTATAAGGTAATTATGATACTTTTATATTTAATATGTATGAATATTGGATATCTTTTATTTTTTAATTAACTTCTTTACAATTGTTTTTATGATTTTTATAGGTGGATTACATCCAAAGAGATCGATAAAAATTCAATCCCACAAAAAAAACGTGAATGCAAAGAGCTACTATGTTTGATGGAAAAAGAGCTTCCTACTTCATTTTTTGATATTCAAGTTCATTTACTAGTCCATCTTGTAGATGAGATAGAGATTGCCGGTGTTGTCAACACTCGATGGATGTTTTGGGTCGAGCGATTTATGGGAATACTAAAAGGTTATGTGCGACAAAGAGCAAAACCAGAAGGATCCATGGCAAAGGGTTGGATGCTTGAAGAGTGCATGTATTACGTTAGTGAGTACCTTGAAAGAGTTCATGAAGAAGCTCCACTTGCATGGACCAACGAGTCTTCTTCAAAAATAACAGATGAGGTATTATCAGGTAAGGGGGTTCCATTCTTATAGCTTTATCTTCGAGGAGTAAATTTTTATCATGTATGTATGCATATGTGTGTGTATTCATGTGTATTATATGTATACATATATTAGTATGCATATATATGTATTTCATGTATATGTATGTGTTTCCATGTGTGTGATATATGTATACATGTATTCATGTACGTAATATATGCAAGTGTTTATAATTGTGTACATGTATATATGTATATGTGTCTATGTGTAAATATGTACATGTAAATATGTATGCATGTATATATATGTTTATGTGTGCATGTAGGCATGTACATGTATGTGTAAATATGTACATGTAAATATGTTAGTATGTATATATATATTTATGTGTGCATTTAGGCATGTATGTGTGAAGCATAATATATCTACTCCATTTTATATTTATGTATCCTATCTACATGATGTGTATATATCTTTACATATATTATGAATCATGATCCTCGTTGATTCGAGTAGCTATATATAGAGGCATAAGGTTGGGAGGAGAGACATCTCTCTAGTAGGACGTCGGAGGCGTACATATACTTCAAACATATGGCTAAAAGGTTGAGTTAGAGTTTTTAAATTAGGGATTTCAAAACCCTAATATCGAGATTAGTGCTCTCTGTCTCTCTCTCTCTCATATACATACATACCGTGCATTCTCACGACGATGCGCCATAAGTGTTAGCATCTCTTTTAAACACCATTTAAGAGACCACCCTGTCCCAAACTCCGTCTCAAGTGAACTGAGCACGTACTTTTTATCCCTCTCATCATGCTCACTACAAAAATAAAAAACATAATATAAATAAAACATAAGATATATATTTCAATTTATATGTAAAAATTTTACTTACTTCCACGGTAAGTGGATAAAGCGCAGGTAAGAGTCGCATAGTGCACACATTCTCCTCTTGAACTCCAATCCATTTCCTATGTATACAATATTCCCCTCTGGCTCTATGTCGCATTCTAGTCCTAACGTGCCTATGCATGTCCTCATAGGCAACGTCTCTGCTCTGCTATCACATGCTGGAGGTGGTATAGGTGTCCTGAAAATAGATAGATAGAAATAAATAAAAATATGTGCTATAATATCATTAAAAAAATTTATGAGAAAAAACATACCTATGAGCAGATAGCTCTCTTCCTGCATGTGGATCCGCAGAAGAGCCCTCGTCTGATCGCGTAAGCATGTGGATCGTATAATCCAGCTCCTCATCGGACATCTCTGCGTAGTCCCACATTATGCCCCCTAGAGTATCTGACGGAACTCTTGCTCTCATAAGACTTTTTATGAGAGTGAGTTTCGCCTTTCTCTCTTTACTGGGATCCATAATACCTAACATATAAAACAGAATGGTTAGAAATCAATATATATATATATATATATATACGTGTATGTGTGTGTATGCATGTGTATGTGTGTGCATGCATGTGTATGTGTGTGTATGCATCATTATGTGTGTATGTGTGTAGGTATATGTGTGTGTTGTCTATGTGTATGTGTGTGTGTCTATGAGTGTGTATGTGTTTATGTATATGTATGTATCTATGTGTGTGTATGTATCTATGTGTGTATGTGTATGCATGTATGTATGCATATGTGTGTGTATGCATATGTATGTGTGTGTATGCATCATTATGTGTGTCTATGTATGCATTTGTACGTGTGTATGCATCATTGCATGTGCATGTGTCTATGTGTGTATGCGTGTGTGTCTATGTGTATGTGTGTGTGTGTTTATGAGTGTGTATGTGTTTATGTGTATGTATGTATCTATGTGTGTCTATGTGTCTAAGTGTGTATGTGTATGCATGTATGTATGCATATGTATGTGTATGCATATGTATGTGTGTGTATGCATTATTATGTGTGTCTATGTATGCATGTGTATGTGTGTATGTGTGTATGCATCATTACGTGTGTATGTATCTATGTGTGTATGTGTGTGTATATGTGTTTGTATGTGTGTATACATGTGTGTGTGTATGCATGTGTATGTGTATATGTGTATATGTGTGTGTATATGTGTGTATGCATGTGTGTGTGTATATGTGTGTATATGTGTGTATATGTTTGTATGCATGTGTGTGTATGCATATGTATGTGTGTGTATGCATTATTATGTGTGTCTATGTATGCATGTGTATGTGGGTATGCATCATTACATGTGCATGTGTCTATGTGTGTATGTGTGTGTATATGTGTGTGTGTCTATGTGTATGTGTGTGTGTCTATGAGTGTGTATGTATTTATGTGTATGTATGTATCTATGTGTGTGTATGTGTATGCATGTATGTATGCATATGTGTGTGTATGCATATGTATGTGTATGCATATGTATGTGTGTGTATGCATAATTATGTGTGTATGTGTGTGTGTATACATTATGACAGTGTATGTAAGCATGTGCATTATGTATGCATATAAGTATGTATGTATGCATATGCATATGCATTATGTATGCATATCCATTATGTATGCGTATGCATATGCATTATGTATGCATATGCATATGCATTATGTATGCATATGCATATGCATTATGTATGCATATGCATTATGTATGCATATGCATATGCATGTGTATGCATATGCATGTAAGTATGTATGTATGCATATGCATATGCATGTGTATGCATATGCATGTAAGTATGTATGTATGCATATGTGTGTGTGTATGCATATGCATGTAAGTATGTATGTATGCATATGCATATGCAATATGTATGCATGTATGTATATGTGTGTGAATGTGTGTGTGAATGTGTGTGTGAATGTGTTTGTGAATGTGTGTGTACATGTGTCTGTATGTGTGTATGCATGTGTATGTGTGTGTATGCATCATTATGTGTGTATGTGTGTGTACATGTGTCTGTATGTGTGTATGCATGTGTATGTGTGTGTATGCATCATTATGTGTGTATGTGTGTGTATGTGTGTGTATGTGTGTGTGTCTATGTGTATGTGTGTGTATCTATGAGTATGTATGTGTTCATGTGTGTGTATGTGTCTATGTGTGTATGTATCTGTGTGTGTGTATGTATCTATGCATGTGCATTATGTATGCATGTAAGTATGTATGTACATTATATGCATATGCATATGCATTATGTATGCAAATGTATGCATGTATGTGTTTATGTGTGTATGTCTCTCTATGTGTGTGTATGCATATATGTGTGTGTATGTGTGTGTATATGTGTCTGTATGTGTGTATGCATGTGTATGTGTGTGTATGCATGTGTATGTGTGTATGTGTCTATGTGTGCATGTGTCTGTATATACTATATGTGTGTGTGTCTATGTGTATGTGTGTGTACCTATGAGTGTGTATGTGTTTATGTGTGTATGTGTCTATGTGTGTGTATGTGTTTATGTGTGTATGTGTATGCATGTATGTGTATGTCTCTCTATGTGTGTGTGTATGCATATGTGTGTGTGTATATGTGTGTCTATGTGTGTATGCATGTGTATGTGTGTGGATGCATCATTATGTGTGTATGTGTCTGTGTGTGTATATGTGTGTGTATGTGTGTGAGCGTCTATGTGTGTGTATGTGTGTGCGCGTCTATGTGTATGTGTGTCTCTGTGTGTATGTGTGTGTGTCTATGTGTATGTGTGTGTATCTATGAGTATGTATGTGTTCATGTGTGTGTATGTGTCTATGTGTGTATGTATCTGTGTGTGTGTATGTATCTATGCATGTGCATTATGTATGCATGTAAGTATGTATGTACATTATATGCATATGCATATGCATTATGTATGCAAATGTATGCATGTATGTGTTTATGTGTGTATGTCTCTCTATGTGTGTGTATGCATATATGTGTGTGTATGTGTGTGTATATGTGTGTATGCATGTGTATGTGTGTATGTGTCTATGTGTGCATGTGTGTGTATATACTATATGTGTGTGTGTCTATGTGTATGTGTGTGTACCTATGAGTGTGTATGTGTTTATGTTTGTATGTGTCTATGTGTGTGTATGTGTTTATATGTGTATGTGTATGCATGTATGTGTATGTGTGTGTATGTCTCTCTATGTGTGTGTGTATGCATATGTGTGTGTGTATATGTGTGTCTATGTGTGTATGCATGTGTATGTGTGTGGATGCATCATTATGTGTGTATGTGTCTGTGAGTGTATATGTGTGTGTATGTGTGTGAGCGTCTATGTGTGTGTATGTGTGTGCGCGTTTGTGTATGTGTGTCTATGTGTGTATTTGTGTGTATGTGTGTGTGTGTCTACGTATGTGTGTGTGTGTCTATGCGTGTATATGTGTGTCTACATATGTGTGTGTGTGAGTGTGTGTGTGCGCATACCTTGTGTATGTCTCGCTTCTCTCTCTCCCTCTCGCGCGCGCTCTTTCTCTCTCTCTCTCTCGGTCTTTGTGTTCTTCCTCGCGTTCAAGGCCCGGCACAAATGTGCTGGGAGAATTGATTTTTTTTTTTACATTCCAGAGCATCGCATATGCGACGCTCTGCAGTTTGCCAACGTCGTTAAGTGCGTCGCTAACCAGCGACGCTACTAGCGACGCTTGTGGTCTAGCGTCTCTTATGCGACGCTATCGTCGCTTATGCGACGAGGCTCGGCCAAAAAAAAAATCCAAAATTTTTACCGTCGCTTATGCGACGGTTTTGTCACATAAGCGACGGTTTTCGTTTTTTTCCCGATTCGGGGGCGTCGCTACGCCCCCCTTTTTCTTGTAGTGAAAGTGACCAAACTACTCCAAGCCTCTTTTGGAGTCTTGGCATCCTGTATGTGTCCAATCATGCTATCCTATATGCTAACAGATAGCCAATACATTACCTTTCGTGCTCCTTGATTCCATTCCTCATATGCTCTTAACGTTTCTGCAGTCTGATTCCTTTCTGGTAACTGCGGAGCACTTTCATTCTCTCCTTTGATGTACTTCCAATAGCCTTTTCCCATCAGGAAATTCGTCATTCTGAATCTCCAAGCATGGAAGTTGTTCTTGTCCAGCTTATCGCTCATAAGCTGACTCATTCCATCTGCGTTTGCCATTTCTGCAACAATTCACAACACCGCAACACACTACAAGCAGCACTTCTGCTTGAACACTGTCGCACTATGACGTGACAGTTCGATCTCAGAAAAACACAATTTTCGTGTATCAACAGTACACAGAATTGCTTGAAATTCTGAATCTAGAATATATGAGTGTCGCCGAACACAACGCAAGTTACAGTTTCTAAAACTGACCTGGTTTTTCTGTGGACCTCACCTTGCGGGCTCGAAACGAAGGTCGAGATGGCTCCGAAACGGAGGCCGTTTGTGAAATCGCATTTTCTCCACGCCTTGCCGCGTAGTCTTCACCATCGCCTTCTCCACGAGCTCTCTACAGCCACGCTGGCTCTAATACCATGTCACGAGGAAGGAGATAAGAAAGAGAGTCACACAACACACTCTCACTCTCAAGGAGAAGCACACACACAGATTGAGGCAAGGAAGAATGATCTTCTTCTTCTTCTTCTATTACATAAAAGGAATGTACAAGAATGACCTGAAAACAAGAATACAACCAGTGCAATATATAAAGACCAGTACATAAGGAAAAACCTAATGTCCACGAATGAGTGAGCTAGCAAGAAACAAATGTGCCATCACTCGCGGTAGATAAATCTAATAAAGCTCAATGAAGTATCCCTAACATATAGCGGCGCGACCACTATACATGTCAGAGAAAGGAAAAACTGGTACGTGTCATCCTAGATCATCACATGTTGAGCTTGATATCTCAACATATATGGAATGGGAATTGGATGTACACGAAGAATGACTTCCTGGGTATCCAAAATTGGGTCTTGAGAAGAAGCTTCCCTTTTGAAAAAGCTTCCCTTATAAAAAACTTGCCAATATTTAAAGTGATTGAAAGTGTATGTTGATGTGCAAATGGAAAAAGAAAAAAAAGATAAGAGATACGTTTAAGTATTGATAAAGCTCTAGGGTCTCCCAAAATGATACAATTTGTAAGCTCTAGGGTAACAAGTGCGAACCCTTTCAAGGTGAGCTCTACCTCTATATTTACGTGTTCTTCCTAAGCTTTAATGTTCCTAAGCTTGTCCACATATATCCTTCTCTCAACCTTTTTTACAAATCCAAAGGTTTGATTCTTTCAATACCTCCATTAAAGTAGCAATTGTATGTATATTTAAACCAGTCATTCCACCTCGCTCAATATGTGTAACCCTTTCTTAGAGACCTTGCTTAAATAGTAAAACATATGATCATGAAGAATTGAAATTGAAATCAAATTAGTTAAATTAAGATAGTGTACCTACTAAAAATCTATAGTTAGGAAAATCATGCTAGGAACTGGAAACCTTCTAAATCATGGGATAAAATATGTGCCACAATGGCTAGCCGAGGCGTTGGAAGATGTTGAAAAAGATGTATGATTGCCTTATCATACTTACTCAAGCTCCCATGAAAATGACTCTATTTTCTTTTTCCATTGATAAAAAATAGAAAACTCTATGTTTCTTTTTCAAAAACCAAACTTTAAATTTTAAACAAGGATAAACATACAAGAAGGTTAGAATTACAAAGAAGATCTACAAATGGGTCCCCTATATGTGGGACCCATTTGTTTTTTTGTCTTTTGTTCTCTGAAATGAACCACCTTGTAGTGTCTAAAGGGGGTTGGAGATTTATTGCAATGATGGATCGTTCTATCTTGTGGTGTCTAAAGGGGTCTTTTTTTTCAATCAACGACTCTTTGGGAGTCTTTCCCTTATGCAATTGAAATAAGGGCTATAAAGAAGATTGTACTTGGCCCTTACATGTTTTGTACCCTTGGAGTGAAAGTGTAGTGACTGTGAAAAATCAATTGATTTTGATGAGATCATTGCACATACGTTTTCTACGGCGATTGTTAAAAGCATCTATCTACTTCTCGCTCATAACTATCACATGCACATTAGTTCCAAAAGAAATTTGTATAGATATTTGCATAGAAAAATATAAGTTGCAAATTGAATTTTCTTTCAAGCATAACTATTATACAAATGTAAGCATTTGTACATGAGATCTTCCTTATCTTGTCAAATACCATTATTGGAAACAAACAAAAAATTTTCTCATCAAAACTATAAGCATCCTGTGATGCTTTCTCATAAATTGCATATCATGGATTGCTAATAATTAGTTTCCTAAATGGTTAAGCAGTGTATGCTTTATC
>CM035435.1:103739429-103789429 GCA_020310875.1 Ceratopteris richardii
AAGTTTGAGCCTCTAATCAAATTCAAATTCGAGAAGCGGAAACTTAAGTTTAATATTCTGACAAGATTGAACTTGAGTTTGAGTTTCGATTTCACTTGGAAATAGAGAGAATTGGAGCTGGTATTCAATTTGGACTCCAAATTAAGTTTGAGTCTCTATTCTGAGTAACATAAGTTCAAATTTAAAGTGCAATCTCTATTCAACTTAAAGTCAGTGAAGCTATAAATTTTGTGTTTATTGTACACACAAAAATACACACACATGTACAAAGATATACATGGAAGCATTTATATATGTCTACTATATATGATGTTTGAACCAAAAGGGTTCCATTTTAGTTTGAGCCTCTATTTAATTTTGGGATTTGAGCCTTTATACAATTAGGATTCATACTTAAATTTGAGCCTCTATTCAACTTTGATTAAGATAAGTTCAAATCTATACTAGAATTTGAGCCTCTATTGAAATTTGTTCAAATTGAATGGCTCGATGTTAAGTTCAACACTCTCTTGGGTCCAAAAGAACTAACAGATTCGAACTCAAATTTGAGCCTCTGAGTCATATCCAATATTCCAAAGAATACCATATTGATATATTCTCTGTGAGTGCCAATTTTCCTTTACCTTTCTTCACATTCTCATTATCTTCATCATCACTCAAGATTTTTTATTCTAGATCTATCAGAGGTCCATCTGTCCAGTTTTTATACCAATCCATATGCATCATTGGTTTTGGACACTGACCTGTTTCAATCTTTCCATTAAAATGTATTGCTTCTCTTTTACATCTTAATGGATGATCATCAGGAAAGATTCATCAATGTTGAAGATAAATATTTTAATTGAGATTCTTACTATAGATTGATCTCAACCAATCACCACAATATGGACAAGCTTTATAACCTTTAGTAGATATTGCTACATCATGAGAAGGATAAAAATATAATTAGATTAACTCAAATTTATTTGTATGCATATTGAAAAAAAGAATTACATCAATACCTAAACAAACACCATATCTTGGAAAATCGTGAATAGTCCAAGCCACAATACCATGAACCATAATATATATTTCATTGGTGATTTTTGACACATTAATGACATTAATTCCTCTCCATACCTCTTGGAGATTGTCAATGAAAGAAGCAAGATATATATTTGTATCTTTAAGCTATCTTTTTCCTAGGATTAAAAGTCAAAGCATCAAATGTTCCTTTTCAGTGCTAAGATATGGCAGAAGATTGTAGTTTATGACTACTACTGGCCATGTTGACAATTTACTAGATTTCATGGAGAATGGATTAACCCCATCTAATGCAACTCCTAACTTTGGATTCTCTGGATTGTGTGCAAAATGAGGCCATGTAGAATCAATATGCTAAAAAGCAACACTATCATGAGGAACTCTGATTATTCCATCAATACTTTTATGGTCATGTCCCCATGTCAAATGCTTTGATAATTCGGGGCTTTGAAACATATGTATAATCCGTGGAGCCAAAGGAAAATTTCTCAATACCTTCTTTGGGATCGTACCTTTTTCTTCCTTATATCAAGTACATTAACGTTTTGGACATGTCAAAGAGCCTCCATATTTACCTCTATATAAAATACAATCCTTATGACATGCAGGTATACATTGATAATCTATAACAAGATTGTTATTTATATTCGTCATTTCATCATGTGAGGTAGGAAGAATATTCTGACTTGGTAAAAACGTTTCAGATAATAACTTGTAAGTTCATGAAAAAACACATATTAAGAAAAATAAATGAATATATATATATATATATATATATATATATATATATATATATATATATATATATATATATATATATATATATATATATATATATATGTGTGTGTGTGTGTGTGTGTGTGTGTATGTATGTGGATGTGTATATGCATGTGCGTGTGTATATGTATGCATATGTGTATATGTATGTATGTGTGTATATGTGTATATGTATGTATGTATACGTATGTGTATGTGTATGCGTATATGTATATATGTGTATGTATGTATATATGTGTATGTATGTATGTATGTATGTATGTATGTATGTATGTATGTATGTATGTATGTATGTATGTATGTATGTATGTATGTATGTATGTATGTGTATGTATGTATGAATGTGTATGTATGTATGTATGTGTATGTATGCATGTGTAGCTGTGTATATTTGATTTCATTTTTAATTTTATTTTTGTTTATTATGGTTTGTAGACTTACATATTTGTTTACAAACATAAAGTAGCACTTAGCTATGGAGGTATCAGGTAGTTTGAAAATTAGGAGAAGCAAATCTGTTTGGAAGATTTTTTAAATAAGGATGAATAGTTTTAAAGGATGGGTGGACAGAAAGCATCCATTCAATGCAAGTTCTTGTTATTTCCTTAGCAAAGATAAAAACAAGAACCTACATTGAATGGACGCTTGCTTTTTGCCCATCCTTTAAAATTATTCTTCCATCCTTCAAGATCTTCCAAATGGATTTGGTTCTCCCATTTTCCAAACGACGTAATACCTCCATATCATAGTTAATAAAAGAGTTAATATTTGTATGCAAAGTTCATAAAAGAGCTAGCAGCACAAGTATTAGGTCAACTAGAGTAGGAGAAGCATATGTGTTGAGAAGATTCTAAAGACTTGGCCGACAATTCCAAAGGTGAGATAGACAAAATATTTTCATTCGATACAGGTATGCATAATTTGACCTTACTCTCATGACATGTGTATGTGTGTATATGTGCGTATATGTGTGTGTATGTTTATATTTTTGGTGCAAATATACAAGCCTTTACATTTGGCTTAGCTTGGAGGACTATATGTGGACGTACTATTGATGGATCATATGAACCATACCTTGTAACTCTTTTGATCATTCACCATTGTAAAAGGTTTTAACCTTGAGAGAATATTGTAAAAGAAAAAATTTCGTGGATTTAGGAGACATATGAGCTACGAGTTTTTCATGAGAGAATATCTCCTCAATTAAAGGACTCACTTTTAGGTGGAACCAAGTTTGAATTCAAATTCAAACTTGGAGGAGAACTACTTATAGAAGGACTGATAAAAAAGTCGTAGTTGTATGTGCGTCATTGAGAGCTCTTCCATTGGACATTTGTAGGATTTGAGTAGCTTACATCATATTCTACTCATTCCACTATCAGTGGGCATCATTACAATGCCAATGAACATGTATACTCATGTGTCATAATACATATACTTCATTGATCATCTCTATCTACTTCTATGCTATGACTACTCAAAACAGTGAACTTTGTTTGATCATATCTCAATGCCTTCACAACCATTTTTAGTGATCTAAAGCTTGTTGAAACCACATTGAAGTCTATTTTAGTTTTTCAAAATATCAAGGTATTTGCTTTAGCCATTTGGGAGAAAGCTCATCAAACTACTCACAGGTCATCTACTATTCAGTCTCTAAAATGTTGTGGTTAAGCTTTGGATTGATAAATTGATTTCTTAGAGCATAGTCTATTATTTTAGATGATTCCACTTGTAATCACTAGCTACATAAGCTAATCTAACTCCCTCAAAAGGAATTTAATCAATTGCAACTGTACTGTGAGCATTGAGCAAAAGAACAAGCAAGTGTGTGGACCAAAATACCAAGTTTTGTGATTATAGCTATTTGTGAAGTAGTTTTTTTTAATTCAATTGTTTGAAGAACCAACTCCAAAGTACATAGGTACCTTTTTTATGTCATTTGCAAGATAAAAGGGCCTACTATCAAAATTTGAAGTGATTCAGGGCACGTACAAAGTAGGTTTTAGTAGCACAAGCTCACTTCCTTGAGGTATCCATCCATCTCTTTCAACAGTGGTATCAGATCAATTTAAGGTAAAATGGGAGATGGTTTCCCTTATTTCAATGATAAATCGGACAAGAATAATTATCCAGCATGGTCCTTGAGTATGAAGACTTATCTACAAGGAAGGAGTCTCTACGGATACATATCAAGAGATGAGGAGATGCCCATATTCACGACCAAAGGTCAACCTACAAGAGAGGAGCTAAAAAGACTCAACTCATGATGTGCCAAAGATGCCTTGGCAAGGTCATATCTATGTAACTCTATTTCTGACTTCCTTCTTCCTCACATTAGGAATTGTAAAACTTCTTAAGAGACTTGGGATACATTATGTTCATATTTTTCTTCCAATACAAGAGCTAGAAAAAAATCAATTGTGGATTGAGTTTACTACTCAAAGGAAGCAACCCAAAGCAGAATCTTTCAAAGTATGTGACCAAGGCAAAAGATGTGGCTGATCAATTGGCAAGCATAGGAGAGGAGATTGAAGAGGAGCAAAGAGTGAGACAAATAATCAATGGCCTCAAGGCAGATGATAAGTGGGAAGCTTTCACAACTACTATGGACCTTTACATGGACATGGGAATCCAAAATCTTACTAGACTCATGGGACAAATCTTTACCCATGAAGCGAAGCTCAACAAAAATGGAGAACCATCAAGAAGTAACAATTCTTCTGCCCTCTATACAAATAAAGGGAAGTCTAAAGATAAAGAAACAAGCAAGAGAGTTGAAGATGAAGGTACTACTTCTCAAGCTAACTATGTAAGGAAAGGTAGGAATTGAAGAGGAAGGGGCAGAGAAGGTAAGCAAGGTAGGGGGACACCTTTCAACTCTTCCCCATGCATTATATGTGGACTGTCTAATCACACAACCAATGAGTGCTATAGGCACTTCAAGAACCAGAGAGGTAGAGGATTTCAAAGAGGTGGCTACTCACAATCAAGAGGAACATTCAACCATAATCAAGGATACAACCATGGCTATAAAAAAAAATTACAACAATATATATCAAGGAGGATACAAATGAAGAAAAGACTTCAACAATTATATATAGGATCAAGAGGATTCTCTTCTCATTATGAAGATGACTTCTAAACAAGGTATGAATGATGAGCACCTCTTTTATATTGACTGAGGCTGTTCAAACCATGTGGTAGGAAATGAAGATCTCCTTTCTGATCTTGAGGATCCCAAGGGAGAGCACCAAGTGAAGACATGTGATGACACCAAGCATTCAATGTTCAAGGTAGGAAATGTCAAAACTTCTCATGGGAATACGAATCTATTGAGCAGAGTTCTTTATGTACCTGTTGGAGCAAGTCTATGACAAGCCTAAGTATTGGCTTGAGTCTCACAAAGTCTTAGAAGAAGCTTTAAAAAGAAGACTATGTAAAGTTCACTTGTGAACTACCTCTTGTAATTTTTTGAAGAGTTTACTTAATGTAAAAGTAAGAGAATCTTAAGTGGTTGAGTCCACTTGATCAAGAACGGAAAGAGGAGCCATGAATTCGTGATTTGTGGTAGGTAGAGAATCAAATCAATCATTGATTGATTGGAGAGTGATTGAGGGAAGTTAGCCTCCCAAACTCAACTATTAATAGATGGCAGTTTTAGTCATGGTTAGAGAGACCTATGTGAAGACCTCCAAGAGCTGAGCTTTATGCCATATCAAGGTGTGATTACAAGTCACACATATGTATCAGTAAGTCATTGTATTGTACAAGCAATATACTTTCATTTTCATGACTATTTGAGACTTTCCATGTTCTTGTGAAGTGTACTACTGACTACCATTACTCTGAGTTTTCTCAGTCAGCTTGCAGAGATGTTTTCTCTAAGCTTGGTGCATCATTTTGAGTGATTTAACTTGGTAAAGTTAGCTCTATAAGTCTACTATATGCTCACAAATTTTCATGTCATTTCGATGTTGAAATCTTCAGTTATGTTCATTTGAAGTCAACAGGGTCTGTTCATCTTCACTTCTCTGTTAGGTACCCGACTTTTTCACTCATCTTGTCAAAGCCATTTCGCACTGGTTACTTATCCAAATTCAGTGATTTAAAGCTTGTTGGATTCAGCTTACTGTCTGGTATAACCATACAAATGTTCATAATTATTGGAGTTCTAGATTTTGAGTTATGTTGATTTTTCTGCTCACTGGTCTATTTCTGTAGCAGCCCGTGAAAATCGGGATGATGTCATCACTTGTTAAAACTCATTCTCAGTGTGTGGTTCATTATTTTTGATGAGATTACTTTTGAAAGTTAGCTCTTTAAGTTGCCTAGACTTCCCCAAGAGGAATTGAGCTAATTGCTGCTGTGCTCAGAGAATTATGTAAAAAACTGGACAGGTGTATGAACCAAGAATAGCAAGTTTTCACCTCTGAGCTAACTCCAACTTATCTGTTTTGATCTATCTTTTTGACAGTGATCTTCCAAGGTACATAGGGTGTCTAATACATCCATTGGCAAGCTAAAAGGGCCCACCATATACTTCTGGAGTTCATTTGGCTGGTGTAGAGCAAGGATTTTGCAACACCTCTTCATCTTCAAGCACATACCTATCCATCTCTTCACAGTGGTATCAGAGCAAGGTTGGACAACATGGTAGATGGATTTCCTTCATCAATTGACAAATTGGATAGAGGTAATTACTCAGCTTGGTCATTAAGAATGGAAGCTTATCTCCAAGGTAGAATTTTATATGGTTATGTGGCTGGAGATGAAGTTATGCCAAGTTTGAGGAACAAAAGTCAACCAACACAAGAAGAGCAAGAAAGATTGAGCACATGGTGCTCCAAGGATGCACTTGCAAGGTCTTATCTCCTCAACTCTATCTCAGATTTTTTGTTGCCTCACATTAGAAGTTGTAAGACATCTCAGGAAGTGTGGGATGCACTTGAAGCTTTCTTTTCTTCAAGTACCAAAGCTAGGAAGCATCAACTATGGCTGGATTTCACAACTCTCAAGAAGGCTCCCAAACAAAATGTGACTGATTTTGTCACAAAGCTCAAGGACATAGCGGATCAGTTGGGAAGCATTGGAGAGGTAATAGATGAAGAGCGAATTGTAAGGCATGTCATCAATGGCTTGAAGGCAGATGATAAGTGGGAAGCATTCACCACAGCTATGGATTTGTACATGGACATGCATGTACGTGATTTCAACACACTCATTGGACAACTACTTACTCAAGAGGCAAAGCTTATCAAAAATGGAGAAAGCTCTAAAGGTAATCAATCTTCAGCTTTATACACGGATAAAAGCAAGTCTAAAGATAACAAAGGAGAGGCAAAGAAAGTGGATGATGAAGCAGGTACATATCAAGCTAACTATGCAAGTAGAGGAAGACATGGCAGAGGTAGAGGAAGAGGAGGTAGACAAGGCAGGGGGAGATCCCAAGACTCCAACTCATGTTCTATTTGTGGATTAACTAATCATACAACTGAAAATTGCTTTAGGAATTCTAGGAATCAAAGAGGCAGAGGATACAATAGAGGAAGTTATGGCTACTCAAGAGGAAGGTTCAACAACTACCATGGCAACTACAACAACTACAATCATTCAAACTATCAAGGAGGCTACAAAGGAAGGAGAGACTACAATAACTACACAGAAGACTCAAACAAAGAGGATTCATTATCGATCATGAACATGGCTATGCCACAAGGTAAATCTGATGAGCATGTTTTCTACATAGATTCAGGTTGTTCAAATCATGTGGCAGGAAATG
Source organism: Ceratopteris richardii (assembly GCA_020310875.1). Taxonomy (NCBI): domain Eukaryota; kingdom Viridiplantae; phylum Streptophyta; class Polypodiopsida; order Polypodiales; family Pteridaceae; genus Ceratopteris; species Ceratopteris richardii. Next base: position 103,747,012 of record CM035435.1, read on the forward strand.
TGGCACTTCTATCAGATTTAGAAGATCCAAGGAATAAGCATGAGGTACAAACAGGAGATGATACAAAACATCCTGCGGAGAAAATAGGCAATGTCAAAGCACTTGATGGAAACATCAACCTACTCAGTAAGGTACTCTATGTCCCTACCATTACAAAGAATTTGATAAGTGTTGGGAAGATAGTAGAGAAAGGGTTGCAAGTCAGGTTCACAAAACCAGGAGCATTTGTTGAAGATCCAAGTCAAGGATTCAGAAGAATTGCAAAAGGTGAAAAGACAGGTAGATTGTTCACATTTGAATTACAGGACACTAGAAACATTGCTCTCTTTAATTATGGTAGTTAGACACTCACAGAATTGGAAGTATGGCACAAAAGGTTAGCACATATTGGTGAAAGGTCATTAAAGCAAATCTGCAGGGACCAAAGTGTACTTGGACTTCCTAATTTGTCAAAACAACATATGATTTATAAGTGTAGTGCATGTCAATTTGGAAAGTCTCACAGGTTACCATTCATGAAGAAAGGTTATATGCATGGAGATCTCTTGGAGTTGGTTCATACAGATGTATGGGGACCTAGCAAGGAAGCTTCAATATCTGGATCAAGGTATTATGTTTCCTTTATTGATGATTGCAGCAGATGGACTATCCTATTCTTTATGAAACACAAAGATGAAGTTTTTTCATGTTTCAAAAGATATTTGGCTCTTGTGGAGAATCAAACAGGTAAATCACTAAAAAGGCTAAGGTCAAATGGAGGGGGAGAATACTTCTCCCATGATTTTGATTCTTTTCTTCAAGAAAGAGGAATCAAAAGAGAGGTAACTACAAGGTACACTCCTGAGCAAAATGGAGTGGCAGAAAGGAGGAATAGGACAATTGTTGAAGCTGCAAGGTCTATGTTAAATGAAAAGCATTTACCTAATTACTTATGGGCTGAGGCTGTATCTACAGCCACTTACTTGATTAACAGGTTGCCTTCAAAATCCCTTGATGGGATGACTCCATATGAGGCTTGGAATGGAAGAAGACCAAGCTTAGATCATTGTAAAATTTTTGGATGTATTGCTTTTGCTCATGTTCCTTCACAGGTTAGAGGCAAGATGGATCCAAAGGCAGAAAGGTGTGTATTTATTGGATATGACAACAATCAAAAGGGCTACAGGTTATACAACCCTACCAACAAAAGATTCTTGGTAAGCAGAGATGTAGTTTTTGATGAGAACAATTCATGGTATGAAGATTCATGCAAGAAGATCAATTTACCATATGATCTTGAAGAAGATTTTCCAAAGCTTGGTAGAGAACAATCAAAGATTGAAGAACAAGACACCTCAGAGGATGATGAAGAATCTCACATGGAAAAGATCAAAGCATGGAAGTCTAAAGGTAAAGCAAAATTGCAGGAACTTGGACATGAGGCAGAATCATCACATCATGGCCTAAGAAGATCTATGAGGGAAAAGAAAAAACCAGAAAGGTATGGGTTTGACACCTCATTAGTAACTAAACATTCTATCTACATAGCACAGGACATAAACCAAGAGGAGCCATCATCATTTGAAGAGGCCAAAGCAAAAACAGAATGGAAGCATGCAATGAAGGAAGAGATTGAAGCACTTGAGGAAAACAACACTTGGGATTTGGTGCCCAAGACTTCATCCATGAAGGTAATAGGCTCAAGATGGGTCTATAAACTCAAGAAGAATTCTGATGGTTCCATTAACAGGTATAAGGCAAGGCTTGTAGCAAAAGGCTTTGCACAAACTCAGGGAATTGATTATGAGGAGACCTTCTCTCCTATGGCAAAGATGCCTACTATTAGGGTTTTGCTTAGTATTGCCTCTTCCAAGAATTGGAAGATACTTCAACTAGATGTAAAGAATGCATTTTTGAATGGTTGGATAACAGAAGAGGTATATATGGCACAACCACCTAGTTTTGAGAATCAATTTTATCCTGATTATGTGTGTAAATTTAACAAAGCATTGTATGGTCTCAAGCAAGCTCCAAGAGCTTGGAATTTCAGGCTTGTTTCATTCTTGCAGGACAAAGGCTTTCAACCAAGCAAGGCAGATCCTTCACTCTTTATTAAAAAGAGTAATTCCGAGGTCATCTACCTATGTGTATATGTAGATGATATTATATTGACAGGAAATGATGCAGATGGTATGAAGAAGATCAAGAACTAGATGAGAGAAGAGTTCAAGATAAGTGATTTGGGTTCACTTACCTACTTCCTAGGTTTAGAAGTTGTCTACAAAGATCATGGTTTGTTTCTCACTCAAAGGAAGTACATTAAGGACATGTTGGAAAACTTCAAGATGCAATATTGTAAGATTGTAGGTACTCCAATGGAGGTCAATCACAAATTGAGCTCACATGAAGGTGAACTCATAGAGGACATCACATCATATCAAAGTCTAGTGGGTAGTCTCAACTATGCCACATTGACAAGAGTAGATATATGTTATAGTGTGAGTGTGCTAAGCCAATTTATGCACACACCAAGGAAACCACATATGGATGCTGCCAAAAGGATTCTCAAGTATCTCAAAGGAACCATAAATGAAGGACTTTATTATCCTTATGTATCTGATTTAGGTTTGAAGCTAGTTTCTGATGCAGATTGGGCTGGCTCCAAGGAAGATAGAAGGAGCACTTCAGGTTATCTTACCTTTGCAGGTTCAAAGCTTATTTCATGGTCATCCAAGAAGCAACCCACAGTTGCTCTCTCTTCTACTGAAGCTGAATATAGAGGTCTTGCCATAGCTACACAAGAAGCTATGTGGATGAAGACATTATTCAAAGATCTTGGATTGGAGTTTGGAACTCCAACTATTTTTGGTGACAATATGAGTTCTATTCATTTGGCTGCTAATCCTATTTTTCATGCAAGGACTAAACATATTGAAGTTCATTATCACTATGTACGAGAGAAGGTTCTAAGCAAAGAGATTCAAATATCATTTGTGTCCACTCATCAACAATGTGCAGATATTCTAACCAAAGCATTGGATGGTACAAAGCTTTGCAAATTCAAGGCTATGATTGGTTTGCAGGTAATCTTGGAAGATTGAAGACCTCAAGCATACTTGGCTTGAGGGGGAGCTGTTGGAGCAAGTCTATGACAAGCCTAAGTATTGGCTTGAGTCTCACAAAGTCTTAGAAGAAGCTTTAAAAAGAAGACTATGTAAAGTTCACTTGTGAACTACCTCTTGTAATTTTTTGAAGAGTTTACTTAATGTAAAAGTAAGAGAATCTTAAGTGGTTGAGTCCACTTGATCAAGAATGGAAAGAGGAGCCATGAATTTGTGATTTGTGGTAGGTAGAGAATCAAATCAATCATTGATTGATTGGAGAGTGATTGAGGGAAGTTAGCCTCCCAAACTCAACTATAAATAGATGGCACTTTTAGTCGTGGTTAGAGAGACCTATGTGAAGACCTCCAAGAGCTGAGCTTTATGCCATATCAAGGTGTGATTACAAGTCACACATATGTATCAGTAAGTCATTGTATTTTACAAGCAATATACTTTCATTTTCATGATTATTTGAGTTCATCTTTCCATGTTCTTGTGAAGTGTACTACTGACTACCATTACTCTCAGTTATAAGTCTACTATATGCTCACAAATTTTCATGTCATTTGGATGTTGAAATCTTCAGTTATGTTCATTTGAAGTCAACAGGGTCTGTTCATCTTCACTTCTCTGTCAGGTACCCGACGTTTTCACTCATATTGTCAGAGCCATTTATCAGTGGTTACTTATCGAAATTCAGTGATTTAAATCTTGGTGGATTCAGCTTACTGTCTAGTATAACCATACAAATTTTCATAATCATTGGATGTCTAGATTTTGAGTTATGTTGATTTTTTTTCTCACTAGTCTATTTCTGTAGAAGCCCGTGAAAATCGGGATGATGTCATCACTTGTAAAAACTCATTCTCAGTGTGTGGTTCATTATTTTTGATGAGATTACTCTTGAAAGTTAGATCTTTAAGTTGCCTAGAATGCCCCAAGAGGAATTGAGCTAATTGCTGTTGTGCTCAGAGAATTATGTAAAACACTGGACAGGTGTATGAAACAAGAATAGCAAGTTTTCACCTCTGAGCTAACTCCAACTTATCTGTTTTGATCTATCTTTTTGAGAGTGATCTTCCAAGGTACATAGGGTGTCTAATACATCCATCGGCAAGATAAAAGGGCCCACCATATACTTATGGAGTTCATTTGGCTGGTGTAGATCAAGGATTTTGCAACACCTCTTCATCTTCAAGCACATACCTATCCATCTCTTCACAGTACCTACTATCACAAAGAATTTAATGAGTTTTAGATAGATAGTGGAAAAGGGTTTGTAGGTTAGGTTCAATAAATCTAGAGCTTTTGTGGAGGACCCCCATCATGGATTCAAAAGAATATCAAGGGCGAGAAAAAACATAGATTTTTTATATTTGAGCTTCAGGACACTAGAAACATTGCACTTTACAATTATAAGGATCAAACCTTGTCTGAATTAGAGATTTGGCACAAAAGATTAGGACACATTGGTGAGAGAACCTTGAAGCAGATATGAGAGGCCCCATATTCAAATGATTTCTGTACACAAAGAGGAAATGTTAGATCAGGTCAATGAGCCATCACCATCTACCAGGGTGGTGCAGTTAGAGGAGATAGAATCCCTTATAGTGCAGACAAGAAATAAAGGAAAGGCTCAAGTAGATATAGCTCAACAACTAAGAATTGATGGATTGAACAAAGACAAGGAGACTTCTGAAGACAAGGCTAGTGCATGTGCAGATACAAGGCAAAAAGGAGATCCCATATGTACCAGTGATGCCCTTGGGCATGCATTCAACAGCGCTCAGGAGGAGTTTGGTAAGTCGATTGGAGCCCATGCTCTTAAGGAATCAGAGGCTTCGAAACTACTCAAGTCCATGAAAAAGGAGGTTAGTATTTTTTATCTAATAAAGATGGATGGGAAATTCAGGTCAGAAGTCTTGCAAATAATTGATGAAGCTTCAACTACAAGTTTGGTAGCAAAGACTGCTGTTTTACATAAAGGTAAAAGTGTACGGGAAGCACCCCTTACATATTACAAAAGTCCTCGGCTAACAGTATCTATCAAAGGTCATGAATTTCAAGGAGTTTATGTGGATGGTGGTTATGGCATTAACCTAATGCCTGAACATACAATGGAAAAGATTGGACTCCACCCTTCAAGGCCTGCAAATTTCACTGTTACTTTGGCAGATCAGAGCAAAGTAAGGCCCTTGGGAGTGATCCCAAAAGTTCCACTTGAAGTACAAGGTAATCTATTCATTCTTGAAGGAGGATTTCCCCTCTTAATTGGAGACCATGGCTGAGACATGCAAGTGTCATTCGTGAATGGGTCAAGGACACTATGTGGGTACAAAAGAAAGGGCAAGAGCTGACACAGATTCATTTAGAAGAGGGCCCAGATAATCAAGGAAACACCAGTATGATGCAAACAGTTGGCATATGCATGGAACCAGAATCGGAGGATCAACCCCAAATAGATTTCGAGGAAGAAGAGGATATTGTAAATTGGCTCCAAGCAGGCAACTCTTCCTCTTGTTTTGGAATTTTTCTTAATAATTCTTGCACGACTGAAGGTTATGATGAAGATGAGGAGAAAGTCCAGGTTGATGGATTGGGAGAGCCTATCACAGACCACAGAAGGGGCAGGAAGACACCCCTCAAATACAACTTGGAGGAGGATATGACAACCACAGATAAGGAAGTTACTAAAGCTAAAGGCAAGGTAAAAGATTCTAGTGAAGAGTGTTCTTTCCCGATTCCAGAAATCCCTGCAAGATGGATGAAGGACAAGGAGGAACACATTGAAATCCAAAATACACCTGCTTATGAAGCAATGCACGAAAAGCAAGTGGAAGAAGACAAGGGAGGAGATGAGCATGCAGATAATATGGTAGAGAGAAATCCTGTCAAAGAAATACAGTTAGGCACTCAAGACAATAATCGACCAGTTTTGGTGGCCACTTGGTTGTGGAGCCACCCAGGGCTCCTTGAAAAGGTAAAATCATTCTTGAACCATTATACAGATGTTTTTGCCTGGCATTATAAAGACTTAGAACGAGTGCCTGCAACTTATGGAGAGCATAGAATCCCTTTGGTTGATGGAGCCAAACACATATGAGGGAAGAGTTATAGACTTAACCCAAAATATGTTGGAGCTCTCTATGTGGAAATACAGAAGATGGAGGATGCAGGAATCATCATTCCTGTGGAACACTCAGAGTGGCTCTCACCTATGGTTATAGTACCAAAGAAGAATACTAATCAAATCAGAATTTGTGTTGACTTTAGAGCACTCAACAAGGTGATAATTCCAGATGGTTTCCCAATGCCTTTTGCAGAGCAGGTCATTGAAGAAGTGGCTGGACATGCATTATATAGCTTTATGGATGGATTTAGTGGCTATAATCAAATATCAATACACCCAGAGGATCGTGAAAAGACTGCTTTTATCACACCTTGGGGAACATACGTGTATCTAAAAATGCCATTTGGGCTCAGAAATGCTCCAGCCACCTTTAACAGAATGGTCAATCTCATTTTTGGCCCCCTATTGCTGGAATCACTTTGAATCTTCATGGATGACTTCTCTTCGTTTTCAGGTTCTCACAAGGAAACTCCTTTAGATTGTTTGGACCATCACTTGAGACAGCTTCAAAATGTTTTCAAGAGATGCAGGGAGACTAAGCTAAAGCTCAATCCAAACAAATGTCATTTCCTTGTGACAGTACAAACTCTCTTAGGACATGTGGTTTCGGCTAAAGGTATGGCCCCAGATCTTGACAAAATCATTTCTATATTAAAGTTTCCTAAACCTAAATCTCCTTAAAAGATTTAGAGTTTCTTGGGGCATACTGGATACCATAGAAGGTTTATAAAAATGTATGCAGAGATAGCCAGAACACTAGCTAGACTTACAGGTAAGGAAATACCTTTTAAATGGGAAGAAGAGGAAGAAAAAGCACATCAAACATTACGATCAAGGTTAGTGTCTGCTCCTATTTTGATCACACCTGAGTGGTCAAAAATCTTTCATATATATGTAGATGCTAGTGCCTATGCAGAGGGGGAAGTTTTGACCCAACCTAGTGAAGAATTTAAGGTGGACAGACCAATTCAACATGCCAGTAGAATCTTGACCAAGGCTGAAAGGAATTACAGTACAAAGTCAAATAAAGAGGGTAAGGTGTTTACATATTAGGTGAACCCTACATATATGATGATCTACTCATTACTTACCCACCTCTCCTATTAAAAGGAGCCCATTATGAATTATTCTATTCCTAAAGTTTCTCACTTCTCTTGTCTTATATGAAGGAGGTATAGATTGTGGTATCCATACTATCTTTCTTTCTAAAGGGGACCAAAACTTAACTAATTCTTCTCCATCTATTGATACTAATAGTATGAAACTTGAGTCTCTCAAATACATGATTTTACAACAATGGATCTATAACAACATAGTTGAGTTGGCCTCCGCTAGACTTCCGCTCAAGACGGCTTACACTTTTTATTCTATAGACTGCGACAAGAAGAGACACCCACGCGTGAGAATCCAAGCATTTAATCGCTCTCTCGAGGCTGCTCGAACTACGAGGTGGCCGTCTGTGCAAAAGTGCGGAAATTCTCGTGGTATTGTCTACGAAAATTTGACTCTACGTGAATGGGTTCCTGAAGATATAAGCGACCTCTCAGATGGTGAGGAAACTACTCCTAAATAAGAACGGAGGTACCAGCTCCATCCTAGTGAGGAGTTCCCTCACCCCTCTAAGCTAAAAGCATGTTACTCCTAGAGGCTGTATGAAACATGGATGGAATTTAAAAGATTATCTCGCGAGACAATTGTATGATGATGCAAGCAAAAAATCTTCAACTCCCCACGGAATGGAGGATGCCTTTAATATGACTCTCAATCCACTTTTCCTTGCCACTAGAATTGGCGACAATCCCCACCCTCACCTCGAGGAAGTAATGACAACTCACCTAATGAACAAGAATACTACCAAGATGAAATGCACATAGACATCGACCCAAAATACCCTGAAGCGACCGCCTCCTCTAGTAGGATGACCGGCGGTTTTTTTCATAACGAGATCTTGGAGGAACCAAAAATGTTTAAGAATAGTGGCCGTCGTCTCTCTGATTCTAATATAGATTATGACCTTGAGTCATTTCCCTTTCCCATCCCTAATACAACAAGTTACCACCTTATAGGGATACCACCTAATTATCATCGCAAGAAGAGACAACCTTCAAGAAGTTTTTAAAGGAGGCTAATCGTATATGGTTTAGGCCCTTCTTGGCTGGCCTCCCACGATGGTTTGAGACCTGGTGGAGGAAAGGGTGAAAGAAGATGTCCTTCAAGGAGGCACCCGTGGGAAACAACATTCTGGCCCCCTTTCTTGGTTATTGTTGGTTTGAACAAAGGAGAAGGTCCCAAAAGAATATAATCAAAATTAACGAGAACCGCTTTAAAGGCGATCAAGTCGTCCATCTAGTACCCAAAAAGAAGTATCTCCAGGATCTTGCCAAACAACGATTGGACTATCTGAGCCCCCCTTCACAAAAGCGACAATAAAAGAAAATATTATCTAATCAATATCCTCCCCTACAAGATTAACTCATACTAAAGGAGATTCAAGAGTATGCCCATCGATCGATTTAATGAAGTTGCACTTAAGGCGCGAAGGGGGGCAAATAACGGTCACTTGCTATTATGGGCCCAGAGAAGCCCCCAGAAACATTAAGTATCCCCTTCGGTTAGACTTTGAAGTTCAAAAGTGGCCAACTTCGACCAATCTAAGGGGGTTCACTTACTCTTTTGCGACAGTATGGCTAGATACCATTCTACTTCCCCTGCAGTTGGCCGAATTCAAATGTTTTAAGTTAACTCTACGCCTTATGGGACAATCATACCAGGTTCCCTTAGTGGGAAAGTATGGATGCCATGAGGGGGCTCCTCCATCTAAAAAGTTATTTACAGTCAACCTTATTCCGCACGACTGTGGGAGCGGCAAAAAAGTCTTTCGTATACGAGGAGTAGCAGACCTCTATGACCAGTTTGACCATCCTGACAACAAAGATCCCCAAGTGGTGGAGAGGACGCGCATTCTCGAGAATTCACTTGTTTCGCCTTTTTCTTTATTTGTAGGGAGTGATGCAGCGCGGAATCCTTCAGATGAGGCAATTTTACGCTACGTTCGTATACCCGATAATAGGAGGGGAGTTAAGCGGGATCTTGGGTCAAAAGGAAAAGCGAAGCCCACCCATTTTACCGCCGCCTTTTGTGTTGGTTTTCAATAAGATGACCAACAACAAACAACATGAAAAGAATAATAAAAGGAGATATATCGACGCTATTCTAGACCAAAAATAACAAAATAATAAAACAGGAGAATAAAAACAGATTTAGAAAAAGGCCGTCATGACCATTATACCACAAAACTTGTCAAAAGATCAATGGAGTATACATTTTCTTTATTTATCCGGGCTAGAGGGTGCAGCCATTCGGGACCTTCTATCACAAGGCTGTAAATTGTATTACCAAAAGGGAAAGGAGCGGATACCCCAGGATCCACCCGTCTTACTCGATAATATAGTAAGTGATAATCGTGCACTTAGGGCACCATGCACCTGTGATTCTATTGGCATAGATGTAGGCTCGCTTCCTGAAGGTATCTGTATTATTGACCTTGATAATGTGGATGTCGCAAAATCCTTCAGGGTGTATCTTGCGAATAAGGAGGGTCTTAGCATAGAAGAAACACCCTCCGGAGGGCTGCACGTCTGGGGAAGAGTTTGTGATGGAGAATTGTTCAAAGAAAGGCTGTGTAGGGTGGGGCTGCGTCTGGAATACTTTCGGCGTGGGAGATTAACCATTCAGGGCATGGGTAGGCACATTTTACAATGGACCCCCTTAACACAATTGAAAAGAATACCCTCACCATTGTTTCCAGCAAGAACCCCACCCAAAATAAGGACTCTAATACCTCAGGGTCAAAGGTGGAATAGTTTATATGAACAAATTTATCATAACAAAGAACTGGATGAAGAGACCCTGTCGTTTCAAGCCCAATTCCTTTGTCAACCTCCCTTAGAGGTGAAAAAAGAAAAAGATCTTCAGAGTATTCTTAAAAGGAGCTTCGAGCTATGGGATGAGGAGGGACTAAACAAGGGGGAATCCCTGGAGGAAAGTGTAAGCAAGAGGTTGGCCAGCGTTTTAACTAACAGGTGGATCTTTAGGCTTCCCGAGAAGGAGTGGTTTAAGTATATTAATGGTTCTTGGTCAACCCATGAAGCGGCGGACTATGATCTCATGAATGAGATAGAGGATGAATTAGTCAAGATAAGGAGTAAGTATGCCGCGGGTTTTAGAAAGAAGATGGGAACACTGGTGTTCCAAAAACTAATGGAGGAACATTTAAGACAACGTTTGTACAAAATGCCTAATCTGCTGAAGGGAGTACACTTTCACAATGGAATATTGGTGGAGTGAGATGGGCCGTGGAAGCTTATTCCGCCCAACCCAGAACAGTGGTCCTTCCACCAATGTGGTATAGCCTATGATGAGTGTACACGGCTCGCTCAAGTTCAAAAAGGTTTTTTGTTAAGCTTGACCAATGGGGACCCGCTTAAGCTTAATGTTATAAGGGCCTACTTAGGCTCTTATTCACACTTGATAACAACGAGCAGTTTTGTCTTTACTTGTGGGACCGAGGAGCAACGGGTAAATCGACCTTTGTGCAACTATTGGAATACATTCTAGGGGAGGTTGTCTATACGTTAGACATATTAAGATTGACCCATCGTTTTGAAATGAGAGCTCTTTAGGACAAGGTTCTTATTACACTTCCAAATATACCCCTGAAGGTGAACGACACACCGAGTTCTTTGATCAAAAGAATGATATCGGGGGATAAGGTCATTGTTGAGATAAAAAATGGTAGCATCTATGGAGTGACAATAAGTGCTCTGCTACTAGTAACATCTAATTATCGTTGGTTGGCTCAAGATCGGACCAGTGGGTTTAGAAGGCGTATACTCTATGTGCTTATGCCTAGGGCAGCCTCCCAAAGAGATCCCTTCTTGTTAAAGAAACTAAAGGTAGATATAAGTGGATTGATTAATTGGGCTTTAGAGATGCAGAAGTATGGTATGGATGATTGAAAGCCAGTTCCTATGCCATTTGATCAGGATTTGAAGTTAGATACTACATCAGGTGAAGCATTGAAAAATGCTACAATGTACAGAAAAATTGTGGGAAGTTTGATATATCTCACAATTACAAGGCTTGATCTTAGCTACACTGTTGGACTTGAAAGTCAATTTATGCAGGTTTCCATGAAGCCACATTTGGATGCTCTAAGGTGCACTCTAGGTTATGTGAGTGCTACTTTGGATTATACATTGTTTTATGAAGCTGGTGTTCCATGGAAGAGGCCCCTTAAGCATAAGATATGTGGTCAACATCACTTAATTTTGATGAAAAAGCTGGAATCCAAGAAGAAAAGAGACAAGGCCCCTCTCTGTAAAGAGGGTAACCATCAATAATGATTATCATATGATTTAATGATATGGAAATGACTCACCCTTCAAGAGCGGCTATTATCGGCCAATGGTTTCAAGATAATATTCTAAACCTAGACTTCGTCTCTATTCAAGAGGTGAAAATCAATCGAGAGGACCTTCAAAAATGACTCACACCATAAGGAGTAAGTATGCCGCGGGTTTTAGAAAGAAGATGGGAACACTGGTGTTCCGAAAACTAATGGAGGAACATTTAAGACAGCGTTTGTACAAAACGCCTAATCCGCTGAAGGGAGTACACTTTCTCAATGGAATATTTGTGGAGAGAGACGGGTAGTGGAAGCTTATTCCGCCCGACCTAGAACAGTGGTCCTTCCACCAATGTGGTATAGCATATGATGAGTGTACACGGCTCACTCAAGTTCAAAAAGGTTTTTTGTTAAGCTTGACCAACGGGGACCCGCTTAAGCTTAATGTTATAAGGGCCTACTTAGGCTCTTATTCACACTTGATAAGAGCGAGCAGTTTTGTCTTTACTTTTGGGGCCCAGGAGCAACGGGTAAATCGACCTTTGTACAATTATTGGAATACATTCTAGGGGAGGATGTCTGTACGTTAGACATATTAAGATTGACCCATCATTTTGAAATGAGAGCTCTTCAGGACAAGGTTCTTATTACACTTCGAGATATACCCCTGAAGGTGAATGACGCACAGAGTTCTTTGATCAAAAGAATGGTATCGGGGGACAAGGTCGTTGTTGAGATAAAAAATGGTAGCATCTATGGAGTGATAGTAACTGCTTTGCTACTAGTAACATCTAATTATTGTTGGTTGGCTCAAGATCAAATCAGTGGGTTTAGAAGGCGTATACTCTATGTGCTTACGCCTAGGGAAGCCTCCCAAAGAGATCCCTTCTTGTTAAAGAAACTAAAGGTAGATATAAGTGGATTGATTAATTGGGCTTTAGAGATGCAGAAGTATGGTATGGATGATTGAAAGCCAATTCCTATGCCATTTGATCAGAATTTGAAGCTAGATACTACATCAGGTGAAGCATTGAAAAATGCTACTATGTACAGAAAAATTGTGGGAAGTTTGATATATCTCACAATTACAAGGCTTGATCTTAGCTACACTGTTGGACTTGAAAGTCAATTTATGCAGGTCTCCATGAAGCCACATTTGGATGCTCTTAGGCGCACTCTACGTTATGTGAGTGCTACTTTGGATTATACATTGTTTTATGAAGCTGGTGTTCCATGGAAGAGGCCCCTTAAGCATAAGATATGTGGTCAGCATCACTTAATTTTGATGAAAAAGGTGGAATCCAAGAAGAAAAGAGACAAGGCCCCTCTCTGTAAAGAGGGTAACCATCAATAATGATTATCATATGATTTAATGATATGGAAATGACTCACCCTTCAAGAGCGGCTATTATCGGCCAATGGTTTCAAGATAATATTTTAAACTTAGACTTCATCTCTATTCAAGAGGTGAAAATCGATGGAGAGGACCTTCAAAAATGACTCACACACATCTTTTCAACCCATGTCTCGACTACCACCTCACATCCTAGAGGGGCTAGTGGCTCAACTATGGGAATAAATAAGTTATGGTTTGTAGAATGGTCAACTCATGCAAGGATCAAGGACATCCTTGGATTGCTGCTTTCTTCGAGGGCCCTTCTAGCTCACTATGGTATCCATATATGGCCCAAATAGGGAGTCGGAGAAGATTGACATCTGGGCCTCTTTGGACTCAATTTCCCACAATGTGTTGCTTTGTAGGGACTTTAACATTGTTGAAGATCCATCAAATCAATTGGACAATGGGGGTGCACTATTGACAGTGAGGAAAAAGACATCTGAGGCAAAATCAAGCTTCACCTAGAGCTTGGGGAGATTAAAGATAGGAATGGCTTCTCTTGGTCAAACCTCCAATCTAGGGATGACCTGAGGAAAGAAAGACTTGACAGAAGCTATATGGCACAAAATGTTATCTATCAATGGGGCCAACCTGCCATCTCTCAACACATTGACCTCACCATATCAGACCACTACCCTTTTCTTCTCACATTCAAACCAATTTTCAAACTCACGAAAGCACCTTGGTTTCATGCTTGCCCGTCGTCATTCTCCCTTCCCTCTATCCATTAGGAAATTACCTCAGGTTGGAGCTCATTGTTCGCCAATGGTGCCTCTCCAGCCAAATGTTGGAGGTCTATAGTGGAGAACACTCATCAAATTCTGGTTAGGACTCACAAGATGATGCACATTGTTGGACAGAGGTGGAGAGAGAAGCTCTAACATAGGCTCTAGCGCCTTGAGGAGGAAGTGAACAAAGGGAACTACCAATACTAGATGTCAACCACTTTACTTTACTCCTTGAGGTCTCGATGCCTCTTTCTCCCCATAGGTGGGATTGCATGGTGACCATCTTAAAAGTCTCTCCCTCAAGAATACCATAGGATCTGAAGTCTCTCCTTGACACACCCATCATTGAAAGTGAGATTCTGGAAGTTATTGATATGCTTCCTAATGGGAAAAGCCCAGGTTGTGATGGCCTCAGAAATGAGCTTTTCAAGTCTTTCAGACAAGTGTTGGCCACTCCTTTGCACGTTTTTTGACAAGAGGCATTGGCTTTTGGTGCGTTTCTAGAATGCCTAGACAATGGTGTCATCAAGTTGATCCATAAAAAAGGTAATAAGAATAGGATTGAAAATTGGTGCCAGATCACGATGCTTCAAACAGGGTTCAAGTTTCTTGCAAAAGTAATTGCCAACAAAATCTCTTACCACTTGAAGGGGTGGCTTAGTGAGGACCAAAAAGGATTCATCAAGGATAGATCAATACTGGAAGCTATTATTGATATTTCCGAAGGTCTTGAATTTGCTAAAGAGTCTGAGCAAGATATGGATTTCCATAGAATTGATTTCGACAAGGCCTACGACATGCTAGAATGGGACTTTGTTCTCCCATCTCTCAAAGATCTCTGATGCCTTTTGGTGGTACCTTGACACATTGTGTATGGCATCTAGTTCGAAAATAAACCACTCGAAAAACACTTTTCCAGCCATCATGAGATCTCGACCTCAATTAGTGAGACTACAAGAACAAATCACCTCGAAGCAAGGCTTTTGCAAAAAGCAATTGGCTGCTCAATGGTGCTGTGGAACACGATTAGAGGGGAAACCCTCTAAAGGATATGGAGAGAGCAGTGTGCTCACAATTTTTGTCACCCTATAGTGGTCAATGGAGAAGTCTCTATCCCTCCTTGGCAAAAGAATCTCCAAATGTTAGAGGTCTCCACCCTTTAGGCATCATAAAGTGGTTCTGATCAAGAACAACAAGCTCAAACCTAGTTTGGCCCTGCATGAGGGGGACGAGAGGGTTATTAACCTCCTTTGAAACACTTTCTAGATGTGCATGTTCTACCCTTGCTTTGTGGGATTCGAGGGGTCGAGAGGGCACTAGTCCCATGCACTTGTAACTTTCTCTTTTATTTAATCTGAGTATGGGAGAGTAGGCCAAGGTCGAACTTCCTTTTCGGTAAAAAAAATAAAAAGCGTTGGGCAGAGCATATGTTGTTTTAGCGAGTCATGCTTTTTAAAAGAAGTTACTGCTCAATAGAGAAATATAGTGGCTTGGAGCTTAACAGCAAGAAGTTCACGTGGGCATATCATCGGTACCGAGCAATCGGTTTGTACTATTAGAAAACGTGATGGTAATTCATTAAGTGGTCCTCGTGTTAGTTTGACATGAACAAGAAAGGTCTCTTGAAATTGGGTTAGAGAATTTTATTGATTCTATAGGTTCACAAAGATCTCTTAAATCATTATATATATTATAAAAAACATCTACGTATCGGTAGTTATATTCATTCACTCTATAACCTACGTCTGCATACTCATTAATTTTTTGTCACTTACTAGGGGTTTCTTCTGCTCAATGTTAATAAAAGTTTTTTAGGAACTGAGATATATCTTTGACCCTCATACAGCTGTCATTCATTTTATAGGTGATCTAGAATACGTATTCTATAAAACAACTAAACTATATAAAGTTAACTTTTAGTATTGAATACGTGATATGATCTTTTGATTCTCCTTTACCTCTAATGTGGTTAAAAAAGAACACGTTTCTACGTTACATACCTAGTAACCATTGAACTAGTTGCTCATGAAGGTCTGTAATATTTTGTCTTTCTATGAGAAGTAGATATTTGTTTTCTAATCTCTATGAGAGCATGTCTATTTGCTCAAGCTAATGAATGTTTCAAGGTGTGATCGGGATAGCAATTATGAACAGCTGTTGTACTTGTCACCCCTCTTTTGATGTCCATTCTTATTAAAATGCTTGATTGGGTAGGTTGGAAGATGGAGTAAGGCATTGATATTCATCTTGACATGTCTCATAGCTCCTCACACCCTTCAAAGATGGATTCTATATTCTTTATAGTTACAGGATGGAGTATCTAGTACTGGATGGTAATGATCGATATAATGATGTATTTCGAGTTTATCAATGTGATCAGGTCTATCTTTGATCATATGATTTATGTCTATTTCATCTTTCTTATATTTCTCTTTACTTGATCTTTTGGTTCTTTGATCCATTAATTCAAGACATTATATAGTCCATATCATATTTATTCTAGATTGTTGGCTTCATTCAAATAAACACCTACCAAAAAACGCACATACATACATACACACTCATACTCACATACACACATACATACACACACATATACATACATATACACATACACATACGCACATATACACTCTTTCATTGAAGTGTCTAGATCCTAAATATGTCCTATAATTGCATTGCTAGTATGTCGAGATAGAATGAAGAAAACTCTCTCATCACTTTCATTCCATTCTGTGAAGATCCTCAAGTGATCAGGCATTGGATCTCGATCGCAATCTATGCCTTGCATGTGCACCACTAATATTACCCCATAAAGCCTTGCCCATGAGGAATATAGCCATTATAAACCTCCATGCTTGATACTTGTTTTGTCTAACTTTCTATGATATATTCTCGCATGATGTGGTCTATTGTACTCTTCTACAACTCCTAAATGCAAGAAGAGTGAAGGATATCAAGATCTTTAGCTTTGTACTTTACAAATAGAAAAACGATGGGGTAGATGTCTTGCTTCTTCACTATTATACTTCCCTTGAGGTAATTGTGTGTCCTTCAAATGGAATCAATAGCTCATCTTCTTCCAAGTCTCTCAATGGTTCCTTCTGGTGCTCTTTGCATCTCTTTGTGCATCAAAATGCTCTGATTCCATTGATGGGAGAATGTACACTTTCCTAATGCATATTTAAGCATGAATGGCCTCACAACTATGCTCAAGATACCTCATGATTCTCCGAGCTCTTGATGAATTAACCATAACGATTTTTCATAGCCAAAAAAGATTGAGACCTTCCTAATCCAATTTATTTCACTCAAAATATTTCTCCTACTCTTAGAAACAATACATGCAAGGCATATTACTTATTTCCTTATTAGGAATACGCACAGAGACCACTCCTCACATTAGAATTCATTTTTGTTAGAAAACGTAGAATATAGGCCTGCGATTTGAGGAAACATCAGAATACAGTAAGAGCTAGCTGAAAAACTAAATATTAGAAAAATGCGTACACATTTATAAGGAAACATTTCTCATCACTTAGAGCTAAATAGGTCAGAAAAACAAAAATCTGTGTGAGATGTGGCTACTCGAAGTATGAAGAAGGTCCTAAAGTAAGTAGACGTATTCCTTGTAAAGTGATCTACTAGGCTGTTCAAATCCTGCAAGTGATAACACATGTGGGATCACATCAATTTGAAGTACAAGATTTATTCATATCATATTGAAAAGGTTCCCTAAATGGTAGGAAGCTTTCCTAGAATTGAGGCTTTATCACACCTAAGTGTGATAGGTGATAAGTAATGACACGATCCTTTTGTGGAAAAAATAAATGTGATAGGTGATTGATTTGTGAAGTATATGTGAGGGGAATTCAACTTCAATTTTATATCACGAATACTCGTGCTTGGATCCTTGCTTTACAATGCTCCAAGTGTCATCTATTTAAGAGGTTCATATGCTCCTATGGTTGCAGATAGAATTAGAACTTTGAGAAGAAAACCTATCCTTGAGTACTAGCATGACCAGATACCGAATGTCAAAGAAATTATTAAGTTGATTAAATGAAAGATTAGTAATTATAATACTCTAAACATTACACAATGATATGATGTGGCTGATAGTATCCAAACAAAGGTTTTATTATATATATTAGTATATATAATTAAATATATAAGAAGGTAGAGTCCTAGGATACATACTAGTATATATAGTTAAATATATAAAAAAACTAGTTTTTTAGGATAAATTGTAGTAAATATAGTGAGAAACACAATAAACACGTATTTATGGGTTAATAATAGTGTATATGATTAAATGTATTAAAAATATGGATTTGAATATAAAAAATAGTAAATATATCGAAAAGACTAAAAAATAGGATAAAAAATGAAATATGTAGAAAACGAAGGATGTAGAATTAATATTAATATAGGAAGGTTAATATGCTAGGAAAAAACTAATGTGCATAATTAAATATATATAGAACATAGGTTTTCGGGATAAGAACTAGTATATATGATTACATGTATAAAATTTACTTATATATATATACATATATATGTGTGTGTGTGTGTCTGTGTGTGTACATACATATAAAGCAAGGATTTTAGAATAAATATTAGTTTATATACTTAAATATATAAGAAAGCTATCAATCCGAGATCGAGATCTATCATTCCTTCATAGTCCTCGTAAACCAATTGTCATCCCATGTATCTCGTTTCAGGAATTTATCGGAGGTGGCAATTAAAGATTTCTATTGAACTTTATTTAATTATTATTAAACATTATCATTGTAGCATGGATGACGATAGTACAGCAAGATATTATACTTATATTGTTTTCCAAGATATTATATCTCACACAACTCCCATATATATGCAAGTTGCATTATAGATCTATAACACATTTATTATCCTTAATACTTCAGACTCCTTCTGAGACTCCGCCTTCACCATTTGCTCCTACCACACCACCTATAGGGCATGGAACGCCTACAACAAAGCTGGTTGAAACACTTAAAAATTGATGTGATTCGAGGAATGCTACTTGCAATGGGCTTTAGAAGTCCTTATATATTTGTGAGCATGAATGGGAGAGGCTATTGGAGAAGGTGCATGATCTTGACATATATCATCACTAGAGAGAGGTAGCAACTTCATGTTTGTAGAGCATGAGGACATATCATTGAGGAATTGGTGGAATGGATGCAGTTTTCCATGCTTTTGTGGGAAACGATTCTATATTTAAGTATACAAAAGCTTGATTTGTTTCGTTAGTCAGTTTTTCTACTTAGAGGATGTAGTTTGTAGTTTTGGTTATTGTCTACACATGTAGAGGAGAAGATGGGTATGTGTGAGGCCTTATTGAGGTGTTGATTGATTTCGACAACATGGGAGTTACCATCATATGGGAAAACCCGAGTGAGACTTATTGAAATGGACGTGGATGATATCATTCCATGGTATATATTTTTTGTTTATGTGATATTCTTTTGCATATACATAAAGTTAGCTCTGCCAGTTTTATCTCCTACTGTAGGATACTTTACTACATTTTGCATCATTTGATTGTCAGCCTTGAAATAGAGATTTCTATATTTTGTCTCATTTGGAGTAGTTTCTCCTAGTTGTATCATATGTGATTCTTCTATACTAAGAGACATACGTTTCTGAAGTCATCACGTAATATGACTATAAAGTCCTCCAAATAAATAAACTAACTACCAAATACAACTAGCAAGACAACCACAGATAAGAGAGAGAAGCTATCTAGCCAACAAAATCGACCCATATAAATATCTATAGCCTAAGGGGTCTAGCTTTTCACTTTGTTAAAGTCACATGGTTTACGAAGAAAGGCTCTTTACATGGGTTTCTAAGTCACGAAATTGGATGGGATCACTTGAAAACCACATGGTGTCTTAAGTGAGAAGCTGTATACTTGTAGGTACACCCTCAAGAGTTCTTGGCTTGAATTATTCAAATACAAAGTCTCCTCATCTTTGGATAAAGACATAACGTTCAAATCATTCAATAAAAATAAAATATCCAAGGGTTCTTAAATAAAACGTATGGTTTTCCAAAGGTTTTTCAAGGGTTTCTCTAGGAAATCTAATGTTGTTGAACCTTAGAACCGATGCAAATACCCCCATCACTATACAAGATCCTTTCGAGCTATTACCATTTTCATTCTTAAGAATTTATGCAAGTACGATATGTGTAGTATTCCACCATATACGATGATCATTGCATTGACCATGTTCATCTCTCTTTAGATTACTTTCAAATAATTGGATAAGGGCTAGTACCTTTCTCACAACAAAAGAATAGAATCAAAAGCCATGCCCAAATTTTGGATGCTTCTAATTAGTTCCAATGATTCCTCCCTTTTTATCAAAGACTAGACCTAAACCTAATGAAGATGAAGAATGGCCATTGGCTATTGATTCGTAGGAAGTATTCAAAAAGACAACGAGAGTTTTTTTTCTAGGCACATACACCCTCATGCTCTCTCTCTCTCTCTCTCTTTCACACACACACACACATTCAATGGGACTTCCATTTGGCTCCCACATGGGTGACACAAGAACTCATGCGAGAGCAAAAACGTTTAATTCTAAAAGGGTGAGTTCATAACCCTTTCTTGGAATCTCCAATTTAGCATTTCATTCCCATTTTTTTTTCAAAAGATATTGGAAGATCTTAGTCAATAAGAGAGACATATTTTCATAGATATTCCATCTAAACCCCATGTATACAATCTACATGGTCATATATGCATGGTGTTTCCTTATATCGTATCCTTAAAAAGATACTTGTGAAGGCTATATACAGTTGAGAAAACCTCTCTGAGATGTGCTAACGTGCTCTCATACAGCACTATCATCTTAAATATCTTTCCAATTTAGTAGAAACTCTTTTTATAGGTGATTTGTTTCCATTTCTCTCGAGTTTGTAGCATGCTCTAAGGCACATGTAGAACATCGTGATTAGAAACTGGCTCTACTACCTCACTATTAGGAATGCGTTTTTGAGATTTGGGTACTCTCTAGAAGTTGGAGCTAGTAAGCCGTCTTTCTAGTTCTCTTTAGAATTGGGAATGGTGCACAATAAATACGATATAATTTTAGCCAAGGTCCCATTTTCATGGTTTAGGAACAAGAGGGAACTTTGCAAAAGACTTCCTCTCTTGCCTCATAGCTGATTCATAAGCCTCGAGGGTGATAATAGGCTCTATCGTTCTCTTCTCTCCTAATGTTTTCCTTAGAAATTCTATGTATGTTTTCCTACTCCATAAGAAGCTATTTGTTGAAACCTCTACACATTTAATCATGTAGGATTTGGTTAAGCCTCTCTATTTTCCCTTCCATTTATGGGTGCTTCACCATGTTCATGATAAGCTAATTATCCCAAATCTTGAAGAATACTCCCGAAACGTTTGTATTAAACTTACTATCCCAATCTAAAACAACTTCTAATGCAAGTCTATATAATCTATATAGGATTTCAATAGAAAATCTAGCTAACTCACATGTCTTTACTATACTATGTGTTTGAATAAGCTGAGCTATTTTGGTTAACCTATCAAGAACTACCCAAACTAAGTCATGCCTTCTTAATGGCTTAGGTAACTTACAGTAAATCCGTGGAGACACTCTACCACTTTCCATTGAAAATGTCAAATGAGTCGAGTAGACCACCGAACCTCAATCTCTTAACTTTATTGACCTCACATTTTGAGCATTTACGCAAACACTCTTGGGTGTCCCACACTAGGAGTCTCATGAAAATCGTGCAATATATGTCATCTCATCTCAAAATCTCTGGAGACATACACCTCACCTTTGTGAAAATGGTATCCATAATCACTATTTTAGTTGTCCCACTTCAATTCTTCTTGAGTACCCATCAATAATCTCTTCAGAAATCATGTCGTATGAGCATCTTACTCTATGCCCTCCCAAATATCCAAATATGCAAGATCAAGCATACATTTCCCTTTGATCGACTCAAGCAACTCATAAATGGTTTGAGTAAAACCCAATCCATTGAGCATAGGCATGTGGCTTAGTGAATC
Source organism: Ceratopteris richardii (assembly GCA_020310875.1). Classification (NCBI taxonomy): domain Eukaryota; kingdom Viridiplantae; phylum Streptophyta; class Polypodiopsida; order Polypodiales; family Pteridaceae; genus Ceratopteris; species Ceratopteris richardii. The sequence goes on from CM035435.1 coordinate 103,768,839, forward strand.
AACCCCACATTATACTTTCCCTTCCTATAACTAATCTCATAATCACACTCTTGAAGGGTCTCTTCTCGAATGGCCTTATGACCTTTAGGGTTTGTTTGATTAGATAACCACTTGTTCATCACTTGAATGTTGATTAGAGGGTCACTTCCTACTCTCTTGTTCAAACATTATTGGAACCTTGGAACCATATAAGTAATGATGCCACTTCTTTAAAGCATGGAGAATTGCATGCAACGCCTTCTAATAAATAGAGTAATTGTGTCCATGAAAAATGCTCTATAGTTTGTACAAAGTATCATAAATCCATCATTTCTTCCTAGAAACGTTGGTGATTCCCAAGTTGAGTCACTAGGTCTAATGAAGCCTTCATTTACGTGATCTTGAAGTTTCTTCTCTACCTCTTGATGTTGAGATAGAACAAGCCTATATGGTGTCCTAGAAATAGGGTTAGTGTTAGTAATTCTCCCAATGGCATAGTCAATGTCCCCTATCTCTAGCGATAACCCTTTAGGAAGGTCAATGACATCCTTATTTCTATTGCTATCATGAAAATATACATCAGATAAGGTGCCTATACAATGCTTGGAATCATAACTACATAATAAAAAGATATGTTTTATGCTGAGACTGAAACAAAGTATCTATATCTAAAGATGAGATGAGAGGTGTAGTAGGTAAATCTGTGTTTCCCTTTGAATAAGAAATTTTCTTCCATTATTCATAAACTCAATAGTGTCGTTGTCATAGCTCTATTTAAGTGCATCTCCCAACTGCAAAAGCCACTTTCTACCTAACACAAGGTTCATCTTCTCCATCTTTTATTTGGACTCCTAGATCTGACACTATAGTGTCTCATATCCTCTTATCCTCACACTGCATTATAGATCCAACATATTTATGTGCAATGGGTTGTTGAGGGATCATTGATTTCTTGACAAGAGCATAGCTTATGAAATTATGAGTGACACAATCATCGATCATAACTCTCGCCCTTATATTGTGAACATTGCCATGTAACATAACCAAATCATGTGGTCCAAGATGTAGTGACAACAATGACTTCATCAAAGAAGGGGTATGTTTTATGTCCCAATGTATCATTTCAACCTCCTTGTAGCTGGATCTACCATCTATTGGATGTGTTTGCGGAAGCTTGACATCTTTTATTAGGAGCGATACTAGTGTTTGACACTTACTTCTTCTCTTACCTCTTAAAAGTGGACAATCCCATTGTGCATCGTTAAGAGAGAAGCACCTCATGCATATCTTTTTTTTGGAAATTAAGTAGGCCCATAACTAATATCACAGGTCCAAGTTCCATAGGTCCAGGATCTACAACATAAATTCTAGCAATCTTCCAATATTGACAAAACATGAACATGCCACATTTAATCATACAAATGATGAGACAAAGATAGAGAGAGATTAGACAACTTGTGTAACGTGTTGTGTAAGCCATTGATTACTCACACTATCATATGTACAAATTTCAATTTACAATGTGGGAGCAAAACTCTCAACCACTCTATGTGAACATAAATAGATGGATGAGTGTATGTACAAAAATGTAACAAGAATATTCATATGTATGGATAGAAATCTTAAAATACATGAGATGTGTGACCTTATAGGTTTTAGAAGAGTGAATATGAGTGACAGAAAGAGGAAGGATCAGTCTAAAACTGATAATCTGCAAAACCCTCATCTAACTTTAGGTTATGGAGGACCCTAAGTCAGACACATGTGTGAAAATATCATATATTTTTAAAAGTAGCAAAGAATGCTAACAAGTTTGCTGCCAGAAATCCTCAAACTCATATGAGAATACCTTCTCGAACACCTCATCCAAATATGCATAAAGCATACATGTACTGATTCTCTTGTACCTATGCCGAATAGGACTCCTCCTGATATGGATGGCACTACCTCCATAAACTCCAAGTAGTACCTGTGTGCATAAAGAGATCATGTACCTAAATTCTTAACATAAGATGTAAATCTTATGTTAACCACCATCCAATGTCTTTGAAGTAACCCGAAATCTTCATGTAGAAGATAATCTTCAAATACATCACGTGAATGGCCGATCAACACCACCAAGCTGCTGCTGGGTAAATCCTCTCCAAAAGAAAGAGTGTGAGCACACTCTTCTTCTCCAAGAAGAACTCCATAGCTGGTCCTCAACATGCTCCAAGATAGCACCGTGGCTATCCCATGTGCTAAGAAGCACTACCTCTATTGAGGTACCAAAGCTTTCAAAGCTTGTGTTGAACTTGGTGTAGGATGAACAGATAATGAGACAAGGTCTTCTTATATAGTATTTGATGATCCTCTTGAAAAGCACAATAAAAACAAGTTTGCAAACGCCATCACTAATCTTATTCAAACAAAATCAATCGCGATCCGTCATCGTTGTAAAACCAAAAGCATGAGAAAAACTTCATTCGCATTTTCACGTTGCCGCTCGTAAGACTCGAACCTAGGTCACCCCAATAGGAGGCTATTATTCTATCCACGCCGCCGGTTGTGGTTTTTTTGTACATATCTTCTAACGATCAATTATTATGGCCAATCTTGGGAATTTTGGACACATGAGATATTGTTTCCAACAATCCCTCCTTCAATGTCACAATGGTAAAAGATGAACTAGATATAAAACTTCATTCATCTGCAAACTTTCATAAGCTTTAGACTTGTACTCCCCAAATTGAGCTTCAAACCTTTTCTTCAAAAGTCTTCTTCAAAACTAAATTTGACTTTCCTTCAAACTTCAAAAACCTAAACTTGCTAAATATGAACCATAATACCTGAGAAAATATGCAATCTAGATATCCAATAGTGTATTCATAAAGCAATCAGTTGCTTGACAACAAATGTAGCATGTACTGACTCTAAACATGCTATCTCATGTCTTCTCAAACAGTAGGATCCACATATTTGCATTAACCTTACAAAAGGTTTCTCAATGTACTTCTACTATGTCATGTAAATACACTAAACAAAATCAAGAACTGAATCCTCAAACATGTAAATGTTGGTGCAATTCAAGCCATCACACTTGGCTAGGACATTTGATTTGAAGACTCCACATAAGGGAAGACCCATAGGAACTTATGCTTAAAGTTTCTTACCATTTACTCTTTTGTAAAAGTCTAGAATGACTTGGTATCTCATGTAATCACACCAACTTGATTAGTCGTGGATTCTTAGTTGAGCTAATGGAGAGAATATCTCCCTACTTTTAGTAGAGATATTCTAGGGAGCCTAAGTTTGAATTTGAAATTCAAATTAACCTTCAACTCATATAAAAAGTAAAGGCAAAACTCGCGGGTCAAGTGTGTTACTCACTTTAGCTCACTCCCCGAGGCATTCTACTGCTGTAACTGTGTGTGTGTGTTAGTGCTACTCCATAGCCTACACCACCACACCTCAATTAGCTATGCTTATCATGCTAATGAGCTTGTATAATCATATCAATCAATAGATATATACACATTCATCATATGTCGTTCTCTGTGTTTTTTACTTCAAGTCTGTCAACTTCCAAGGAGCATTTCTCAGTGCTCACTGAACCAAATCAAGAGTTTAATAGCTCATTGGAACCAGCTCAAGGTCTTCTACAAGCATAAAAAATTTCAGAAGATTTCATTCAGCCATTTGCGCGAAATCGGCTTCGAAGTCACCTCTGGTCTATTTCTGCAACTCTCCTAAAAAGTCGGGGGTAATCATAATTTTGCTAAATCAATTTCTCTGGATGTGGTTTATCATTTCTTCTCATTTCACTTGCAAATGGTAGCTCATTAAGGTACTTTAATACTCCCAAAAGGAATTGTTTCAATTGCAAGTGTGCTGGTCACACTGAGCATAACACTGAGCAGGTATCATTACAGAAATAGCAAGTTTTCTAGAATTTGTGAAGTGCAAAGTTGTCTGTTTTGATTTGGTCATTACACAAATCATTTGCAAAGCACATATATGCTTTCTTGGTATCATTTGAAAGCTCAAGGTGTGTACTAAGCATTTCTGGAATCAAGGAGGGCTGGTGTGAAGCAGGTATAGCAGCACCAACTCATTTCTTGAGTGCATCCAACCATCACTCCCAACAGTGGTATCAGAGCAAAGAAGGTAAACATGGGTGATGGATTTCCTTCATTCATTGACAAATTGGATAGGAACAACTACCAAGCTTGGTCATTGAGAATGAAGACTTATCTACAAGGAAGATGTTTATTTGGATACATATCAGGAGATGAGAAGTTGCCCTCATTCAAAACTAGAGGACTACCTACAAAGGATGAACATGAGAGACTCAACCAATGGTGTGCAAAAGATGCTTTGGCAAGGTCTTACCTACTAAACTCTATATCTGATTTTCTTTTACCTCATGTAAGGAATTGTAAGACTTCCCAAGAGACTTGGGAAACCTTGTCAAACTACTTTTCTTCCAACACAAGGGCTAGGAAGAATCAACTGTGGATTGAATTCACAACCCTTAGGAAGCAGCCCAAGCAATCAGTTTCAGAGTATGTGACAAAGATTAAAGATGTGGCAGACCAATTAGCAAGCATTGGAGAGGAGATTGAAGAGGAGCAAATAGTCAGGCAAGTGACAAATGGACTCAAGGCAGATGATAAGTGGGAAAGTTTCACCACTGCAATGGACCTCTATATGGACATGCATACCCCAGATCTCACAACACTCATGGGCCAACTATTTACACATGAAGCAAAGTTTACAAAGGTAGGAGATCAATCAAAAGGTAATAACCCCTCTGCTCTCTATACTGATAAGAAAGTTAAAGATAAAGGTAAAGGGAAGAAACAAGATGAAGAAGGCTCTACCTCCCAAGCTAATTATGCAGGGAGAGGTAGATCATCTAGAGGAAGAGGCAGAGGAGGTAAGTCAGGTAGGGGGAGACCCTACAACTCATCACCATGAAACATTTGTGGATTGTCCAATCATACCACAGATGAATGCTACAAGAACTACAAGAATCAGAGAGGAAGAGGCTACTCAAGAGGTGGATACTCTCAAGGGAGAGGCAGATTCAACCAACATCAAAGCTACAATGGATACAACAATCAATATAACAACAACTACAATCACAACCACAATGGTAACTACCAAGGTGGATTCAGAAACAAAAGAGACTACAACAATTACACAGAGGAGCAAGATGACTCCCTATTGATCATGAATATGACCTCCAAGGCAGGTACAAATGATGATCATTTATTTTATATTGACTCAGGATGTTCTAACCATGTAGCTGGCAATGTGGCACTACTTTCTGATTTGGAAGAGCCCAAGGGCAAACATCAGGTACAAACAGGTGATGACACTAAACATTCTGTTGTTAAGATTGGAAATGTGAAGACGTGATGGTAACCAAAACCTATTGAGTAGGGTACTCTATGTACCAACCATCACCAAGAATCTAATGAGTGTTGGTCAGATTGTGGAGAAAGGTTTGCAGGTCAGATTCACACAACATGGAGCATATGTGGAGGACCCAAGACATGGATTCAAAAGGATAGCCAAAGGGGAGAAATCAGGTAGATTGTTTACTTTTGAGCTAGAAGACACCAAGAACATTGCTTTGTATAATTACAAGGATCAGACACTTTCAGAGTTAGAAATATGGCACAAGAGATTAGGGCACATAGATGAAAGAACCCTAAAGCAAATGTGCAGGGATCAATGTGTGCTTGGGATACCTAATGTGTCCAAGAAACACATGATTTACAAGTGTGGATCATGTCAATTTGGTAAGTCTCATAGGTTGCCCTATTCAAGGAAAGGTTTCATGCATGAAGACTACCTAGACTTGGTACACACAGATGTTTGGGGACCTAGCAAGGACCCTTCTATTTCAGGTTCAAGGTATTATGTGTCCTTCATTGATGACTATAGCAGGTGGACCATTTTATACTTTATGAAGCATAAAGATGAAGTGTTTAATTGTTTCAAGAGGTATCTTGCACTTGTTGAAAATCAAACAGGAAGAAGCTTGAAGAGGCTAAGGTCAGATGGTGGAGGAGAATACTTCTCCAATGAGTTTGAAGATTTCTTGCAGGAAAGAGGCATCAAAAGGGAGATTAATACAAGGTACTCACCTGAACAAAATGGGGTAGCTGAAAGAAGGAATAGACTCATAGTAGAGACAGCTAGGTCTATGCTTAATGAAAAGAAGTTACCAAATTATCTTTGGGCAGAGAGTGTATCCACTGCCACCTATCTCATAAACAGGTTGCCATCCAAATCACTTGATGGCATGACATGATATGAAGCTTGGCATGGTAAGAGACCCTCTCTGGATCACTGCAAAATCTTTGGTTGTGTAGCATATGTGCATATTCCCTCACAGGTAAGGGGAAAGCTAGATCCTAAGGCTGAAAAATGTATCTTCATTGGTTATGATTTGAACCAAAAGGGATACAGATTCTACAACCCAACAAACAAAGGTTTCAAGGTAAGTAGAGATGTCATCTTTGATGAGAATGACTCTTGGTATGAAAATGAATGCAGGAAGATTAGTCTACCCTATGATATGGAAGAAGACTTCCCAAGGCTCACTAAGGAGGAACCAATTCAGAAAGAAGATTCAAGCTCAGATGATGATGATACAATAAATCTTGAAGAGTTCAAGGCTTGGAAATCCAAAGGGAAGATGAAGATGAAGCAACTAGAAGATAAACCAGAATCCTCGACTCAAGCAATGAGGAGATCTCAGAGAGAAAAGAAGAAGCCTATCAGATTTGGGTATGACACATCACTTGTAACTAAACATTCTATATATCTTGCAAAGGACTTGTTGAATGAAGAACCAGGTACCTATGAAGAAGCAATTACCAAACCAGAATGGAAAGAAGCCATGGATGAAGAGATGGAAGCTCTCAAGGAAAGTGATACTTGGGACTTGGTACCCAAGAAAGACTCTATGAAGGTAATAGGATCCAGATGGATCTACAAACTAAAGAAGAATTCAGATGGTACAATAAACAGGTACAAAGCTAGGTTGGTAGCCAAGGGTTTTGCACAAACCCAAGGCATTGATTATGAGGAGACATTTTCTCCTGTGGCCAAGATGCCAACTATCAGAATATTGGTGAGTGTAGCTGCATCCAAGAATTGGAATATGTACCAATTAGATGTCAAGAATGCTTTCTTGAATGGATGGATATCTGAAGAAGTCTACATGTCACAACCACCTGGCTATGAAGACCCCAAGAAGGTAAACTATGTTTGTAAATTGAAGAAGGCTCTGTATGGTTTAAAGCAGGCACCTAGAGCATGGAATTACAGGTTGACAACCTACCTCCAAGACCAAGGATTTGTGATGAGTAAAGCAGACACTTCTCTATTCATAAAGAGAAGTAGTACAGAGGTAATCTACTTGTGTGTTTATGTTGATGAAATCATCATTACAGGCAATGATGTCAATGGGATTAGGCACATCAAAGGACAGATGATGAAAGAATTCAAGATTAGTGATCTTGGATTATTGAAGTATTTCTTAGGTCTTGAGTTAGTCTACACCAACTCAGGTATATATATCACTCAAAAGAAGTATGTACAGGATATGGTCAAGAAGTTTGGTTTGTAGGATGCTAAAGTATCTACTACTCCAATGGAGGTCAACCTAAAGCTAAGTGCTCATGAAGGAGAAGAAGTCCAAGACATCACAGGATACCAAAGTATGGTAGGTAGTTTGAACTATGCTACCTTGACAAGAATTGACATAGCATATGGAGTTAGTGTGCTTAGTCAATTCATGCACAAACCAAGGGTACCTCACCTAGAGGCAGCAAAGAAGATCTTGAAGTATCTGAAGGGAACTCAAAGTCATGGTTTGTACTTTCCATATACATCAGATATTGATATTAAAGTTTACTCAGATGCAGATTGGGCAGGATGCAAGGATGATAGGAGGAGCACATCAGGTTACATTTGTTTTGCAGGAGATAAGCCTATCTCTTGGTCAGCTAAGAAGCAACCTACAGTGGCATTGTCATCCACTGAAGCAGAGTATAGAGGGCTTGCCAATGCCACTCAACAAGCTATCTGGTTGAAGCTTCTATATACAGAGTTAGGCCTATATACAAGGCCACCAATCATCTTTGGAGATAATACTAGCTCTCTTCACCTTGCAGCCAACCCAATATATCATGCCAGAACCAAACACATAGAGGTTCATTACCACTATGTGAGGGAGAAGTTACTTAGCAAAGAGATTCAATTGACATATGTGTCTACCAATATGCAATGTGCAGATTTACTTACAAAGGCATTGGATGGAAACAAGCTATGCAAATTCAAATCCATGATTGGATTGCAGGATGTATTGAAGATTGAAAGAGAAGACTTAAGCCAAAGTGTTTGGCTTGAGGGGGAGCTGTTGGTGCAATTCAAGCCATCACACTTGGCTAGGACATTTGATTTGAAGACTCCACATAAGGGAAGACCCATAGGAACTTATGCTTAAAGTTTCTTACCATTTACTCTTTTGTAAAAGTCTAGAATGACTTGGTATCTCATGTAATCACACCAACTTGATTAGTCGTGGATTCTTAGTTGAGTTAATGGAGAGAATATCTCCCTAATTTTAGTAGAGATATTCTAGGGAGCCTAAGTTTGAATTTGAAATTCAAATTAACCTTCAACTCATATAAAAAGTGAAGGCAAAACTCGCGGGTCAAGTGTGTTACTCACTTTAGCTCACTCCCCGAGGCATTCTACTGTTGTAACTGTGTGTGTGTTAGTGCTACTCCATAGCCTACACCACCACACCTCAATTAGCTATGCTTATCATGCTAATGAGCTTGTATAATCATATCAATCAATAGATATATACACATTCATCATATCTGGTTCTCTGTGTTTTTTACTTCAAGTCTATCAACGTCCAAGGAGCATTTCTCAGTGCTCACTGAACCAAATCAAGAGTTTAATAGCTCATTGGAACCACCTCAAGGTCTTCTACAAGCATACAAAATTTCAGAAGTTTTCATTCGGCCATTTGCGAGAAATCGGCTTCGAAGTCACCTCTGGTCTATTTCTGCAACTCTCCTAAAAAGTCGGGGGTAATCATAATTTTGCTAAATCAATTTCTCTGGATGTGGTTTATCATTTCTTCTCATTTCACTTGCAAATGGTAGCTCATTAAGGTACTTTAATACTCCGAAAAGGAATTGTTTCAATTGCAAGTGGGCTGGTCACACTGAGCATAACACTGAGCAGGTATCATTACAGAAATAACAAGTTTTCTAGAATTTGTGAAGTGCAAAGTTGTCTGTTTTGATTTGGTCATTACACAAATCATTTGCAAAGCACATATATGCTTTCTTGGTATCATTTGAAAGCTCAAGGTGTGTACTAAGCATTTCTGGAATCAAGGAGGGCTGGTGTGAAGCAGGTATAGCAGCACCAACTCATTTCTTGAGTGCATCCAACCATCACTCCCAACAGTAAATACACTACTGGTTCATCTCTGACTGTACTCAACTCAACTCAACTCAACTCAAATCAACTCAACTTATGAGTCTCATAAAAAAATCTATGATGTCATCATGTTTTTATCCTTGTTCAATCTGTAAATCCTTCATACCTTTTTCCTTCAGAATTTGGAATAAACATATATGTGCGGACTTTTGAAACATACCTTTTTGAAATATCATATTTCTTTGAAATAGAATTCTAGAACCTTCTCCTGAACAGGAACATCCTAACAGAAAATTTCTCCAGACATTCTCCTTCTTCCTTCTTCTTTCAAAGCTGGAACATAAAGAGAAACTGACAAAGGAAATATAGGAATACCTTATATAAGAATACCTAGAATTCTTATAGGTATGACTTTGCATTCTTTCACATATGGCTGTAAATAATCTTCATGTTTCATCACCCCTTGGATGATTTTACACTAGTATGCATAATTCTTCAAAGTATATCACACTTTATGAAATGTGGAACGTCTTCCTTCTTTCAATAAATCCGATCTTCCATGATTTAGCATTGCTGCCATATCATCAATACCTGTGTCTTGAAACAAAATATCTGAACCCTTTTATTAACACTGCAATTGCCAATAGCTTTCACTATAACTCTTCAGCTTCCCATATTGTCGAATAAGGTTAGCTCAACCTAACATAACAAAACCTTGCTGAAAGCATTTTAGGATTCATAACCTTCTGCAACGTAACAAGTATCTTTTTCTATTCATCTGCAACACTAATCTAATAGAATCTGACTCTTTGACTTACTTCTTCTAATGTTAAAAATCTTCACAAACAAAGGATAGACAATTGACTCTTAAATACTCAAGATGATCATTCAAGATCATCCAAGATCGTACAAGATCATACAAGATCTATAATCTTTCCAACAGAATACTTGTGTTGAATCTGCTCAAACCTTCATGACTGAATGTTTGATTTATTACCTGAATGTCTCTAAGTATCCATGCTTCTCACATAAAGTTGTAAAACGTTTCTTTAACCAAATCCTTTCCAAGAATCTGCAACTCCTACTTGAAACATAACTGGACAAACTCTCACCTTGAGAACTCCAAAAGCTGCAAGTTTACACTTCATATCTTCATATTCTACCCAGGTGAAATATGATAGTATCTTCTTGAATTTCTTTTGTTGTCAGGATCTTGCTCACGTGAAAACAGAGGTTACGAACACAGAAAACACACAGATAATAGAGACAACAAGAGACGAGACAGAACGCAGTATTGGGTGCAATCTCCTCCCATGCACTCTGCTTTGATAGGCCATAGAGTGCATGTATTTATAGGAATTTTTTATTACGTCAAAAGAGTGGTTACATGAGAGCGGCTTCGAAAAACAAGCGTGAAACTAAAAGTTGGTAAATTTTACAGAAAGCCATTGCTTTCAATAACTGAAAGTGTGGTCTACAACGACCCTTATTCTAACCATTACTTTTCTAACTGTTTCTAACAATAGAACCTTCTACGTGGGTTTATTTACAAGCTAAATAATAATGATTTGGATTATTCATATCCGCCCTTTCACGCCTTGCATGCTCCTCATGAACCTTCAGCTGCTATATCAGAAACATCAAAAACACGTCAATACATTAATATATTAACACTCCAACAATTACTTGTTCAGCACAGTCCATAATTCATAACATCTTTTGGATAACTCCACTTCTCAATCAAGTGATACGATCTGATGGAACACCTTTTTTTGAATACAAGCATGTATACAAAAGTCAAGACAAACATAGAAAGTAGATTCTTCAATTGAGTGATACATCAAAAATCTGAACTTTGTGAAGTTTTCTGAAAATACTGATATGAGGTATCTTTTCCAAACATAAAACCTCAACCCAAGTCTTCAACATCTACTACAAAAAACTCTTTTACCTCAAGAGTTAGATAAAGAAGAAATATACTTCTCTGCAACTTGTCATATACCAAGTAGCTCTATATTAACACTCCAAGAATTCTTTTAGGGAACATATAAGCTGCCTGCTTAAAAAATCTTCAATTAAAACATAACTCATACACATATGAGTCACAACATATATATCTGCTGCTTTTCTTTCTCTTAATGCAATTCTTTTTCGAAACCTACTAAAACATGACCAAGTATAATGCAACATAAGAAACTGCTTCTTCTTTACACAAGATGTTCTCGCAGACTTCTCTTTGGATGTAGAGGATAAAGTAGTAAAAGTATATGGAAAATATAAGAGAAAAAGAAGTCTTACTTTCCCTTTGGAATTGTTGGACCTTCTTCTTCTGCATCTTTCTTCCACCTGATGATGGCAACCTCTTCAAACTTCTCATCCATACCTTTTGTTCTCTTCATCTTGAAGTAGCAAGTACTCTTATTTTCTTCAAATAAATTTTTCTCTTCCTCTAGTGCTAAGAGTAAGAGACAAAACAAACATGGTATACAAATGGAAGTGAATATAGAATCATGTTTTACCATCTCCTCATATCTTTGAATCAAAACTCTACTTCAAATGTGACTAATATGAATGAATTCACCAACCTTTTAGCTTAATACTGATTTAGCTCTCTAGAGTACCTAGATCAAATCTGTACATGGATATCCAACCTACTTACAATACAAAATTGGCTGAAAACAAAATCATTCCATCTCCAAACTTGTCTTCTGAGATGAGCTTTCTTGCCATGAAAGAGATCTCTCAAAACTCACTAGAAAAAAAAACCTCTAGATACCTGTTTTGATGTAGGCTTTAACTTTCAAATAATGAAAGTGTATAAAAGCACTCCTTGAATCCTTCAAATCTCTTCATAACTACTCTTCTAAGATATGACGTGCAAATGATAATCTGATAGTAGAAACTAATACCTGTGATTTGATGTTGATTTGAATCCTTCATCTTCTCCAAACCATTGTTCTTCCTTGAATTTGAAGTAGCCTTCTCCTCATCAAGTCAGGGTCTTCACACAATACTTCTGTAAAGTATTTTCATACTCTTCCAAAAGTATTCAACTGCTAATAGATCATCAACTTCACACTCCACACATATGAATAATTATGTGACTTAATTGTCTAATTCTCAAATCTCTACTCATCCAGATTAAGTGTGTATGTCAAATGTCAAATGTCAAATGTCAAATGTTTAGAAGATGCTCTTAAATCATATGTTGTAAACCTAGAAGTCTAGGAACCTAGGAATCTGAGAGCCTGAATGCTTTGATACCAAATGTTGGAAATTAAGTAGGCCCATAAATAATATCACAGGTCCAAGTTCCATAGGTCTAGGATCTACAACATAAATTCCAGCAATCTTCCAATATTGACAAAACATGAACATACCACATTTAATCATACAAATGATGAGACAAAGGTAGAGAGAGATTAGACAACATGTGTAAAGTGTTATGTACACCACTGCTTACACTCATATATAAAACTGTCAATTTAGAATGTGGGAGCAAAACTCTCAACCACTCTAAGTGAACAGAAATAGATGGATGAGTGTATGTACAAATGTAACAAGAATATTCAGAATATGTATGGACAGAAATCTGAATATACATGAGATGTGTGACCTAATAGGTTGTAGAAGAGTAAATATGAGTGACAAAAAGAGGAAGAATGAGTCTAAAATTGATAATCACCAAACCCTAATCTAACTTTAGGTTATGGAAGACCCTAAGTCACACATGTGTGTGAAAAGATCACATACTTACAAAAGTAGCAAAGAATGCTAACAAGTTTGCTGCTAGAAATCCTCAAACTCATATGAAAATACCTTCTCAAACACCTCATCCGAATATGCATAAAGCATACATGTACTGATTCTCTTGTACCTATGCCGAATAGGACTCCTCTTGATATGGATGCCACTACCTCCATAAACTCCAAGTAGTACCTGTGTGCATAAAGAGAACATGCACCTGAATTCTGAACATAAGATGTAAATCTTATGTTAACCACCATCCAATGTCTTTGAAGTAACCCGAAATCTTCATATAGAAGACAATCTTCAAATACATCATGTGAATGGCGGATCCACACCACCAAGCTACTAGTCGGTAAATGCTCTCAATCAGCAAGAGTGTAGGATGAATAGATAATGAGACAAGCTCTTCTTATATAGTATTTGATGATACTATAAAAAGCACAATAAAAAGAAGTTCGTTTGCTAATGGTATTCGAACAAAATCAATCGCGATCCGTCGCTTTTGTAAAAGCAAAAGCATGAGAAAATTTTGATACGTGTTTTCATGCTGGCGCTCGTGAGACTCAAACCTCGATCACCCTGATAGGAGGCCATTATTCTATCCACGCTGGCCGTCGTGGTTTTGTTGTACATAGCTTCGAAAGATCAATTCTTATGGCCAGTCTTGGGAATTTTGGACACATGTGATATTGTTTCCAACACTTTTCTCTCTTATTTGTTTCATATTATTTATGGGTAATTTTGGCCATTAAGGTCTTTGTTTCTTTGAAAAGAACTTGTTTTTTGGTTCTCACATGCTTGTGCATACTTGATTACCTCCTTAAAAACCTCATGTGTATTCCTTCATGCCTCACTGTTAATGGCCTTGTCTAGCCCTCTCACAAACCCCCTACTATTTTGAAAATCATCAAGACCCTTAAGCTTCAAGATGAATAATGGTCTACATCTCTATGTGATCCTATCCTACTAGTCCCAATTACTCTTTTCTTCATTCTCAAGAAGAAGATCCTTCAACAAAAAGGTTTAAAATTGAGGGAAAAACAAAGGGATGGAGTTACTCTCCTTGAGACTCATCCAATATTTATAATCTTCCACGTCAAGTGGGAGACTCACCTAAATCACACAATACTCAAGTGTGGGTGCCCTTCGCTTGATGTAAGTCATCCCACATTTGTAAGATAGCGTAGGCTACATCCTTGTTTCTTTCTCTATTATACCCCATGAAGGTTACTTGCTTAAGATCTTCCATGAGGGGAGTCCATTTAGAATTTTCTCTTTTATGTGTGATAGGTTGGACATTCTCTCTCATAGTGGTGTCATGTATAAGAAGAGTAGGAGCTTCTCTTGCCTTCTAAGTTAGGAAAGAGTTAAATTTTTTTTCAAAAGAGACCATCTAGTTTTTCAACTACTCTATTAGATAGTTCACAATACATATGACAATCTCTATCCTATGTGTTTTTTCCTTCAGCTCATGAAATTGTTTGTGTGTAAGAAATTCATCATAGAGCTGAATCTATTGGTCATCTTCTTCTTGTTTAACCTCTCCCATTATTTGATCCTATCCCTCTAGGTTTTCTTCTTTAGGTTGGGAAGTGGTTTTTGATTTCCATTGACCCTCAACATCCATGCTTATTGCGGCCCAAATGTACAAATTAAAGAGGTAAATGATGATGAAAGTAAACTCTATATAACAAAAGGGAGCGAGAAATATCATATAGTCACTTTATTTATTATCTCCTAGCTATCCAAAACAATCTTGAGATGATCTTGAAGGCATTAGAACTTTGGGACTCTCTCTAGGCCCAAAATAAAATTTCATATGTCTTGTTGGCAAAAGGAGGGTTTTATCACCATAAACCACTCAAAAGAGCTCCAAAAAAATCCTCTAAGTGCTCAGTATCCAAGGATGAGAGACAATTAAATAAATTTGAACTTCTTGCTCGTCCTTTCTGGACTTCAAAGTGTACTCCAACACCTTCAAATCACATATAACATGTTAGCCAAAGTGATGAAAGAAAGTAGACACCAAATTGTAGAAAGTCAAGCCATGAAGTACTCGGCTAGTTATTCCTAGATTATTGCTGAGGGTCTTTTTAGTTATAAAATCTTGCTGAAATAATGTGTTGTGTGTTGCTACGTGAAGCTTAAAAGATAAGATTTGCATCAAGATCTAGATAACTCCAATAAGATGTCTCGTGTCAAATCTATGGATCTTGGAACATATAGATGTTGGTGACATTACTTAGTGAAAGAAGGAAAATGATGGAATGGTTTTCTTTGGCAAGTTCAAGAGTCCATCCAAATAAGGCCTTCACCTATTTTCTTATCCCACTCCAATATTCACACCACATAGCATATGTACATGTGCTTACCTTCCCAAGAGTTTCCCTACTTTTCCTATATTTACTTCTCTTAATTGGAAAAAAAGAAAGATCTCTTTATCTCTTTCATAAGAGTATGGTCCTTTTTTTTCAAGTGCATCGACAATAAAAACTTTAGGCTGCATAAGCCACTTGAGAAAAAGCCCATCCGAACCTTGAGTAGAAGCATGATGAAGAGGGAGCAAAAGCTCTTCTTTTGCACTCTTAAACTGTTTAAAATGGCCTCTATGATTTTCTTGCACACTCACTTGTCCTCTATAAGGGCACATGCATACATTTATCATCTAGCTCCAATACCAATATGTTGGATGCTCCCAATCACTTTCAATGATGCTTTCGTTAGGAAGGATAGGACCTAAATCTCATGAACATGAAGAAGGGCTGTCATCTATTATAATCACATAGAGAACCAAAGATTTTTCCACCTAACAACATACACCCTCACATTATGCTCTATCTCTCTATCTCTCTCTATCTTTGATATAATAGAACTCCCATGTGGCTCCTCACATGGGTGCCACATGGCACTTATCTGAGAGATCGTACATGCTAGTCTCAAACATTGGTGCACATCCTATCGTGCAAGCTCCCATGCATATCCATGCCTTGTATCTATAGTCTAGTGAAATGGGTGTTCCTCTATGGTGGTCATAGATTAATTGTTTCTTTTTGGAACTTTCAAGTTCCACAAAATCCTACCTTTCTATACCCCTGTAACTTCCTAAAAATGTATAACTTATAGGAGTATGCAACGGGAAAAAGATAGATTCGCCTTCCAATTTATGTTGGAAGAAAATGGGGGGGGAGGGTTAATAAGTTTCTCAACAGTTAAACGACAAAAGAAAACTTGAATTCAAAAAATATAAATGCATGCAGCAATCCGTTTTTAATTTTTTGATTTAAAAAGAGTTATTTTCTTGAAATGTATTCGAAATAGCATATGGACCGACATTCAGATGGCTATATCAATAGTTTAGGTCAAGGGAGACACCATACTTTGAGAATGTTATAAAATCCTAAGTCTTCATGATGTTTTTTTGAATACCCATGTGCTTTCCAAAGGTCATTGCAATGCAGAAACATATTTAAACATTTTCAAAATGACGGGTATTAAGATATGGATGGTGATGGTTGCAGTGGAGACACACATCAGAAAACCCATGTTCTACTATAGTGCATCCAAGTTCTAGAGCATTTTATCAAATGGGATTGCCTAAATAAAATTTTTAGAAATAGCAAGGAACCTATCATACAAGGTTTTATGATAAAGTTGTATATGGTATAATCATGGAAGGTTTTATGATAAAAATGTATATGATAAGAGTAATCGGATTAGAGTATTTTGTTTTTATCATACCTTAATATATATATATATATATATATATATATATATATATATATATATATATATATATATATATATATATATATATATATATATATATATATGTATATATATATATATATATATATATATATATATATATATATATATATGTGTATACATATATATATATATATATATATATATATATATATATATATATATATATATATATATATATATATATATATATATATGTGTGTGTGTGTGTGTGTGTGTATACATATATATATATATATATATGTATACATATGTATATATATATATATATATATATATATATATATATATATATATATATATATATATATATATATATATATATATATATATATATAAGGAAATCATTATGATTTCCTAATTTAGGACCTCAAATATGTATAAAAACGTTTAAGAACTATAACATAAATAAATAGAATAAGGAAAGTCAGTGACACTTAGATGGATCCGTTTAGCAAAAATATTCAGAGAATACTTTAATAATCTGATTCATTTTACTCAGAGGTATTTGGACTTTTCTCAGAGAATACTTTAATAGTCTGATGAAGAGAATACTCATAGGCATTTGGAGTTTTCTTTTGTTTCAATTACTTACTTTTAAATATATTTAAGTTCTTCAGCGCGTGTTTTCGTAATCTAACTTACTATATGCTGGACATTGCAACTATATTTAAAGACGAAAATCATATAAAAAATAGTATATTTGAGTGAGTACACATGTTTGGTATGACCAAGGAATAACCAAATCTTTGCATTATACCTCTTCACAACTCGCAGATGAATGGTTTTTATTGTTTTTTTCTTTTCAATTTACTTAAAAGATGTGATAAGCGATGCTCTTAACTTGGCATCAATTTTAGGGTACCATGAAATCCAAAGGCATCAATTTTAGGGTACCCATGAGTTTGCACAAACTTTAGGGTACCCATGAGTTTTTTAGAATTCAAATTGCAATCTATAGCCTTGACAATGTAATTGTACCTCTTCTTGTTATTCCTTGGATCAAATTTCAAAAAGATTTTAATTTACTATATTCACTTTCTTTGGATTTTTACATCTTAAATCATGTGGCTCATTTTCTTATACACTCTATCCCGTGGTCTTCATGTTTCTTTAGATATTGATATTGTACACACACAAACACACACACACACACACACACACACACACACACATATATATATATATATATATATATATATATATATATATATATATATATATATATATATATATATATATATGTGTGTGTGTGTGTATATGTATATATCTGTGTGTGTAGGTGTATGTATGTGGGTAGTTTTTGCGGTTTTAACAAAAAAAACTTTGTACAATTCCGATTGTGCTGTATGGAAGGATAAACAGACATTTTCTTTCAGAGATTTGAGATAGAACAAGGTCTTCTAGCGAAAATAATATACGGATAGTACCAAATTTCCTTCCCCATTGACCAGCTATTCTTAAAACTTTCGTATCCGATTTATCCGAAACACTCTTCGATAGCGTTGATTCTTTTAATAAAAAGAAGAAATGCCATTTTCTCGTACGGTTCTGATTGTTGAATTCGCTGATTAGTACATTAGAAAACCTTGGTTCTACTATAGTGCATCCAAGTTCTAAAACATTTTGGCGTATGAGATTGCCTAAATAAAACTTTTGGAAATAGCAAGGAACCTATCATACAAGGTTTTATGATAAAATTATATATGATATAATCAGAAAAGGTTTTATAATAAAATTGTATATGATAAGAGTAAACGGTATAGAGTATTTTTTTTTCATCACACAATAAAAGAAAATTATATATATATATATATATTTCATAAGAAAGTCATTATGATATCCTAATCTAGGACCTCAAATATGTATAAAAACGTTTAAGAACTATTAAATAAGTAAATAGAATAACGAAAGTTAGTGAGACTTAGATTGATCCGTTTAGCCAAAATATTCAGAGAATCCTTTAATAGTATGATTAAGAGAATACTCAGAGGTATTTGGACTTTTCTTTTCTCCCAATTACGCACTTCTAAATATATTTAAGTTGTTCAGCGCGTGTTTTCGTAATCTAACTTCCTATATGCTGGACATTTCAACTATATTTAAAGACAAAATCATGTTTGGTATGCCCGAGAATAACCAAATTTGTGAATTATACCTCTTCACAACTCTCAGATGAATGGCTTTTATTGTTTGTTTTCTTTTCAATTTACTTAAAAGATGTGATAAGCGATGCTCTTAACTTGGCATGTTCTAGGATTCGAAACCATGAAATCCAAAGGCATCAATTTTAGGGTACGCATGAGTGTGCACAAACTTTAGGGTACCCATGAGTTTCTTAAAATTCCGATTGCAATCTATAGTCTTGACAATGTAATTGTACCTCTTCTTGTTATTCCTTGAATCAAATTTCAAAAATATTTAAATCTACTATATTCACTTTCTTTGGATTTTTACATCTTAGATCATGTGGCTCATTTTCTTATACACTCTATCCCGTGGTCTTCATGTTTCTCGAAATATTGATATTGTACACACACACACACACACACACACACACACACATATATATATATATATATATATATATATATATATATATATATATATATATATATATATATATATATATATGTGTGTGTGTGTGTGTGTGTGTGTGTGTGTGTGTGTGTATGTGGGTAGTTTTTGCGGTGTGTTAACAGAAAGCTTTGTAAAATTCCGACTGTGCTGTATGGAAGGATAAACAGAAATTGTCTTTCAGAGATTTGAGATAGAACAAGGTCATCTAGCGAAAATAATATAAGTATAATACTAAATTTCCTTGCCGTTGACCAGCTATTCTTAAAACTTTCTTCTTAGAAAGGATGGTTCTTGAACAATTTATCCGAAACACTCTTCGATAGCGTTGATTCTTTTAATGAAAAGAAGAAATGCCATTTTCTGATTGTAGAATTCGCTGATTGGTACTCAATGAGATCCTCTGCAGAATCGGACAATGTTTTAGAATCTACTCTCAACTTCAAAATCTATATAAAGTGATGCAGGATTACTGCTTCTCTGCCCAGTCCTCATCACTTTGTCGCGATCATATAGATCTCTCTCTCTCTCTCTCTCTCTCTCTCTCTCACAGACACACACACACACACACAAACATACACACACATAATCAAACACATTACTAATCTGTGTTGATTATAATTTTTCCAGAGACGTCGTTTTCTATTCATGTAACATACTCTATCCATACCTACATTTTCTAAGATAGTGATCCATTGACAAGAGAGCTTGTGGAGCTGGTGTCTCATCTTCAAGAAGGCATACGCATCCGGCATTAACCTTGGATAGAGACCAGAGTGACAGTAATGTCATACATAAAGCCGCTGTCTAAGTTACAATCTAGACATTTAGTGATAGAGAGATGATATCCTTTGTTGATTTACATGGATACTTTTGATCATATAACTTTCAGTAATGTCCCAATCTCTCGGTTTCCTCTACGTGCTAAGTGTCTGTTGGATTTCTCGTCTCTTTCGAGCGAGTTTACTGTGTATTGGACACTTACACCGTCTTGTTTTGTCTTTAGTACAGCATCGTTTTGTCTGTATTAGAGACTTAGAGTGTTGTTTGTTCGTCTT
>CM035435.1:103799429-103849429 GCA_020310875.1 Ceratopteris richardii
ATATGTATATTAGTTTCTCTTTACTGATTTAATTTCTTTTGTAGGCTCGAATGTTCACTAATATGTGAGCTTTTGGATAGCATATTAGAATCAATTGATTCTTTACGTAAAATAGACGATTCTAGTATTGTTGCTTCTTTCAAGTAACTATCATGTTGTGGAGGTGATTGCAATCCGGGCGGATCGGGTCCAATCGTAGCACACACACTGTATGAAGCTAGTGAGTGTTGGAAGGTTTATGTAATAAAAAAATGTGAAGGTGAAGATGAAGTTGGGTATGGGGGGAAGAGATTTCATGATTTGATTAGAGGAAGGGGAACATATGAATGCAAGATAATCACTTGAATATGAATGAGGAGGACAAAAGAAACCATTAACATGAATCAATTCGAAAAGGAAGAATGGTCCAAAAATATGGAGCTTCTTAAACACTTTCTAATTATTATTTACATTCATAGGTTCTTTTTAATGGAGTGAATGCATGATGAGAAAAAAAACTAAAACCACACATAGGAATGAGTCTTGAAAGGAAGAATGGTCTAAGAATGGAGCTTCTTATACACTTTCAAAACTAAAACATATACATGGGTGTTTGTAAAAGGTACGAATGCACGTGGGTCATGATTTATGAATAAAAAAGAAATTATTCTCTAAACCTTAATGGATCATCCTCACTAGTTCAACACAATACTGCAGAGCCTTCTCACACATAGAAAGAGATAGAAGGTGACATGTAAAAACATAGAAGAGACAAAGAGATAAGAGACATGAGGCATGAATTAGAAGATATTGTTATGAAAAACATATACATGAATGTTGTGAAACGTCAAGCTAATCATTCTACTGGTCAAAGGTGGTTCGCACGACCCTCTCACCATGACAGTTCAACCGAATGTCACACGTAAGAGGATAGGTCCCACTTCATTGACCCTATGTCTTTCTAGGATCGTAACGTGTTTCTAAAGAATTCTAAGACACAGAAAACCAACTCTAACTTGCTCACATGCTCCAATGAGGGTGAGCAAAGAAAGAGATACTGGGTTTATGAGCCTATCCTAGAGAAGAAGTCTAAAAATTGAATCTAGGAACTATGCTCTTACTAGCCCACCTTGGATCCTCACACGCTCAACTGAGGGTGATCATCTCAAGGAAACCATGTGCTAACAAGGGCCCTATGGATGCCTAACAATGATTCTCTAGGAGTTTGGAGGGGGGTTTATATAGTTTTTTGAATGAATTTGGGCCCTTGGATCTAGAGAAATCATGTTTTCAACCCTAAGATCGGCTTCTTTTGATTACAACCATTGGATTTATCAAATGGATGGTTAGGATTGGTTCTTTATATGATATCTAGGGAAAGGGGAGGAAAATAGGCGCCTTCATTCTCCACCATTGGATCTGGGGCTGATCTGGATCGTCGAATCAATGCAAACATCAATTTGGATAAGATAAGCTAATATCTTTGGAGAAACTTTGCATTATTGATCTTTGATCACCAAAAAAGGCTTATCCAGATGAAACAACTCGTGTATCCTCCTTGCTTTATGCTTTAGTGCATCACCTTGAATATGAGCTCATCTTGACCATACAACATGGTTCAATCATTGTTTGCCATGTGGCAGCCCTTCAAGCCTTCAATTTTCTTATTCTGGGAATCTGCAGTGACCTTGAAAACTAGATTTTGTGCTCTTTGACCCTTCAAATATCCTTTGATGAAGATAAAAGTTTGTAGGGCTATGTTTTGAAAGGCCTCGTTTAGGAATATGCAGAAAAAACTCCCATCCGAATCTCCCTTGTACAAGTTTGACTACATTTGGAAGCTTGCAAGGTGGCATTAAGGTGACTAGGAAGCTCTGATACCCTTGAAACTTTGTACAAATATGTAGGATCATATAATCTTTATACATGCCAAACCATATGGCTAACAAAAATTCCTATACAAGATTTTGTAGGGTCTAAGTGGAAAAATTACATTTTTTACAAAATGAACATGGCATATCAATATTCTAGAAAATCGATTTTCATGTGAAATTTGGCCTATAGGCTGCCTTTGATAGGCTTTACAAGTATATGAATTTTCATGTGATTTGGAGACATTGAAATTTTTGCCCTAATTTCCAAAGTTTGACCAGCTTTGACCGCTACTCTGGATTTGCTCAATTTCTTCCAAAGTTCACATGTGAACTCCCTTTGAGATCCTAGATGCATCTTGGACTTCTCAGGGAATTCTGGCTACCTTCACCGAATGTGTTCCTGTAGGCCTTCATGAGTGAGAGAGGAGAGAAAATCTCGACGACAACGTGCTAGCTCAAGAGACACGAACCTTATAGATGGCGAACTTGGTTACGTGGGAACTACTGTTGATATCTAAAAAATACCATCTTGTACATTCAAACAGGTAGAAAAAAGTTCATATTTTTTATGATAGAGTTTATTGTGTTTTTAAGCACGTAAAAACGATTTTTTGGTTTTATATATTTTGATAGGTCATTTTGAAGGCTGACTGGTTTGGAGACAAGCATAAAGGTAGTAATTCCATATTAAGAAAGGAATTATCTAGGTTTTGGCCAATTGATTCTTCCAAGGTAATAAGATCTACTAGAGAACCATATATTCTTCATAAGCATATTGAACAAGCATATTGAACTTCCTTGGTGGCGAGTGATTCATGCTCAACCTAGAAGTAGGTCATTGTTTGAACAATTTATTGTTACAAAGATAGAAGAAAGTCCTCTTGATGATTCACCATCAGATACTGATACATCAACATCTGAAAGAGAAATTAGAATCATTGTACATGATAATGATATTAATCTTTTTTAATGAGAAGGATAATACTCTACATGCTGACTCTAGTGATGATGAGGACGAATTACCAGAAATCCATATTAATCCATCAATAGATGATGTCATTCATAAGAACACAGATTTAGCAATAGAAGAAATAAATGAAATCAATAAAGATAATAAAGATGATACTATATTGATGTCTTACCAAAATGATGGCAATAATGAGAACATATGAGTAGATTAGATAGTAAATCCTACTCTAGTTATGAATCAAAAACTTGAATCATTTGAATGGACATGAGATAATATATTCTTCTTTATTCCAACAGAATATCAATGAATGCTACTAGAGAGATGAAATCATGTTCTTTTGAGTTAGAACATGAAGCTCGAGGGTATGCCTAAAATTTTATATGTAGATTTATTTTCGAGGAGCAAAGTTTTTTCATGTATGGATGCATACCGATGTGGATTCATGTGTATTATATGTATACATGTGTTAGTATGCACATATATGTGTTTCATGTATATGTACATGTGTGCATGTGTGGGATATATTTATACATGTGTAAGTATGCACACATGTATGTATGCATATGAATTTGTATAATATATGCAAGTGTGTTTATAATTTTTTATGCATGTATAAGTATACATGTGTGCATGTAGGCATGTATATGTGATGTGTATATAAGTATATGTGTATATGTGTAAATGTGTACATGTAAATATGTATGCATGTATATGTATACATGTATGCATGTATATGTATACATGTATGCATGTATATGTATACATGTATGCATATAGGCATGTATGTGTGATGCATAACGTATCTACTCCATCATTTTATATTTATGTATGTGTATCTACATGATGTGTATGTATCTTTATATATATTATGATCCTGATTGGTTGGAGGAGCTATATATAGAGGCATAAGGTTGGGAGGAGAGACATCTCTGTACTAGGTGGTTGGACAACTAGATGCAATGTGTACATATACTTCAATCATATGGCTAAAAGGCTCAATTAGGGCTTCTAAATTATGGTTTGTAAAACCCTAATATCAAAATTAGTGTTTTTGATTAGGGTTTTTTAAATGAGGTTTCTCAATTAGAATATGTATAATAGGATTTTTGAATTAGGATATATATATATATATATATATATATATATATATATATATATATATATATATATATATATATATATATATATATATATATATATATATATATATATATATATATATATATATATATGTATATATATACATACATGCATATTGTATGTATGTGTTTCTATATGTATGTATGCATGTGTATGTGCATATATGTATGTGGATATGATTATGTGAGTCTATGTGTGTGTACATATGATTATGTATGCGTATGTGTATATGAGTATGTGTATGTGTCTATGTGTGTAACTGCATGCATGTGTATGTGTGTGTGAAAATGTGCATGTATGTGTGTTTATGTGTAAATGTGCATGTATGTGTATGTGTGTAAATGTGCATGTATGCGTGTATATATGTGTGTGTATATAAATATGTGTATAAATATATATGTGTGTGTGTGTATATATATATATATATATATATATATATATATATATATATATATATATATATATATATATATATATATATATATATATATATATATATATATATATATATATATATTGTGTGTGTGTGTATATATAGTTACACATATAAAAATAGCAAATAAAAGCAATGCATTTCATGCATTATCATGACGATGAGCCATAAGTGTTTGCATCTCTTTTAGACACCACTTATATGACCACCCCATCCCAAATTCTATCTCTAGTGACCTAAATACATATTTTTTATCATTCTCATCATGCTCACTACAAAAGTAAAAGATAATCATGTAAATAAAACATAAGATATTTATATCAATTTATATGTAAAACGTATACTTACTTCCACTACAGGTGGAGAAGGGGCAGGTAGGAGTCACGTAATGCTCGCATTCTTCTCTTGAACTCCAATCCATTCCCTATATACACTATATTCCCCCTTGCCTCTATATCGCACTCCAGCCCTAGCGTGCCTATGCATGTCCTCATAGGCACCTGTGCTCTCCTCTCATGATCTATAGGTGGTATAGGTGTCCTAGAAATAGATAGATAAAAAAATAAAAATAAATAAGAATATGTATTATACTACCATTTAAAACAATTTGTGAAAAGAAAAACATACCTATGAGCAGATAGTTCTCTTCGCCCATGTGGAGCCGTAGAAGAGCCCTCCTCTAATCGCTAGGTAAGCATCTGGATCGTAAAATCCAGCTCATCATCATGCATCTTTGAGTACTCGTGCATGATGATCCATAAGGTATCAGGCAGAACTCTTGCTCTCATAAGACTTTTTATGAAAGTGAGTTTGGCCTTTCTCTTTCTCTACTAGGATCCATAATATTTGTACATATAAAAAAATGGGTTAGAAATCAATATATGTACATGTACATATGTATGCATGTATATGTATGTGTGTATATGTATATGTATATGTATATGTATATGTATATGTATATCTATATGTATATGTATATGTATATGTATATGTATATGTATATGTATATGTATATGTATATGTATATGTATATGTATATGTGTATGCATGTGTATGTGTGCACCGTGTAAGCATGTGTACGTATATATGCACGTGTATGTATGTGTGTGTGTTTGTGGGTAGGTATGCATGTGACTTGATATGCGTATACGTATATCTATGTATATGTATGTGTGTGTATATGTATGTGTATGCATGTGTATGTGTGTATGCATGCATATGTGTACATGCATGTGTGTAGCTATATGTGTGTATGTATATGTAAGTATGTAAGCATGTATGTATGCATATGCATGTGCATTATGTATGCATATGTATGCATGTGTGTGTATGTGTGTCTATGCATATAAGTATGTATGTATGCATATGCATATGCATACATATGCATTATGTATGCATATGTATGTATGTATGTGTACGTGTATGTCTCTCTATGTGTGTGTATGCATATATGTGTGTGTATGTGTGCATGTGTGTGTGCATGTGTATGTGTCTATGTGTGTATGTGTGGGTCTATGTGTGTATATATGTGTGTATCTATATATATGTGTCTATATGCATGTGTATGTGTGTGTGTAAATGTGTGTGGATGTATGTATGTGTGTGTAAGTGTGTATGTGTCTATGTGTGTATGTGTGTGTATATGTGTGCGTGTATGTGTGTGTAAGTGTGTATGTGTGTATATGTGTATGTGTGTATGTATGTGTGTGTCTATGTGAATGTGTGTATGTGTGTCTATGTATGTTTATATATGTGTGTTTATGCATGTGTATGTGTGAGTGTGTAAATCTATGTGTATATGTGTGTGTGTATGTGTGTGTATCTATGTATGTGTGTATGTGTCTATATGTGTGTGTGTGTGTGTATGCGTGTGTATGCATTTAAGCATGTATGTATGCATATGAATGGCATTATGTATGCATGTGTGTGTATGTGTGTGTATGTGTGTGTATGCATGTAACTATGTATGTATGCACACGCATATGCATTATGTATGCATGTATGTGTATGTGTGTGTGTATGTGTCTCTATGTCTATGTGTATTTATATATGTGTGTATGTCTCTATGTGTCTATGCAAATATGTGTATGTATGTGTCTAGTGTGTGTGTTTGTGGGTGTGGGTGTATGCGTGGGTGTGTGTGTGTATGTGGGTATGTGTGTGTCTATGTGCATATATACGTGTGTATATGTATATATGTGTCTATATGCATGTGTATGTGGGTGTGTAAATTTGTGTGGATGTGTGTATGTGTGTAAGTGTGTATGTGTCTATGTGTTTGTGTGTGTGTATATGTGTGTGTGTGTATATGTGTGTGTCTGTATGTGTGTGTGTAAGTGTGTATGTGTCTATGTGTGTATATGTGCATGTATATGTGTGTGTATGTGTATATGTGTGTGAGTCTATGTGTGTATTATGTGTGTATATATGTGTGTGTGTATGCATGTGCATGTGTGTGTGTAAATCTATGTGTATGTGTGTGTGTATATGTGTGTATGTGTCTATGGGTGTATGTGTGTGTCTATGTGTTTGTATGCATGTAAGCATGTATGTGTGCATATGCATGTCCATTATGTATGCATATGTATGCATGTGTGTGTATGTGTGTGTATGTGTGTGTATGTGTGTTTATGCATGTAAGTATGTATGTATGCATATGCATATGCATTATGTATGCATATGTATGCATGGATGTGTATGTGTGTTTGTATGTGTCTCTACTTGTGTGTGTATGCATATATGTGTGTATGTGTCTGCGTGTGTATGTGTGTATGTGTGTGTATGTGTGTGTCTATGTGTGTATGTTTGTGTGTGTCTATGTGTGTATGTGTGTGTATGTGTGTGTCTTTGTGTGTATATACATGTGTATCTATATGTATGTGTTTGTTTGCATGTGTATGTGTGTGTGTAAATGTGTGTGGATGTGTGTTTGTGTGTGTGTGTGTGTAATTGTGTATGTGTCTATGTGTGCGTGTGTATATGTGTGTGTGTATGAGTGTGTGTGTCTATGTGTGTATGGGTGTCTGTGTGTGTCTGTATGTGTCTATGTGTGTATGTGTGTGTATGTGTATGTGTATGCATGTGTATGTGTGTTTGTAAATATGTGTGTATATTTGTGTGTGTGTATGTGTGTGTATGTGTCTATGTGTGTGTATGTGTTTGTGTGTCTATGTATGCTTATGTGTGTGTCTATGTGTGTATGTGTGTGTCTATCTCTGTATATACATGTGTTTGTGTATATATGTGTGTGTATGCATGCATATGTGTGTGTGTAAATCTGTGTGTATGTGTGTGGCTGTGTGTATGTGTGTGTATGTGTATATGTATGTGTATGTATGTGTGTATGTGTGTGTCTATGTGTGCATATATGTGCATATGTGTATATTTGTGTGTGTATGAATGTGTATGTGTGTGTATGCATGTGTATGTGTGTGTATGCATGTGTATGTGGGTGTGGAAATGTGTGTGGATGTGTGTTTGTGTGCATGTCTATGTGTGTGTATGTGTCTATCTGTGTATGTGTGTGTATGTGTGTGTATGTGTATGTATGTGTGTGTGTGTCTATGTATGTATGTGTGTGTGTTTCTATGTGTGTATGTGTGTGTCTATGTTTGTATATATGTGTGTATGTGTATATATTTGGGTGTATGCATGTGTATGTGTGTGTGTAAATCTGTGTGTAAATCTGTGTGTATGTGTGTATATGTGTGTGTGTATGTGTGTGTATATGTGTGTGTGTATGTGTCTATGTATGTATGTGTGTATGTGTGTGTCTATGTGTGCATATATTTGTGTTTGTGTATATATGTGTCTGTATGTATGTGTATGTGTGTTTGTATTTGTGTGCTTATATGTGTGTGTATGAATGTGTATGTGTGTGTGTGCAAATCTGTGTGTGTGTGTGTTATGTGTCTATGCGTGTATGTGTGTGTGTGTGAATGTGTGTGTGTCTATGTCTATGTGTGTATGTGTGTGTGTCTATGTGTGTGTGTGTATGTGTCTATGTGTGTGTGTGTGTCTATCTCTATCTATGTGTGTGTGTGCATCTATGTCTATATGTGTGTGTCTATGTGTGTATATATGTGTGTGTATGCATGTGTATGTGTGTGTGTAAATTTGTGTGTATGTGTGTGTGTATGTGCATGTATGTGTCTATGTGTGTGTGTGTATGTGTGTCTGTCTATGTGTGTATGTGTGTGTTTCTATGTGTGTATGTTTATGTCTATGTGTGTGTGTGTGTCTATGTGTGTGTGTGTGTGTAAATGTGTGTGTTTGTGTGTGTATGTGTGTTTATGTGTGTACTTATGTGTGTATGTGTATATGTGTGTATGTGTCTATTTGTGTATGTGTGTGTATATGTGTGTTTATGTTTGTGTGCCTTTGTGTGTATGTGTGTCTCTTTGTGTGTATATATGTGTCTATATGCATGTGTATGTGTGTGTATGCATGTGTATGTTGGCATAATTTTGTGTATGTGTGTGTGTATATGTTTGTATGTGTGTATGTGTGTATGTGTATATGTGTGTGTGGGTGTCTATGTGTGTATGTGTGTGTGCCTATGTGTGTATGTGTCCGTGTTTGTGTGTGTGTCTATGTGTATATGTGTGTGTGTCTATGTGTGTATATGTGTCTTTATGTGTGTATATGTGTGTGTATGCATGTGTAAATTTGTGTGTAAATCTATGTGTCTATGTGTGTGGGAGCATACCTTTGCCTCTCTCGATGACCACTGCTAGGAGATTGTGTGTGCATGCTCTCTCTCTCTCTCTCTCTCTCTCTCTCTCTCTCTCTCTCTCTCTCTCTCTCTCTCTCTCTCTCACTCTCTCTCTCTCTCGTCTCACTCCCGACCCAAATGTGGCAGGAGAAATCGATTTTTTTTACATTCCAGAGTGTCGCTTATGCGATGCTCTGAAATCTGAAAACATCGCTTATATGATGCCCAAGAATTGCAATTAGTTTTCAAATGTCAATAGGAGTGTAGCTAATTAGCAATGATCTTTGCAACGGTGCAAGTTAGCATCGCATAAGGGATTCCTACATCGCTTATGCGACAAGACTTTTTTTTAATAAAAATAGTTTCATCGCTTATTCCATGCTTTAATCACATAAGCGAAGAAACATGCTTTTTTTCAATGGGGGGCATCACTATGCTCCCATTCTCTAGTAGTGGTGGTCATTGATGTCTATTTTAGGTAAGGCATTTACCAACGACATTGAGGATGCTTTCACTTTTAAAGTTTTCAACAAGTTCCATAAACAAGCTTACGTGTGTTTAGTCAATGCAAAACAATTAATACTAGTATTGCAATAAGCACAAGATCTTCCTTCTATTTATTCTCCTATATCTTCTCAACGGTATGCATCTCATTGTAATCCACATGAAAATCTGGTTCAAATTTGAATTTTGAGAAACAAAACTCCACTTCATCACTTCCAAAAGATGTTTAGTACCTTACATCCTTTCTCTTTGTGTGTGCACACTTCAATGTAGATTTGTGTACAAGTGTGCATAAGTGTATGTCTTTGTTCCTTTAAGTGTGTGTACCTTTTTGCATCTCACTACTTTCATCCTTATACCGATTGCGTTAATATCGTGATGCACGCCTTGTCTTGTTGACAATTAATCATCCTAGGGCATTTGAGAGACTATATTCTTGATCAAAATACTATATGTTTTGAAAATTAAATAATTCATCAAAATCACGTACAACAGTTTAACAAAAATGCCTAAGAACATGAGAAATCGGTTGTTCATTACGATTTGGTTCACCATTTGATTCCATTTTTAGTAGTTTTACTTTAATTTTACACTTACACATATGCAAGATTTCTTTTAATGATTAAGCAAGAAGTGGAGAAGAGCGAAGGAGTAGGTGAGGAAAATCTAAGATTTCTTTTTCGCATGCACCTTGAGGCATGTATAGACAATTTAGTAAGATGGTTGGGGGTGTTAAGAATATTTCTTTGTCTTTTTTCTTCCAGCATTCATTATAATTTATTCTTGTAGTGACTTCATGTCGTTCTTGCCCAAACCCTTTCACGCTCAAAACTTCTCAAATCCATAAATTCATCCTTTAGTGATTTGAATTGACCACGAGCTTCAAAAGAGAAAACTTGAACGTGAACGAAGATATAACAAAACGACGACCTACTACCTTATTTAGCATATCATGCTTATGAGTTAATCTTGACTTTGACTAAGACTCTTTTCAAAGACGTTGCACCAATCATAGAGTAAACGTAGGGGCAGGCATTCATGTAGATGAGGAAGTGGAATGTGGCACTCGTGTAGATGAGGATGTGCAATTTGACACTAATTGTTATCTACTGCTGAAGGTACCTTGGATGGGAAGAAGAGTATTGAAGATAGAAGAGTATTATTTTCCTATTCATATGATACTAATGCTGAAGTAGACTCCTCACGATTGAAGTAAAAATACTGATAATGAAATATAACATAATGATGTCAAAAAAGCTAAACCAATATGGAAGTATTCATGAAAACAAATCTTCATCTTATTTACTTATCATCTCTTCTTCTTTATCTTTGAAGTTCGTATTCTAGCATGAATAAACTGATTAGAGACTTAGACTGTGGCTAGACACCGTATATCTCTACTCAATTTCTCTTAAGAGGTGGCTCTAGTCCATATTGATCTAGCTGTCTTAGTTGTTCGATTTCCTCATCATCAAAATTATTCCTTAGAGTATTTTCTAGAATTTCAGCGATGTGATTCCTCTATCATAGATTTTTAACATCTCATTGATTCCACTACACCTAGCATGGGAAATCTTAAAGGATTTTTATGACACATTCAGATTCCATATGGGCATGGTCACACCTTCTTTTAAGATAGATGTGTGCATATTCATGGACCTATAATTTGAAACACATCCTATTATTCACTCAATCTTTGTAGATCTCTGCCTTGTCTTACCCATGACCTTTCAACTCGCAAAGAAAAAGACCCTTCTTAAAGAACAAAAAATGACCTTCAAATCTGCTAGAAATACAAGGTTCTAATGAGTAGGATGCTTACCATACCATAGTTTCTAAGCATGCTCTATTGTTTCGCAAGAGCTTCACAAAATGGTTCACTTTTTGTGATTCTCAAGTCTATACTACTTCTTTTTGAATCATGTCGATGATCGATGAGAATGGAAGCACACAAATAGCACAAAGAAGGAGAAGAAGCTTTGAGCACAAACCCTTGGAGTAATTCAGCGAAGAAGGAAGTTACAAGCTATGCGCATGAGCTACAAATTATGAAGAAAAGACCACTCATGGTCACATGAGTATCATACCAACGTAACTATGGTAGTAATTATCCCCCTTGGGATAAAACCATACAAGTGGCTGGGGTGTGAGTGTGAATGATATTATTACTGCTCAAGGGTGGTCAGGAGGTTGAGGATCCGACACAAGGCTATTCTATAAATGCTAATGCATCTGATTGACATCAATAATACAAAAGTGTCTCTTTTATGTGTCATATATTGTGTTTCCCCTTGTCTGCTCCAAGCTTTTCTCTTTTTGTTGTTCGTGTGATTGTGAAATCATTACTATATATATATATATATATATATATATATATATATATATATATATATATATATATATATATATATATATATATATATATATATATATATATATATATATAAGCATGTGTGTGTACATTTCATATAATTTCAGCTCTTTAGCTCGTTTCATTATTTAACGGCGCTGATCATTTATTTATTCCATGTACTTCTTTTTCCGTCAGGTAAGAAAAAGTCGACTGATAGTGAGAAATTTTCATTTCTGTGGAGAAGGCATAGAAAATAAATAAAAAAGAAAACAAAAATACATCATATCAAAACGTATATACCATCAAACTTTATATACGAATGCGTCAGGCTTATGCATTAGTGATTAATTACTCTGTTGCTATATTGGGAGCTGGAGCTGCTTCCTGCTCTCTCTCTCTCTCTCTCTCTCTCTCTCTCTCTCTATATATATATATATATATATATATATATATATATATATATATATATATATATATATATATATATATGTATATGTATGTATGTGTGGATCTATTTCATATGATTCCCACTCTTTAACAAGTTTGATTATTCAACGGCGCTGATCATTTCTTTATTCGATCTACTTCGTTTTCTGTCAGTTAACACTTAGTAGACTAACACTTAGTAGACTGGACTGACAGTGAGGAAAACTCATTTTTGTAGAGAAGGCATAGACATTAAAAAAGGAAAATATCATATAGTCTACCTCAAACTGCATATACCAATGAGTCAGGTTAATGCGCTATTCATTACTTACTCTGTTGCTATATTGAGAAGGTGAAGCAATCTTTTATTTTTGTGTATGGATGTGTGTGTGAGTGCGCATGCGTGTTTCATACGAGTCCTCCTCTCCTAAACTGGTCTCATCATTCGTTGGCATTGATCATTTTTTTCCATGTACTTCGTTTTCTCTATACGTTCTTGTTTACATTCATTGGTTCACAGGGGAACTTGTGATGCCATTTTATGCCTCCAAGAAGGCGTTTGTGCTATGAATGATACATAGGAAGTGGTCGGACTAGAGGATAGTGCAAGTCACTGCTTAGGTCTGAGCCTGCGTAGCCTAGTGGTTAACACTTTGAAGCTGTGGGAGGAAGTCCTAAGTTCAAGTTTTGGCTGGACATATCCATGAATCTCTCATGATGAGTGCCTCTATCTTACGAGATTGGGTGTGTGAGTGTGTATTTCCAATTCATCATACTCTCAAAAAAAAAATTCCTTGTTTAGGTTGAAACTTAGACATTGATTGATAAAGGCAATGTTAGATCTTGATGATTGAACTTCCACTAGAGTTCCAGTTGTTTTTTGTTTCCTGCATGGGGTACGTGTCTAGTGAAATCAAGGTTATTATCAATCACTTTTGGCGATCGGCTTTGTCCATCATGGAGACTTGGAACACATCCTTGGCTAGGATTTAAAGGTTGCACCAAACATGTTAGCATTGTTACGAGGAAGGAGATAAGGAAGAGAGCTCACACACACACTCTCTCACTCTCAAGGAGAAGCACACACTCAGATTGAGGCAAGGAAGAATGATCTTCTTCTTCTTCTTCTTCTTCTTTTTCTATTACATAGAAATGAATGTACAAGAATGACCCAAAAAAAACAAGAATACAACAAGTGCAATATATAAAGATCAGTACATGAGGAAAAACCTAATGTCCATGAATGAGTGAGCTGGCAAGGAACAAATGTTCCATCACTCTCGATAGATAAATCTAGTAAAGCTCAATGAAGAATCCTTGACATATACCGGCATAACCACTATACATGTCAAAGAAATGAAAAACTACTACATTTCATCCTGGATCATCACATGTTGAGCTTGATATCTCAACACTCCCCCTCAAGCTTAATGCCATATCCTCTAATCCAAGCATCTCCTAAACTTCTTCAACTTCTCAGCTCCAAGTGCTTTGGTGAAAATATCAGAAAATTGCTCATCTATTCTCACATAAATAAGATCAATATCACCTGCTAATACCTTGTCTCTGATGAAGTGATAATATACCTCGATATGCTTTTTTCTAGCATGGAAAATAGGGTTTCATGCTAACTTTATGCTGCTAAGATTATCACAATAGATAGTGATAGGCTTTTGCACTTCCACACCTAAATTTGCAAGTAACATCTCCAGCCATGATGCCTCACATGCTTCCATTGCAGCACCTCTATACTTAGCCTCTATATTGGACAAAGCAACAGTGGGTTGTTTCTTGCTGCTCCATGTAACAGCTACACTCCCAAGTGAGAATAGAAAGCCACTAGTAGATCTTCTATCTGAAATGCTACCAGCCCAATCTGCATCGATGTATCTATAAACCTGCAAATCTACACCAGCCTCATAAAACAATGCATAATCCAAAGTAGCACTCACATAACGTAGAGTGCACCTCAAAGCATCCAAATGTGGCTTCCTGGGAGCTTGCATAAATTCACTTTCAAGTCCAACAGTATAGCTTAGATCAGGCCTTGTAATTGTAAGATATATAAGACTTCCCACAATTTTCCTGTACATAGTATCATTTTCCAATGCTTCACATGATGTAGTATCCAACTTCAAATTCTGATCTAATGGCATAGAAATTGTCTTAGAACCAGCCATACCATACTTTTGCAGCATATTCAAGGCATATTGCCTTTGCAACATCCCTATACATGTTTTTGTATGTATAAACTCAATGCCCAAGAAATAGCGTAGCACACCAAGATCTTTCATGTCAAATTCGTGCATAAGAAGTTGCTTTATCTCTTTGATGCTCCCTTCATTATCACCACCTACAATTAGGTCATCAACATAAATAGCCACAATAGTGATGCCATCATCAGCCTTCCTTGCATATAGTGAGTGACCTGCATCACACATAGGAAACCTAATGTTGGTTACGTAATCAGCAATCCTTACATTCTATGCACGAGGGGCTTGATTCAGCCCATACAAAGCCTTTTGCAACTTGCAAATATAGTCTGGATGCTTTGAATCGTCATATCCTTGTGCTTGGTCTATATATACTTCTTCTTGTAACTCACCATGTAGGAAAACATTCTTCACATTCATCTCATGCAAAGTCCATCCTTTTGTTGTAGCTAATGCAACAAGTGTCCTGACAGTAGACATTTTAGCTACAGGGCTGAATGTTTCCTCATAATCAATGCCATATGTCTGTGCATATCCTTTAGCTACCAATCCTACTTTACACCTGCTTATGCTACCATCAACATTATGCATTACCTTGTAAACCCATTTGTAGCCTATGGGTTTCTTCCCTTGTGGCAATGGAGTCAGCTTCCATGTACCATTTCCATAAAGTGCAGCCATCTCCTCATCCATAGCTTTTTCCCAATCTGCAATTCCAATTGCATCTTCGAAGCAAGAAGGTTAAACATCTTGTATTAACTTTGTCATGTAGGCACAATGATAAGCCATGTAACTATCATATGTCAATTGTTGTACTGAATTCCGCATCCTCCCAGATCTTCTTGGTCCTGGGTCACTTCTCCTTGTATCATCTGCATGTGCCCTTCTTACTCCGGGATTCTTCAGAGAGGGCAATCCAAGTTCCTCATCAAGACTCTTTTCTGAACCGCTTGAATCCCCATCAACCTCTTCAAAACTTGCACATGTTTTATGACCAATAGAAAGCTTTTCTTTACCTTTCTTGGATGTATTTAATGAATTTGGTAGACTGAAATTTCCATGTAATCTTCCACTCCATGGATTTGAGTTGGAACTATTGCTTGGTGATGCATCCGGTCCACTTAAAACCTGAGATTCTGCACTTGATTTTTCAGCATTTTCTTTGTCATTTGGTTCAAGATTGAGTCCTTGTTTGGCATCTATATAGAAGCTTGACATTTCATCAAATACCACATCTTTGCTCACCTTTACCTAACGTGTGAGTGGGTTATGACATTTATATCCCTTTTGCTCAAGGGAGTATCCAATGAAGACACACTTTTCTGCTTTTGGATCAAGCTTCGTCCTCAATTCATTTGGGACATGTACATATGCAATACAATAAAAAACTTTCAGATGTGATAAGTTTAGCTTTTTACCTATAAACTTGTCTTCACGTGTAACTTGATGTACAACAACACTCAGAGTTTTGTTCATGATGTATACAACAATATGCACAGCTTCTGCCCAATAACAATGAGGCATATTATTCTCAACCATCAAGGCTGTTGCTATTTCTTCAATATGTCTATTTTTGCATTCAGCAACACCATTCTGTTGTGGTGTGTACCTGCATGAAAACTAATGCCAAATTCCATGATTTTTTAGAAAACTCATGAATGCAGTTGACATGTATTCACCTCCTCCATCAGATCTTAATGTTTGAATCTACTTCCGTGTCTGCTTTTCCACCATAGCTTTAAAATTTTGGAAGTGAGTGAACACCTCGCTCTTCTCTTTCATGAAATATACCCATACTTTGTGTGTATGGTCATCAATGAAAGTAACATAAAACCTAGAACCACCCATAGATGTGGTGTTTGTTGCACCCCAAAAATCTATATGTACTACTTCTAGTACATTCTCACTAACATGCTTGTCATGTGGAAATGATGGTCTTGACTATTTACCAAATTGACATGTTGCACATACCTTTTGCATTTCTGCAACTTTGAAATTTGGTAGTCCATGGACAATCTCCTTTGACGGCATCAATTTCAGCCTTTGCAAGTTTGCATGTCCAATCCGTTTGTTCCACATCTCTATATCTGCAATAACTCTTGCACCTTTTGCAAACATGGCTGCATTCATTTCAGGAATCTTCACATTTGAGGTGAACATCCTACCCACTTTTTTTCCTTTGGCAACCAATTGTCCATCCTGCTTGTACTCTTCTACATATAATCCATCATCATTGAACCCAACTTGTAATCCCTGGTCAAACATTTGTCCAACAGAAACCAAATTCTTTGTTACATTTGGAACATGAAACACATCAGCAAGATGTTTTACCTTCCCATCCTCCATAGACAATGTTATGTTTCCTGTATGCTCAATAGGATGCGATGTAGGATCACTTGTTTCAACATATCCAGGAACTGGCATTTTCTGCAAACTACTAAACCTTTCTCCATGACTCGTCGTGTGATTTGAAGCACGTGAGTCAATATACTAGACATTATAATTCGATTTTGAAATACCGGCAGACATCGTGGTGTTGAACCATGAAGAGCTTCTTAGGATAATCGGCACTTGTGGATGCATAGTTGTTTTGCTGCTTTCCGTTAGTTTGATTCTTCAACTTGCAATCACGTTCAAAGTGTCCATGTCTACCACAAATCCAACATCCTTTACTATCATTACCTAATTTATTTCTTTGGAAATTTATGCGACCTCTTTGGCTCCCCCTGTCTCGAAACTATCGTCTTCCACATCCATGATTCTATTGTTGACCTTGGTGTTGGTTATTGTTTCCTCTTCCACTTCCAAAACCTCTACCTCTTCTTCTTCCTCTGCCATAGTGGAATACCTGCTCAGAACTAGATTTTCCTTGGGATTTTGAGTCCTCACCAAGATTCTTTTCTTCAATAATCAGCATACATACCAGATCAGCAAAATTTGAAATATTTTCCCTCATCTGTATAGAAGTTTTGAACTGCTTATATGTAGCTCCTAAACCACAAAGACACACTTCCCTCTTATCATCATCATCTACATTCATGCCAACAGATGCAAGTGACTCACATATGCTTTTGATTTTCAAGGTGTAGTCACTTACCGACATGCTCTTCTTCTCCAATGTATGCAGCTCGTTCTTGAGTTGCAATTTCCATGCCTTTGTATTGGTCTCATACAATGTGACCAAACTATTCCAAGCACTACAAGGAGCAGTTCTGCTTGAACAGTGTTGCACTATGATGTGACAGTTCGATCTAAAAAAAAAACACAGTTTTCGTGTATCAACAATACACGGAATCGCTTGAAATTCTGGATCTGGAGTATATGAGTGTTTCCAAACACAACGCAAGTTACAGTTTTTGAAAATGACCTAGTTTTTTACGAGCCCCACCTTGTGGGCTCGAAACAGAGGTCCAGATGGCTCCAAAACTTTGATCTGAAACTTCTACCTTCACATCAATTTTCATAGCAAACAGAGGTCATTTGTGAATCGCATTTTCTCCATGCCTTGTTGTGTACTCTTCACCGTCGCCTTCTCCACGAGCTCTCTATTGCCACACTGGCTCTAATACCATGTCATGAGCAAGGAGATAAGGAAGAGAGCTCACACACACACACTCACTCTCAAGGAGAAGCGCACACTCAGATTGAGTCAAGGAAGAATGATGTTCTTCTTCTTTTTCTTCTTCTATTACATAAAAAGGAATGTACAAGAATGACCCAAAAAACAAGAATACAACAAGTGCAATATATAAAAATCAGTACATAAGGAAAACCTAATATCCGCAAATGAGTGAAGTGGCAAGGAACAAATTGCCGTCTCTCTCCGTAGATAAATCTGATAAAGCTCAATGAAGTATCCCTGACATATATCAGTGTGACCACTATACATGTGAGAGAAACAAAAAACTGGTACGTGTCATTCTGGATCATCACATGTTGAGCTTTATATCTTAACAAGCATCGCAAGGTACTATTCGATAGAACGAAATGATAGTCCAATGCAGCACGCACACTTTACGGTATAGAACTATGGCATAAGCATAATCTGTTGTCGAGGTTTATTGTTCAACTTTCGAAATAAAGATTGTGATTCTGTGTTGCCTTTTGTGTATAGGTATTTATGTAGGATATAGGAAGTTCAAGATGTAGCACAAAATGGAAGCATGAAGGGAAGCAGAAAATAGCATAAACTGTGAAGATGATAGAGCAGAGTAGACTCACAAGACTAGATAAAAGAAGAGAAGTTCTATGTACAAAAAAGTCTCTACATTCACAATCATGGAGTATCAACAACTCCCTACAAAAATGAATTACTAAGCTCTTTATGTAGAATTTTGGAAATGAATATTTACGAACGATTTTCTTGTACAAAAGTAGTGAGGAATATTTCAAGTACTAAAGGAATGGATAATAACTAAAAGGTTGCTCAACGACTTTTTTACAAAAATATTGGATGTAATTTTAAAGCACTAAAAGAGTGGTCAACTTTTGGATGAATCCCTTTTACAAAAAAAAAAGGGTAATATGTAAAGTAAAAAAGGATGGGTAATATGTAAAGTGGTAAAACTTTTCCTAAATTTAATGCGCAACATTCTGCCTCTCAAGCTTTGCTTGAATATTCTAGCAATCCAACCATTTGTTTGAATCTTGGTATCTTTGTTCCATCAAGAGCTTTTGTCATCATATCTGCAAGCTGATCTTTTGAAGATATAAAAGAAATGTTCATCTCTTGGAAACTACCTTCTCACGAACATAATGGTAATGAACTTTGATATGTTTGGTACGTGCATCAAAACTAGATTAGCTGCCAAATGTATACTGCTCATATTGTCACCATAAATTTGTGGAGTTATATAAAGAAGATGTAAATCTTCAAATAACTTTTTGAACCACATTACTTCACATGTCAATTCTGCAAGCACACGATACTCTACTTCTGTAGATGAAAGCGCCACTATTGGTTGTTTCTTTGAACCCCAAAATTTAAGCCAATTTCCCATAATTAATATTTAGCTACTTGTGCTATGTCAATCATCTTTATTTCGTGCCCAATGTGCATCACTAAAAGATTTAATATCAAGATTAGTATCATGTGAATAAAATAAACCTTTAATCAAAGTGCCTTTCAAATAGCGTAGCACACGCTTAGCCGCATTCCAATGTACATCTATAAGCTTGTGAATGAACTGTGAAAGTACTCCAACTGCATAACCAATATAAAGTCGTGTACTTATAGTGTACAACAATGATCCAATCAGTGATCTATACATGTCTACATTTTCAAAATGAACACCATCATGTATACTCAATTTTACATTAGGATCCAAAGGATTTGCAATTGCTTTACATTCTCACAAACCAAACTTTGGAAGCAAAACACATATGTACTTCGTTTGACTCAACCATATACCATGTTTATCATAAATAACTTCAATTCCAACTGCATAATGTAAAATCCCGAGATCTGAAATCTTAAACTCCTTACCAAGTTTCTTCTTAATTTCATCAATCTCATCAATAAAACTTCGTGTAATGATAAGATCATCAACATAAAGGCAAATATGCACACATTGATGTGTTACAAACATAACATATAAAGAAGGATCTGCAACACTTGGTTTGTATCCTTGAGCTTGCAAATATCTTACTAATCGATGATTCCAAGCTCTAGGTGCATGCTTCAAACCATATAGCACTTTTGTTAGCTCGCAAACAAAATTTGGATACTCTTTTTCTTTAAATCCTTCTGGTTTCTCCATATAAACCTATTCTTGAAAGTGCCCATTCAAAAATGCATTTTTAACATCAAGTTGAAATATATTCCAAAATTTACTTATTGCAATACTTAAAATTGTTTGTATAGTTGGCATTCTTACAACTTAGCTAAATGTCTCTTTGTAGCCAATTCCATATGTTTGCGGAAAACCTTTTGCAACTAACCTTTTCTTGTACCTAAAAATAGAACCATCACTATCTCTTTTAATATGAAGTACCCCCTTATTTCCAATTACCTTCATCTTATTATCTCATGGTACAAGCTTCCATGTGTTGTTCTCATACAATGCATCTATCTCTTCTTGCATCACATTTGACTAATTAACATTTGATTTTGCATCTTCGAAACATGTAGGTTCCTGCTCTTTAATAATTGTTGACACACAAGCTGAATGTGAAACACAATAAGACTCAATATACCTTTGTGTTAGCCTTCTTTCTCTTGAACTTGTCTCAAGTTCAAGTTCATGTTTTATCAAATCAGATTTAGAGCTTTCATCAATTTCTACATCATCACTTATCTCAACAATCTTTGCTTTACCTTTTCCTTTGTTTTGATGTAGGTGATAATTTTTCTTCATTATGACCATTCTCATCTTTTGAGCTCACTCCCGTAGTATCATGTAAATGATCCTCAAGTTCTTCTTGCATTTCTTCTT
Organism: Ceratopteris richardii; assembly: GCA_020310875.1. Taxonomy (NCBI): domain Eukaryota; kingdom Viridiplantae; phylum Streptophyta; class Polypodiopsida; order Polypodiales; family Pteridaceae; genus Ceratopteris; species Ceratopteris richardii. Next base: position 103,820,470 of record CM035435.1, read on the forward strand.
GAACCAGCAAAATTGGATCTGTATACCAAGACAATAACTCATAAAAGCGTACATCCGGCTAATAATCATTTCCTTCCTTATTGGATTATAACACTTATATCCTTTTTGATAATCTTCATAACCAATAAAAATACATTTTCTCTGCTTTTGGCTCTAATTTAGGTCTCAATGCATATGGAACCATAGTGAAACACACACAACCAAACACACACAAGTGATCAATATCATGTTTCCTATTATACCAAACCCCAAAAGGAGTTACATTATGTGTTGTAGATGTTGGCATACAATTCATCAAATATACTGTTGTATTTACCACTTTAACCCAAAATTTCAATGGCATATGCTTTTCATTCAGCATTGCTCTTGCTATTTCAAAGAAAATCATTAAACATTCTTGAAAAATATTCACTACCACCATCAGATTTTAACCTTTTAATGCCCTTTTCGGTTTTCTTTTTGGCTGTTGCATTGAGTTTGACAAATAAATCAAACACATTGCTCTTATTTTTAAGAAAATACACAAAATTCATTCGACTAATGTCATCCACAAAAGTAACATAATACTTACTATCTGCAAGTGATGGTTCCTTCATAGGACCCCAAACATCAGTATGCACCAATTCGATTAAATCCCTGCTTTGCAATTTTACACTAGAAAAAGGATGCCTTGCTTCCTTACCAAAGTGAAAAGCATCACACAAATGTATCATATTTTGTTTTGAGATATCTGGTAAACCAACAAAAATCTTTCTTTTAGCCATGTCCTTCAACTTATGTACATTCACATGTCCTATTCGCTTATGCCATAACTCAATTTGAGAAATCTTATTATTACCAACTGAATAATAAGAAACAAAATTAGGAGTTACATCCAACATAAAAAGTCTTCCTTGGCATTGAACTTTTGCCAAGAGTTTATAGTTTTGCTTTCGATTTTCAACATAACATCCAGATTTGTTGAACCGTACTTGATAGCTACGTTCTACCATTTGACCAACTGAATTAAGGTTTTTAATTATAGAAGGTACATGAAGGACATCTTTGAAAAGTTTGTTGTCTTTTTTATCTTCAAAAAACACATCTCCAACTTGCGCTATTTTATGCATTGAACTCTCACATGTTTCAAATTTAGCATCAAACAAAGATGCATGTAAATTAGCAAACCAATCACCGTTATTGCTCATATGATAAGTACATCCACTATCAACATACCATACATTATTGCTATGAGTTGGACCTATATTCACATTCATCATTAGTACATTTTCATGATTTTATTCCTGAACAAAATTATCCTATGTATGATTTTGCCTTGCATATCCATCTCGCTCTTGATTATTCCACCAATCACGAGATATATGTCCACCTTTTCACAACTATAACATGTTATACCTGAATTACCTTGATACACAATACATCCTCTGCCACGATAGGAATATCTCCCCGTACCATGCATATTCATTTATGAGCTACCAGCATCATAATTTTTGTTTGTCTCATTTCGACCTCGATGACCTTTGAAAGTTCCTCTTCTACCACCTTTGTGACAATGTTGATTTCTAGCATAAAGTGCATGACCTACACTACCTTTCTGCATAGACTATCCACCACTAATATTAAGTTCTTGTGTTATCATAAGTGAAACCAACTCGTCAAAATCAGGCAACTCCTCTCTCACAGATACAAAAGTTGTAAAACCTTTCCATTTCTCATCTTCCTTTAAACCACTGAAAACAAATGTGACTAAATAGTCATATTCTGTTGGTGTAAATTACAAGCCTACACATTTGGCTTAAAGGATGCAGTGAAGTCTATACACACATGAAGAAGCATATGAACATATGCTAGTGGTTAATTACCACTTTATCTCATTGTAAAAGTCAAATTGACTTGGAATCTCTTGTAATCACCTACCAAAAGAATTCGTGGAGAAATTATTTGTTTGATTGAAAGAATATCTCCAAGCATTTAGGAGCTTGATCATAGGGAGCCAAAAGTTTGAATTTGAATTCAAATTTTTACTCACTCCTTATAAAAATGGACATGAAAAGTCTCGAGGAGGTGAGAGCACTCCCGAGCCTAGCATTACTGATTTTTGAGTGTGTGTGAGGTCTACTCTCTAGCCCACACTTCTCTACACCATTTTGCAATGATATTCATGCCAATGGAGTTGTATACAAATGTTCATTAATACATACATTCACATTGTCCATCTCTGAGTTCTCTGTTAGTCTACTCAAAAGTCTATCAACTTGTCAAGGCAATATCTCGGTCAATTCTTCACCAAATTCAGTGATTCAAATCTTGTTAGATTCCGCTTGAGGTAATCTACATGCTGTCAAAGTTTGAAGACATTCTATTTTGCCATTATGGAGAAATCTGCATCGAGGTGATCTCTGGTCATTTTCTACTACAGTCCTAAAAAGTCTAGGGTATAGCTTAACTTGCTAAATTGATTTCTCTTAGCATAGTTTATCATTTTACATCATTCCACTTGGAATAGGTAGCTTACTAAGCTAAGAAGATACCCCTAAAAGGAATTTTTCCAATTCCTACTGTGCTGGTCATACTGAGCAAAATACCCAGCAGGTGTTAAGACATAAATAGAAGGTTCTCTTGAGTTTGTGACTTCCAAAGTTATCTGTTTTGATTCAATCATTACACACATCATTTCCAAAGTACATAGGACATTTTATGGTGTCATTGGAAAGCTAAGGAGGTCTAGTTATCAACTCTGAAGCAAAAGAAGGCTGGTATAAAGCAGGTTTAGCAGTACCTACTCAGTCTCTTGGAGCATCCATCCATCTTTCCCAAGAGTGGTATCAGAGCAAACTAAGGTAAAATGGGAGATGGTTTTCCTTCATTCATTGATAAATTGGACAGGAACAACTATCAAGCATGGTCTCTAAGGATGAAGACCTACCCACAAGGAAGGAGTCTCTATGGATACATCCCAGGAGATGAGGAATTGCCCTCATTCAAAATAAGAGGATTACCAACCAAGGAAGAACATGAAAAGCTCAACACATGGTGTGCCAAGGATGCATTGGCAAGGTCTTATTTACTCAACTCTATATCTGATTTTCTTTTTCCACATATTAGAAATTGTAAGACATCCCAAGAGACTTGGGAAACCTTGTCATCATATTTTTCCTCCAACACAAGGGCTAGGAAAAATCAGTTGTGGATTGAATTCACAACATTAAGGAAGCAACCTAAGCAGGCTGTTTCAAAATTTGTGACCAAGATTAAAGATGTAGTAGATCAGTTAGCAAGCATAGGAGAAGAGATTGAAGAAGAACAGATTGTAAGGCAAGTGATCAATGGGATCAAGGCTGATGACAAATAGGAAAGCTTCACCACAGCTATGGATCTTTACATTGACATGCACACTCAAGATCTTACAACTCTCATGGGACAATTATTTACTCATGTAGCAAAGCTCAACAAAAATGGAGACACATCCAAAGGTAATAACTCTTCTGCCCTATACACTGACAAGAATTCTAAAGATAAAGGCAAAAGCAAGAAGGTGGACGATGAAGGCTCTACTTCTCAAGCCAACTATGCAGGGAGAGGTAGATCTTCAAGAGGAAGGGGCAGAGGAGGTAAGCAAGGTAGGGGGAGATCTTATAACTCTTCACCATGCAACATTTGTGGTCTATCAAATCATAATACAGATGAGTGTTTCAGGAATTACAAGAATCAGAGAGGAAGAGGATACTAAAGAGTTGGCTACTCATAGTCAAGAGGTAGGTTCAACCATCACCAAGGCTACAACAATAACTACAACAAAAACTACAACAATAATTACAATGGCAAATACCAAGGAGGATTCAAATCCAGGAAGCATTACAACAACTATAGAGAGGAGCAGGATGACTCTCTTCTAATCATGAACATGGCTTCAAAATCAGGTACAAATGATGATCACCTATTCTACATTGACTCAGGATGTTCAAATCATGTGGCTGGCATTGTAGCATTACTCTTTGATCTTGAGGAACCAAAAGGTAAGCATCAAGTCCAAACAGGTGATGACACAAAGCATTCTGTAGTTAAAGTTGGAAATGTTAAGACTTGTGATGGAAATCAGAATTTGATGAGTGTTGGTCAGATTGTGGCGAAAGGTTTGCAGGTCAAATTCAACCAATATGGAGCATATGTGGAGGATCCAAAACATGGGTTCAAGAGGATTACAAAAGGAGAAAAATCAGGTAGACTTTTCACTTTTGAGTTAGAAGATACAAAGAACATTGCACTATATAGTTATAAAGATTAGACACTTTCAGAGCTTGAGATTTGGCACAAAAGGTTAGGGCACATAGGAGAAAGAACCTTGAAACAAATGTGCAGGAACCAATGTGTGCTTGGGATACCTAATGTATCCAAGCAACATATGATTTATAAGTGTGGTGCTTGTCAATTTGGGAAGTCTAATAGGTTACCCTTCTCAAGGAAAGGAAACATGCATGAAGACTACCTAGAGCTTGTCCACACAGATGTATGGGGACCAAGCAAAGACCCCTCAGTCTCAGGTTCAAGGTACTATGTATCTTTCATTGATGATTATAGCAGATGGACTGTATTGTACTTTATGAAGCACAAGGATGAGGTATTTAATTGCTTTAAAAAATATCTTGCATTAGTTGAAAACCAGACAGGAAGGAATTTGAAGAGGCTAAGGTCAGATGGAGGAGGTGAGTACTTCTCCAATGAATTTGAAGACTTCTTGCAGGACAGAGGCATCAAAAGAGAGATAACCACAAGGTATTCTCCTCAACAGAATGGGGTAGCTAAGAGAAGAAATAGGTTAGTTGTTGAGATAGCTAGATCTATGCTTAATGAGAAAAGGTTACCTAACTATCTATGGGCAAAGAGTGTTTCCACTGCCACTTACCTCATAAACAGGTTACCATCTAAGTCTCTTGATGGTATGACACCCTATGAAGCATGGCATGGTAAGAGACCCTCACTAGACAATTGCAAAATATTTGGATGTGTAGCATATGTACACATTCCTTCTCAGATAAGAGGTAAGCTAGACCCAAAGGCTGAAAAATGCATCCTTATTGGGTATGATTTAAATCAAAAAGGTTACAGGTTTTATAATCCCGTCAATAAGGGATTCATGGTAAGCAAAGATGTTGTCTTTGATGAAAATGATTCTTGGTATGAGAATGAATGCAGGAAGGTCAATTTACCCTATGATTTGGAAGAGGAATTTCCAAGTCTTACAAAGGAGGAACCTACTTAGAATGAAGCCTCAAGTTCAGATGATGAAGATACTATCAATCTTGAAGAATTCAAAGCATGGAAGTCCAAAGACAAAATGAAGATGAAGAAGCTTGAAGACATACCTCAATCTTCAACTCAACCATTTAGAAGATCACAAAGAGAAAGCAAGAAACCTATCAGATATGGGTATGATACATCTCTTGTTACTAAACATTATGTTCATCTTGCCAAAGATTTGTCAAATGAAGAACCAGGATCATATGAAGAAGCAATAACCAAATCAGAATGGAAAGAAGCTATGGATGAGGAGATTGATGCCCTCAAAGAGAGTGACACATGGGAGTTATTACCTAAGAAGGACTCAATGAAGGTAACATGATCCAGATGGATCTACAAACTTAAAAGAAATTATGATGGCACAATTAATAGGTACAAAGCCAGATTGGTAGCCAAGGGTTTTGCACAAACCCAAGGCATTGACTATGGGGAGACATTCTCACCTGTGGCCAAGATGCCAACAATCAAAGTGTTGGTAAGTGTGGCTCCATCAAAAAATTGGAATATGCACCAATTGGATGTCAAGAATGCTTTCTTGAATGGATGGATTTCAGAGGAGGTATATATGTCACAACCTCCTGGCTATGAGGATCCTAAGAAGTTAACATATGTTTGCAAATTGAAAAAGGATTTATATGGATTGAAGCAGGCACCTAGGGCATGGAATTACAGGTTAACTACATATCTCCAAGACCAAGGATTTGTCATGAGCAAGGCAGATACTTCTCTGTTCATCAAGAGAAGTAATTCAGAGGTAATATACCTTTGTGTTTATGTTGATGACATCATCATTATAGGTAATGATGTCAATGGAATCAGATATATCAAAAGTCAAATGATGAAGGAGTTCAAGATCAATGATCTTGGTCTTTTGAAGTATTTTTTGGGACTTGAATTAGTCTACACTAATTCAGGGATATATATTACTCAGAAAAAGTATATGCAGGACATGTTGAAGAAGTTTCAATTGTAGGATGCCAAAGTAGCAAGCACTCCAATGGAGGTAAACCTAAAACTAAGTGCCCATGAAGGTGATGAAGTCAATGACATTACAACTTATCAAAGTATGGTGGGTAGTTTGAACTATGCTACCTTAACAAGGATAGATATTGCATATGGAGTTAGTGTGCTAAGTCAATTTATGCACAAGCCAAGGATACCTCACTTAGAGGCTGCCAAGAGAATCCTGAAGTATCTCAAGGGTACACAAAACCATGGTTTGTATTTCCCTTACACTTCAGATATTGATATCAAAATTTATTCAGATGCAGATTGGGCAGGATGCAAGAATGATAGGAGGAGCACTTCTGGATATATTTCTTTTGCAGGTGACAAACCAATTTAATGGTCTTCAAAGAAGCAACGTACTGTTGCTTTGTCTTCCACAGAGGCAGAGTATAAAGGGCTAGCTAATGCCACACAAGAAGCAATATGGATTAAGCTTTTGTATACAAAATTGGGATTATATACTAGGTCACCAATTATCTTTGGAGATAATACAAGTTCTCTTCACCTTGCAGCTAATCCTATTTATCATGCTAGGACCAAACACATAGAGGTCCATTACCATTATGTCAGAGAGAAATTGATAAGCAAGGACATTCAACTAACCTATGTATCAACCAACATGCAATGTGCAGATTTTTTGACTAAAGCTTTGGATGGAACCAAACTTTGCAGGTTCAAATCCATGATTGGATTTCAGGATATACTTGAAGATTGAAGATGAAGACTTAAGCCAAAATGCTTGGCTTGAGGGCGAGCTGTTGGTGTAAATTACAAGCCTACACATTTGGCTTAAAGGATGCATTAAAGTCTATACACACATGAAGAAGCATAGGAACATATGCTAGTGGTTAATTACCACTTTATCTCATTGTAAAAGTCAAATTGACTTGGAATCTCTTGTAATGACCTACCAAAAGGATTCGTGGAGAAATTAGTTGTTTGATTGAAAGAATATCTCCAAGCATTTAGGAGCGTGATCATAGGGAGCCAAAAGTTTGAATTTGAATTCAAATTTTTACTCACTCCTTATAAAAATGGACATGAAAAGTCGCGGGGAGGTGAGAGCACTCCCGAGCCTAGCATTACTGATTTTTTAGTGTGTGTGAGGTCTACACTCTAGCCCACACTTCTCTATACCATTTGGCAATGATATTCATGCCAATGGAGTTGTATACAAATGTTCATTAATACATACATTCACATTGTCCATCTCTGAGTTCTCTCTTAGTCTACTCAAAAGTCTGTCAACTTGTCAAGGGCATATCTCGGTCAATGTTTCACCAAAGTCAGTGATTCAAAGCTTGTTGGATTCAGCTCAAAGTAATCTACATGCTGTTAAAGTTTGAAGACATTCTATTCAGCCATTTTGGAGGAATCCGCGTCGAGGTGATCTCTGGTCATTCTCTGCTACAGTCCTAAAAAGTCAGGGGTATAGCTTAACTTGCTAAATTGATTTCTCTTAGCATAGTTTATCATTTTACATGATTCCACTTGGAATAGGTAGCGTACTAAGCTAATTAGATATTCCTAAAAGGAATTTTTCAAATTCCTAATATGCTCGTCATACTGAGAAAAATATCCAACAGGTGTCAAGACATAAATAGAAGGTTTTCTTGAGTTTGTGACTTCCAAAGTTATCTATTTTGATTCAATCATTACACACATCATTTCCAAAGTACATAGGACAGTTTATGGTGTCATTGGAAAGCTAAGGAGGTCTAGTTATCAACTCTGAAGCAAAAGAGGGCTGGTACAAAGCAAGTTTAGCAGTACCTACTCAGTCTCTTGGAGCATACGTCCATCTTTCCCAACATATTCAACTATGCACGAAATTGAAGCAAGTGCATCGAGGATCTGCTTAATTTTTAAGACATAATCATTTATTGACTGTCATACATCCTTTTGCAAATTATTGAATTCATTTCTTGCTTGAATTCGTCATGCCTTTGTGGTTGTTAAGAAGAGTGGCTCTAATGCTTCCCAAATCTCCTTGCTTGTTCTCAAGTCCTATATGTGTGCTATCATGCTTGACTCAATATTTTGTGACAATACAAAGATTACCTTCTTGTCATGCTCATTCCACCTTTGATAGTCACGGACTTGCTGTGGTGTTGGATTTTGGTCAAGCAATTCAAGTTGAGGTTCCATACCACTAATAAGACCATGCAAATTCCTACCCATAAGATATGCAAACATGTGAAACCGCAACGCTTGATAGTTGGTTTTACTCAATTTTTCTATTTGGCTATTTTTATCTACCATCTTAAAAGAAGGTAATTCTAAACGAAGCAAATTATCAGCTTATTGGTGCTTCATCTTATGCATATACCTCATGTATAGCACATTTGATGCATCAAACTTGCTCTGATGCCAATGTAGAATATAGGAAGTTCAAGAAGTAGCACAAAATGGAAGCATGAAGGGAAGCAAAAAATAGCATAGACTGCGAAGATGATAGAGCAGAGTAGATGCATAAGACTAGATAAAAGAAGAGAAGTTTTTTATACACTTTTGTGTACACGTATTTTGTCTATGGTCATTGTCCTTTTCAGTGCTTCAACATCTGACCTCTTATCATGAGCCGAAAAAGAAGGCTAGGTCAATTGTTGGAACTCCTGTCGCGATGGACAATTACAGCTTGGCCCGAAACTTGAAGTCTCCTTCTCGCCAATGTTGAGATTGCGATATGTCATGTCTCCTACTTCAATTTTTACTTCAGCGCAAATGACCCATCATCTTCAAGCATGAAACCATGATTCTATATGGTGGGCTTCGAAACAGAACCGATGGTCTGAGCTCGACGAGTTAATCTTCGAGAAATTGAGCGTGCCAACATCACTCCTCGATTATCCTTTTTTTTCGATGGTACAATTGAAGGTTTTGGATGGTCGACTATATTACAAGTTTATAGGAAAAGAAAATCAATTCAACTCGAGTATTAAGTTATAACCCACGTTTTTTCCTTTCGATAGAGTTTCCAACTTTAATGGAGATTTCTAAATTTGAAAATTATGCTTTAACGTACAAGAGTTTAATGAGAAATAGTTGGCATGCAATTCTGCATAGCTACAACGTTTGCTTGAGGCTTTCCCCATTCTGAATTCATAGTCGACAGTCATTGAGAACCTAAAAACTCAGTGCGACTATGACTCAGCCGGACTCATTGCAGAGACAACTTCATTTTCATGACTCGCTTTGTGCAAGACTCAAGTGTAAGGTGCTTGTTTACAAGTTATAAGTCACCTATGCTGCATGGGACATGCATATTGTGAGGTATGAGACGTGACCTATCTCTGCAGAGCACTTGTTGGTTATCTTGTGGCAGGGTGCCTTGCGCACTGTAGTCAAGCTCTTGGAGTTTGAGAGTCCTCAATTTGGAGCCAAGACTCAGGACTCAATCAAGAGAATGCTAAGAATCAATATCCAATGTGTGTGCTCATTTTTTGTGCTTTGTATTCAGGCATCATGCGGCATGCCTCAATGCATATTAGACTCATGTGGTGTGTCTATAGGAAATTCAAGAAAAGGGTTTGCACATGCATTATATGTTTGTGTGCATTAGTCGTAGTACCATTCTTATTGACACACTTGCATAACTGTGAGGGTAATATCTACGGGGACGTCTATTTGTGTATACAGTTGTTCCTATAGGATGGGGGAAGCACACTTTGCATGGCACTACAAGTAGGAAAAGGAGAAAGACACTTTGCCACCTAGGAAGATGGTTGCTATTCTACATTTTTGTAGCCCTAGACATGTACCACATTCCTTAGGTTTTTAAAACTAGTCTTTCTAAAGCGCAAGAAAAGATGATGGAGAGGATCAACATCTAGAAGAAGACTGAGAGGATCAACAACCACAAGTTTGCATTCTTGAAAGCCTTCTAGAGAGTGTACTCAAATGGCTCTTGAAGGGGGATCTCATTTGAATCCTGTAAAATCTTGTGATCTACAAGTTTCAAACATAAGACATGGCTCAAGACATGGAACTTGAAGATCTGGAACAAAGTAAAAAATTACCTGTCGATATTTTCAGCATTGGAGTTTTCTTCAAAGATGCTAGAGGTTTCAAAGATCTCACCAACGTTTGCATACATCTTTGCTGTTGTGAATCGTGATGCCATCCTCATCATCCTTGAAGCTATTGTCTAGCGAAAGCAATTTACTTTATTCAAGATCACCTTTCACATGCTTCTGTTTTTAGGAAATCTCTGAATTTAGTAATGATGAGGAGAAGTAGCAGGATGCAGAATAGTAGGATAGTGAGGAGAGCATTTATGGCATGTCTTATATTGCAAAGATCTTGCAACAATGTCACACATAGCATGTAAACAGCAAGCAATAAAGAAAATCCATATAGTATTGGAAGTGCTTATGAGGAAGAGGAATAAACAAGGTGTTGCTGTGAAACTAATTCATTATCCTCCATCCCTAGAACCAAAAAACGATAGCAGGTTAGGAAAAATAGATAGATGTATTTTCCCTAATAGTGTTATAGCAAGATGAAGTGGGAGGTCTTGCAGGTATGTCAAGGTGGATATTGGCTCATTGTGTAGCCCAATGTCGATTCCATGGTTGTCAATATTTGAGGCATCTCCTAGGTACAAGAATAAATCATCTTCTTACATGCTTTACTTAATGAACTCATGACATGGATTACATTTGTGATTGTGGTAAGACAATAGTGCTGAAGTATGGTGAATATGCTTTGGAAGATGATCCCTTTGCCTAGGTGAAGAATGGTAAAAATTTATGGACTTGCATCTTGAAAAAGTGTTTATGGCTGGGAGGCTATACACGCACTAGCTATTTATGTAGTGCTATCAATGCATCTTTCTTCATATTATGTGAAAGATCTCCTTATTTTCTTTTCTGTACAAATTATAGATATGCGTTTATTTATGCTTACAGCTTCAAGAGAATGGTCAAGAGCGACACCTTTTAAATTGTGAATTTAAATGGAATGTCGAATCTATGAAGAAGCGTATTGTTAGTTCTATAGTAATAAATATTCGAGAGGTAATCGATGTTGTCCACTCAAAATTTGAGAGAAGAAAAGGTTTCATTTATATGGTGATGCAAAACACCCATTACCATTATGTTTTTAGATGGTTTTATACTGTTATGTACCATGTTATCTTGCATCATGTTTGGGAGTGATTGTAGGTGTTAAACACACTTTCAACTATGCAAAATTATACTCTTATGTTAGTTTACATTGTGGGACGGCTTTATGCATTGAAGCTCTTATTATTTGCACATTGACTATAAAGTTAAAATGTGCTATTCAATGTTTGATTTGGCCTACAATATGTTTTGTGGAAGTCTTTCATTTTCCCTTCCTTGCATCTTCCTGAATTTTCACGCTTCTCTAATCGTTTTTTGTTCATTCAAACCTTTTATTACTATGTATTGGTTTTTTTGTAATAGAGATTTACCAAATATTTCTTCCTTAAAAATAAACTAAGTGAATGAATAGTTGCAAGTGTATATACAATTGAGAGCTTCTTAGAAGATTAATCATGCTTTTTCTAGATGGTTCCATCACACCTTTCTGATCTCTATTAAAAAACATCAAAAAGGTTGGACATGAAGGTAGATTCAATATTTTAAAACAATGTGTATGTGCGAAAAGCTGAAGCCATATTATTAAGGAAAATGCTTCAAAAGAAGCTCAACTTTCGTTCTCCAGACTTCATTGTCATTTTTTTGAAGCCCAGGGTTGGGTGTCAAATTTAAGCCTTTAGAGCAAACCAGAGATTCGAAAAATTCTTTTAGTACTATGAAACTCATAAGTGTTGATATTTTGTTTTTTTCAAAAAGAAGATCGGCTTTAGCATACTCTCCCAACCTTTAATGCCTACTCTCCCAACCTTTAATTAATAGGCCTCGCACCATGGGACCCCCAATCCCAAGATTCTCCCAAAGGCGTGCTAGATAGACACTGAATTTGACCAGAAAAAGGAGAGGCCTTTGAAGCCTTCCTTACCATAAAGGCAATGTTTACACCATAGAGGAGCACCATAAATTCTGCTTGCTTTTACATTGGTGCTAATTCTTTGGTGGAGGATTTCTCACATAAAAATCAGTTTTTTCTTATCTCAATGAGCGGATGCCAAAGGAATTGGAACTTAAAATCCCATCTCACACATGACCAATTCAAACACCACCTCCTATTGAGCATGATATGAAATTCGATATTATTCTTGAATCTCATAATATTATCAAGACTAGTGCCATTGTTCCATCTTAGATCCTCTATGCATGGGGGTCATATCGAGCAATCGCAAGCATTGAATGTGCTCCACAAAATGCACCAATCTTCAAAGTCCACTCTCCAAGCCGAGTTAATGTCCTCAAATATAATCCATTTCTTATGCCTTGATTCTAAAGTTCCTTCCACACGTAGAACCCTTTACTCCAAAGGTGCCTAGATTTTTCAAGGTCCCATGACTCAACCCCTCTCGTGCCTTTGATAGGAAACTAGATCTCGTCATTTTTCTAATACAAACAGTCCATTTCAAATCTTCATTGATCATGATATACTCTTGCATCTTATTATACTCCATCTCTTGCATAGAGAGCAAACTAAGATCAAACCTCTCGGAGTCACCAAAAAAGGGAAGAAAAAAAGATTGGGAAGATCAATTCTCATCCACGCTTGAAGGCCCACAAGCCTAAGGGAGCTCTTCTTTCTAAAGAAAAGTTTAGTCCAACTAGCTTCCCTGTTGCTCCATGCCTTTATTAACCATTTGGCTGCCAACTTATTGGCCATTCCTTCAATATCTAGAATCCCCAAACCACCTTGGTCTTTTTGGCTTATGCAATTATCCCATGTAATTTTTTCCACACCCCTCCTCTTAAGGTCTCCCATTGAAAGAAAGATTTCGCAAGCTCTTTGGAATTTGGCAATTTCTTTTTGCTTCTGTCTCCACCAAGAAAGAAGCTAAATAATCGAAGAATGAAGCAACATGTTAACCAGTATAGCTAATGAAACCACATTGATATGCATACCTTTCAAGTATGCCAACTTATTATTCAGTTTAGAAAGATCCTTGCTCCATTGGTGACCAATCTAAGCATCTAATCCCATCAGAATACCTAACAAGTGGTAGATATGCCCCCTACAGATCACCTAAGATCCATTGTCAATCAAAATTTGAGGTGGATGCCCAATAGTAGCCTTCAAAGTGGTTTTCAAGTGGTTTATTATGGAGCTCAATGCCTAGAAAATGTATTGAGGCAACACCAAAATTTTTTAATGGTGGTTGGGTCAGTACGTACGAAAGCATTCTTGTCATCTACAAAAGGCTACATGATCTTCTCGTCTTGATAGAGAGAAAGACAGAGGTAATAACATCTAAGCATACATGATTTTTAACAAGGTGTCTAAGACCATCGACAATATTTGAAATGAGAAGAGGATCCAAGATGCATCCTTGTTTGATAGAATGTTCTATATGAATAGCTTTTGAAAGGTGGCCATTCATGTCTATCTAAGTTGAGGTATTTCCTAGCAATGCTAAGATCACCTTAATAAATTTGAGACCGCCACCGAGTTCCTTCACAAATTAGAGAATAAAGTCCCACTCAACTCTACCATAAGCTTTATCAAAGTCAATCTTAAGTAAGAGGGCAGCTTGAATAGATTCTTCTACAAAAGCAAAGCCTTTCAAAACATCGATCATAGCCTCTAGGATGGACCTCCCCTTGATTAATCCTTTTTGATCCATACTGATCTACTTTTGTAAGTGACAAGCAATGGGATTAGGAATAACCTTAGCAAGCATCTTGTAACCAATTTGTAACAACATAACTTGACACCAAATGTTAATCCTATTTTCGTTGCCTTTTCTATGAAAAACCTTGACAATGCCTGCATTGAGAGAGTCACGTAGTGCACCAAAACATATGGCCTCTTTCCATATTAGAGATAATGGAATAGTCACAACCTAGTTGAACGTCTTCAAAAACACATTGCTGAGGCCATCGAGGCCCAAGATTTTGCCCTAAAGAAGTGAATCAATAGGTTCCAAAATCTCATAATCCAAAACGGGAGCTTAAAGAGGAAGATTCATATTTTTTAGAATTATTTTGGGTTTTACTCTAGAGATGGCCACCATGTTATCACACCTATGAATATAAAGAGGAGTAGAAACCCTCAAATGTTGGGTTAAGTGATCGGTATTAAAGTGTGAAGGAACCCTTATTAAAAGTGGTGCATGTCATGGACGCGGCTTCGGTGGGACATGAAGTTCATGGCTATCTGGCACCCCCTCATAGAAATCAAAAAGTCTGTCCTCTTATGGCAACTTCTTCATTATGGAATCTGGACCAACCTTAAGGCTAGCAAAATTTGTGGGATCCCTCCCTGGTGCAAACGATGCCACCGGTCTATCGAAGATGTTTCACACATCTTCTTTACCTGCCCCAACTCCAACAGACTTTGGCAGGTGGTTGGAAAGAGAATTAGACTTCAAAAACGTCTCAGCTGGCAGCATGCCCTGCTGCGAGAAGCGATCGGCTGCTCCGCGACTCTCTAGAACGCCATCAGAGGGGAGGTCCTATGGAAAATTTGGCGGGAAAGATGTGCTTTCAACTTCGGTGACTCCCCCAAGGAGTGGTCAATTGAGAAATCGTTGTTCCTCCTTGGCAAAAGGATTGTCAACTGTAAAAAATCCCCCCCCCCCTTTAGGCACCATCAAGTACTCCTTTTGATCGATAACAAGCTTAAACCCAAGTGGGCCCCACATGAGGGTGATGAGAGGGTAATCAACCTTCTTTGTAATGTCATCTAAGCTCTGTAAAAGCTTCCCCTACTTTGTGGGATTTGGGGGGTCCCGTGGGCACTAGTCCCCTTCTCTTGTACTTTTCTTTATTTAATTCAAGTCCGGGAGAGTAGACAATTGCCAAACTTCCTTTATATTAAAAAAAAAAAAACTATAGTGCTTCCTCAATCACAAACTGTTATCAATAGCAAGCTTTTGATCACTCAAGAATAGTGGAAGAGCAAAAAACTAAACTTGCACAATATAAGAGAAAACTTGACATAAAATAGTATACTAGATATGTATTAGAGAAAGAAAAATTTTTCTATTATATATTTGAATCAGTTGATACAATAGCTTTCGAAAATGGCTTCTAGAAGAAGACTACACCTCACGATCATCCTCGAGCTATTAGAATATCATTCACACTTGCACTCTCACTCTCACTCTCATTCACAAGGTAAATATCTGATTTTTATCTCTTTTCGTTTTTGGCTTAACGTTTCAAATCTCCTTCAAAAGAGCTTTTTATCATCCCCAAGGAAGTGCATGATCCACCAGATATAGAAAAAGTTGACACTCCCTGTGTTAAATGCAAAACTTTCCTAAAACCACACATTTCTAGAAGTTAAGTTCTTTCTTTAGTGGTATTTGTCCAAAATAGAAGAAAAAGAAATAAGAAGACATCCAAAGACATTTGTAACTGCCTGTAATTTAACCATCTAACTCAAAAATAGTGAGGAATCAACTTAAGCTTGTGAGACATAGAAATCTTAAACTCTTTGATTTGTAAAATAGTTTTAGAGATGACCTAGGTCCAAATTCACCTCCAAGTATCACTTTGGAGCCCTCCAAGTTCAGACATTCTAGAGAGAGAATAAAAACAAGGCATTTTCTTACAGTGAACTAAATGTAGAACCTTGAATAAGGTGCTTAAAACATGATTCATATAATTTTCACAGAGACACTTTTATTCTCTAATGCATGCTCTACTTTTCTCTCATACAACATTTGGTCTCATAATCCCCTTCAATTTTTAACCACGGTCACACTCGGCATCGGTATGGGCGTTGGAAAATGTGACTTAGAGATACCGGCGCTCAAGAGACCAGTCGGTATGACCGTTTTAAACGGACCGTCGGTGTGGCCCATAGCCATCAGTATATGCGTCGGTATATGCATCGGTAAGGGCGTCGATATAAGTGTCAGTAATTTACTGGAAGTTAGCGATGCCTATACCGACGCTCTTACCGAGGCCGACTTTTAAACATACCGCGAACCCGAGAGCAAAGCTTCACATTTTTGCACGTGTCTGAGTACCGTTTGTCTTTTGTCGAGCTTGTGCGCGCGAAGCGAATTGCAACTTGCATTTTCTTGTGCACACACACACACAGATCTCTCTCTCTACACACACACACACTCTTCCTCAGCTTAGATCTCTCATCTTGGTAAGTGTTGCGCGTACTGTTAGCATTTGTGTTTCTCTATGTTTTAGGTTTTATAATTTCTCTTTTCTTTGATTTTGCAGAAGTTCTTTGGCATCGATTGTTTGGAATTGGACGATAGGCGACATACATTATGCTTTGATGACAAAGATCCAAAAGAGGGACATACTTGTAAGTGATTGTTTTATTCTCTATTGATAGAGAGAGAAGGAGAGAGAGAAAGAGAGAGAGAAATGAGAGAGAGAGAGAGAGGAGAGAGAGAGAGAGACAGAGAAAGTGAGAGATAAAGAATAATGAAAGAAAGGAAGATAGAGATAGGAAAATAGAGCATACATACACACACACATTTACACATTTACACATGCATACCTACACACATTTAAACACACATTTACACATGCATACCTACACACATACATGTACACACATGCATGGTTACATACACACACCTATACACACATGCATGCATACACACACATACAATTTTACACACATGCATACATACACACACATGCATGCACACATACACACATATATACACATATGCATACATACACATACACACACATATACACACATACATACACACACACATATATACACACATATACACACGTGCATGCCTACATACACACACATATACACACATGCATGCATACACACATATACACATATACACACATGCATACATACACACATGCATACATACACACACACATGCATACACACATACATACACACACACATATATACACATATGTATACATAGATACGTACACACATATACACACATGCATGCATACATACACAAACATACACATACACACACATGCATGCATACATACACACACATACACATACACACACATGTACACACATGCATACATACACACACACATGTACACGTGTATACATACACACACACATATATACACACATGCATACATACATACATATACACACATGCATGTATACATACACACACATGTACACACATGCATACATACACACACACATGTACACATGTATACATACACACACATATATACACACATGCATACATACACACATATACACACATGCATGTATACATACACACACATGTACACACATGCATACATACACACACATATGTACATAATTACTCATATACTCACACATGCATACATAGACACACATACACATATACACACATGCATACATTCACACACACACACATACATACACACATGCACATACATACACACATAAGCTAGTCTTTTAATTAAATATATATGATTAGATATATAAATTTTTTATTTTGAAGTTGTTTTTTACATCAAATATATAAAAAAAGGATTAGGGTTTTTAGGCTATTTACACATACATACACATACACATATAATACATATATACATGTATATACACATGTATACAGAAATATACATATTTTAGGTCTAGATATTTATGATTAGGGTTTTAGGGTTTAGGCATACATACAGCTCAATTATATTTATATTCAGAATAAATATAGAGAAAAATAAGAAAGAAAATCTGAATATAAAAAAATAAATATATATATATATATATATAATATGATTAGGGTTTCAAGATTAGGGGTTTAGATTTTTATAGGTGTTTAAGTATTAAGGTTTTAGTATTTTAGATTTAAGTCTAAGTCTTTCTGATTAGGGTTTTAAGGTTTTAATACCTACATAACATATATACACAAACACACATATACATATAATACATACATACATGTAGATACACATGCATACAGAAATATAGATATTTTAGGTCTAAATCTTTAAGATTAGGGTTTTAGGGTTTAACACCTACATAACATATATACACACATACACATATACATATAAGACATACATACATGTAGATACACATGCATACAAAAATATAGATATTTTAGGTCTAAATCTTTAAGATTAGGGTTTTAGGGTTTTAACACCTACATAACATATTTACACACATACACATACACATATAATACATATATACATGTACATACACATGCATACAAAAATATACATACTTAAGGTCTAGATTTTTAAGATTAGGGTTTTAATTAAATATATATATATTTAAATAAATATAATTAAATATATAAAAATAGGATTACGTAAGGAAAAAATCTGAATATATAAATAAATATATATATATATATATAATAACATAATTATATACATAAATAAATATAAAAAGAACTAGTGTTTTAAAAAATTTAACTAAATATATATAATTAAATATATATAATTCAATATATAAAATTAAATATATAAAAATAGGATTAAGTAAGGAAAAATCTGAATATATAAATAAATTTATATATAAAATATGATTAGGATTTTAAGATTAGGGGTTTAGATTTTTATAGGTGTTTAAGTATTTAGGTTTTAGTATTTCAGATTTAAGTCTAACTCTTTCTGATTAGGGTTTTAGGGTCTTAATACCTACATACATATATACACAAACACACATATACATATAATACATACATGTAGATACACATGCATACAGAAATATACAGATTTTAGGTCTAAATCTTTAAGATTTAGGTTTTTAGGGTTTTAACGTAGTTCTTCATGGAGCACATGGCCTGTATGTTTGGTCAATTATAATATCCCACCATGGTTGGCCACAAAGAAAGGTCATTTATTATTAGCTCTTATTATACCAGGTAAGTATAAGGTAAAGAACATGGATCTATATCTTGCACCACTTGTGGAAAAAATGCGCATTTTATGGGATGGGATTATTGTGCCTAACATGCCTCAACCTATAAGAAGATGAGACTTGCGAGTGCAAGGCATACTTATGTGGACAATGCATGATTGGCCTGGTTATGGTGAATGTTCAAGTTTATCGATTTTGGGTTACCATGCTTGTCCTTTATGCGGACCACGACTCAAAGCACGCTATTCCAAAGCACTATGTAAAGCCCAACAGAACAGTATCGTTACCAAGAGCTCCTTGAGTGCTTCGCACGATGGAAGAGCAACAAGTGAAGAAAACAATTTCACAGCTTCGAACACCTACTGGATGCATGAGGTGTCTAAAGACTGCTTTCACACGAAATGATGATCTTGCAGGACTCAAGTCTCATGATTGGCACAAGTTTTTACAGTTTGTGCTCCCTGTAGCCTTAAAAGATTGTCTTTCAGAGGATGTACGAAGAACCAATTATAAAATTAGTTCTTTAGTACAGTGGATATCTTCTAAAGAAATAAATAGAGATAGCATAGAGAGTGCGAAACTCAATGCTATCCAGGTTGTTTGTATGGTAGAGAAATACTTTTCCACAAGTATTCTCACTATTCAACTTCATTTACTAGTTCATGTGGTAGATGAAGTTGCAATAGCAGGAACTGTCCATAGTCGATGGATGTTCTTCTTAGAGCGCTTTATGAAGACATTAAAAGGGTTTGTTCGACAGAGAGCACGTTCAGAGGGTAGCATGGCAGAGGGATGGCTTGTACAAGAATCTCTTGTATTCATAACTGAGTTTCTACGTATGTCCGATCCTGAAATGCCTCGCTTATGCAGCAATGATGAAGATGTTCGTCTCGTAGGCGATGAACCACAAGGTAAAGGATTGCAAAGAAAAATGGATGCAGCTTTCAGAGAGAAGGCAATGAAGTTTTGCATAGTTAACTCTGAGCCTATGCAGAAGTGGTTAGAAAGGTATGAGCTTGCTAAGGAAACTAACGCAAAGGAAAGAACTCAGTTTCGAAGAGATCGTTCCACTAGATTTTTGCCTCTTCCAGAAAGTCTTTGACCTCTTCCACCTTTTCCAACAAGAAGATGGCTAGATACAACGGTTTCACAAGCAAAGGCAGCGGGTGAAGATATCTCTGAAGAAGAAGAAGAACTCGCAAAAGGATGTGATTGGGAGTATATTAAATACGGTGCACTATGGTCTCACGGATGACACTTTCGAATCGCACGAATTGATCAAAATAGGTCTACTTTTGATAGTGGAGTGATGATGATTTTTTTGCAAAAAAGTAGAGTGAGTGCAAGAGATGATAATGCTCTAGAAGGTGAGCTATATTATTGTGGTGTGATTCAAGACATCTTGAAACTATCTTTCAGAAAGTTTGATTACTTTGTTTTTGATGTGAAATGGTTCAAAGTAGTCACGTCTGGAAGAAACGCAACAGTGAGAGAGGATAAAAGCGGTTTGCTTCAAGTCGACTCCACAAGATTATGGACAGATGAAAGGGATACATTTGTACTTCCCGAACATTGTGAGCAAGTTGTTTTTATACGAGATTCAAAAGAACTAGACTGGTTATTTGCTTTACAAGTCGCTCCACGTAGTAGACAAATTTTTGAGAACATAGATGTAGAAGAAATTCCATCTCTAGTGGACTCAGAGATTCATTCGATGGTCGAGGAGGAAGAGATCATTGTTTGAGAAGAAGAGGTCATTGAAGAAGAGTTCATTGTTCGAGAAGATGAAGCAATAGACGATGATCAGGAAGAAACCAGCATAGCAAGCAATTTAGAAGCAATCAATATAGAGATAGATATTCTTGGTGCATCAGATCTTCAAGAGGATGCTAGACTAGAGGACTTTTGGATTAAACATTTTTACGTACTAATTTTTATTTTTGTTTTTTTTTATTCTCTATATTACTTTTATTATCGCGTGCTAATTATTTGAGTTCTTTTATTACAGAGCACGATGGGAGACAGTCCTCTAGTCACTCCACATTCCATGACAGAGGAGCAGTTTTTGGAGTTCATCTCTCAAGTTCCTCCCGTGTATATGGCCGTTGCATCATAGTATTGGATCGCTCATGGTAGCACTCCTCCCGGCCTCACTCCTGGCGGCCTTACTCCTGCCAGCCTCACTCCCGTTGGCCTCACTCCTGCCGGTGTCACTCCTGCGGGTGGTGCTACTCCCGCAGGAGGTATGTCTTCTAGCTTTGTGACTCCACCACGACCATCTTTTCAGCCATCTCCTACTGGGTCTACTAGTAGACATGTGCCTTCGACACCTCACTAGCAGGAGGTTCTAGGAGTGGATCTACAAGTAGGTCTGGAGGCGGAGGAGGTGACTGTTGTGGAGGCAGTGCGACGGACGTTGTATCACCCACTTCTACTCCTAGAACGAGTACCTCAGATGTAGGTATGCCACGCAGTACACCGCGTGGAACACCACATACACCTTGGGGTGCTCATGACCATGATGACTCCAAGGTGTATAGTATCCGAGATGGAGCTCCGGTGATGGATGCGGCTGGCAAAGCAATTCGTGCATGCATACGATAGCTTTGCTCCATCCAGTTTGAACACTGTATCAGGCTAGAATGGAGTGAACAAGATAAAGATCGAAAGAATTATATCACACAGACAATTTATCAAGAGTTCCGACCACTCGATGGACAGTCTCTTGTGAGTTCAGAGTGGATTCTGCACACCGCACGTGAGGTTATGTCCCATCGACGATCCGAGGCTCGTTATGCTTTTAGAGCAGGCTTACCAAAGGCTATATGGTTAGGTGCTGAGGAGTGGGACGTGATTCGTGACGAGCAGCAGCAGACTCCTGACCGATATCGCCAGCAGCAAGATGCAGTAGTCACACATTTAGATATTGTTGGACTGTCACATTTGGGTAGCGGCGGATATGACACGATGCATCATGAGTTTGTAAGTACCATTTCATTTATTGAATTTATTTGTGTTAAATTTCTCATGTATGTTCCTCTAATCTTTTGTATATTTGTTTCAGGAGTTGGCAATCAGTTGTCCTCCAACACGAACGGAGGAGTCTTACGAATATCCTCATGGGTTGATTGCACTATTGGAGGACTTGGAGGGACGCGGTGCGTTCGTTTCATGGGAGCATTTGCAATGAGGTAATTAATTTATAAACCTGGTTTTTACTTGTTGTTTGTAATTTTCATGTGAATTTATCTCATTCCATTAATGTTCTTTGTTGCACTACTGTTGATATGGAACGCTCTTTGCATGTGTATGGCAGTGGAACACCAAAATTTTGTATTTGATTTTCATATGGCAATGCATTGCTTTGCCACATTTTGTAAAAGCATCATATATGACAGTGGTTTGCCACACTCTTGTATATGCTTCATTATTGAAATATATAACTTCTTTTGTACATGGTTCATGGTTCATTCTGATTATCTCTTTTGTGTCCAATAATACTCTGTTTCATGAAATCATATTTCGGTTGACATTAGAGTACACATCACATGTACTCAGTTTTTTTTTGGGCAGAGTGTATTGTCTTTTGTTAAGCAACATCATGGTAATGTTGCTGTAGCAAAAGATAACACACTCTGCCCAAAAAAAAAATTGTAAGTATGGTCGTCGATATACGCGACGGTACTCCCAGTAATGTCATCAGAATAAGCATCGGTACACCGAGCAGGCGACGGTATGCGCGACGGTACACCCGGCAGAGGCCTCGGTATGGGTGTCGGTATGGGCACCGGTATTACCGACGCATATACCGACGCATATACGGACACATATACAGACACATATACCGATGCTTTGGTACTGACGCGCATACCGACCTTTACACTGGCGTTGCAGCAAATAAAGCGGCGTTCATTTTCCTCGGTAAAAGCCTCAGCGTACCATCGATTTGTTGTAGTGCTTATGGATATATTTCTTCGTCATTAGCACGGAGGACATCATTTGGCCAACTTGTTTTTTTTTCCCCCATTTAAAGACGCTGTTCGAATTTTACAGGTCCCAACATTCAATAGGTCGTTGCATTCGACAATCCACCAGCGAGGTTCAATGCGTTTCTTTTCCTTCACTCTAAGGACGATTGAGACAGAAATCGTCACTCACAATGACCATAGTTTTGTTGCACAAGAGATTGACTCACTTAATGAGACATGTTCATAGTCAGTCAAGACTTTGTCTTCGGAAATTGAACGACATTTGTCGACAATGGTCATGCTAATGTTATTATTCCTTATCAATAAAGTATGCGTGCTCATCTGGGCACCGAACAGTAGCATGCGATGGAAATACGATTTGAAAATCTTTCGAGCTTGCACAAACAACAGTGCAAATCTCCAATACAGACAAAATGACGCTGTAGTACAGACAGAACAACGCGGTTTAAGTCTCAAATATACCGTAAACTCGCCTCGAAAGTAAGGAGAAATCCAACAGACAGTACACGTGCACGAAACCGAGAAATTGCGACATTACTGATAGTTATATGATCAAAACTATCCATGTAAATCATCAGACAATATCGTCTCTCTATCACTCAACGTCTAAATTGTAACTTAGACGTGAAATTTTTTTGGTCAGTATCCAAGTATAATGGCTGATGCGCATGCCTTCTTGAAGATGAGACACCAGCGCCACAAGCTCTCTTGTCCATGGACCACTATCATAGAAAATGTGGATAGGATGGAGTATGTAACGTGAATAGAAAACGACGTCTATGGAAAAATTATAATCAACACAGATTAGTAATGTGTTGGATTTTATGTGTGTGTGTGTGAGAGAGAGAGAGAGAGAGAGATCTATGATAGCGACAAAGTGATGAGAACTGCGGAGAGAGGCAGTAATCCTGCATCACTTTATATAGATCTTGAACTTGACTGAAGATTCTAGAACATAATCCGATTCTCCAAAGGATCTCCTTGAGTACCAATCAGTGAATTCTACAATCAGTACCGTACGAGAACATCACATCTCTTGCTTTTATTAAAAGAATCAACGCATCGAATAATGTTGCGAATAAATTGTTCAAGAACCATCCTTGGTTAGAAGAAAAGCTTTAACCATTCCCAGTCAGCGGGGAAGGAAATTTCTTTTAATTTCACCTGAAGGCCTTGTTCTTTCTCAAATCTATAAGACAATTTTTCTGTTTATCCTTCCATACAGTACAATAGGAATTTCACAAAACTTTTTGTTAACACCGCAAAAACTACCTGCATACATACATGTACACACACACACACACACATATATATATATATATATATATATATATATATATATATATATATATATATATATATATATATATATATATATATATATATATATATATATATATATATTGCGCGCGTGTGTGTATGTTTATGTATGTATAGGATACGCATTTATTTACTTCTATTATATTTATACAATGTCAATATTTAGAGAAACATGAAGACCAGGGGATAGAGTGTATAAGAAAATGAGTCCTATGATAAAGGTGTAAAAAAAAAGAAAGTGAATATAGTAGATTCATCTGTTCTTATAATTTTAAGTAAGGAAAAACGAGAAGAGGTAGAATCACATTGCCAAGACTATAGATTGCAATATATATTCTAAAAAACGCATTGGTATCCTCAAGTTTGCCCAAAATCTGGAACGTGTAAACTTGATGCCTTTGAATTTCATGGTTTCAACTCCTAGAACATGCCAAGTTAAGAGCATCGCTTAACACACTTTTTGAGTATATCGAAAAGAGACAATATTAAGAACCATTCATTTCCGAGGTGTGAACATTGAGGATAAGAAACCCCTACTAGTAAGTGATAGAAATTTAATGAGTATGCAAACGTAGCTGAAATATTGAATGAATATAACTACAAATAAGTAGTTGTCTTAAAGAATATAAGTAATGCTTTAAGGGCTATTGTGTTTCAGCTTCTTGAGCCTTGGATGGCTCTCTACTTGATCCTCCTTCGGTATATGTCTCTTAGTCATCAATGACCTACAAGACTCCCATGCATTTGGTGATTCTTCACCTTCTTTTATAGCTTTTGGATGCTTCTCTTGACTTTTGCACCACCTTAGGACTAGCGTTCCCAAGGTTGTCCCACCTTGAGACCACCCTAAGTTATTTGAGTCATGAAATTTGTCCACATTAAGGTCTTTTGACCCCTTTATCCACCTAAATCTTGCATAGTTCACATTTTCAACACTCCCCCTACTTCATCTTACCTGTATAGCAACCAATGACTAACTATACTATTCACATACCTTAAAATTCTCTTTGCATGATTAAGGTGTGTATCTATCGCTGCATGCATGAACTGAGATAGAACTCCAGCTGTGTAACACAAGTCATGTCTTGTAAGTGTAGCACAGATCAATGATCCTACAATGCCCTTGTATAGTGTAAGATCTTCTAGCTTCTTGCCATCTTCCTTGCTTAGCTTCACATTTGAACCCATAGGTTGAGCTATTGGTTTGCATTCAATCATGCCAAACCTAAAAGAACATCTATAAGATACTTATTTTGAGAAAGATAGGTACCTTCTTTTCCATAGATCACCTCAATTCCAAGAAAGTACTTTACCACATCGAAATATGAGATTTTGAACTCTCTTCCAAGCTTTTCTTTTATGGTCCTTATCTTGCATCATCATCATCATCTATCACAAGGGGATCATCTACATATATGCATATTAGACATCTTGTCCTTTGTTTTCTTCATATACAAGGATGGATTTGCATCACCTATAGAGAAACCACATCTCTTCAAGAAGTCCACTAGCCTCTCATTTCAAGCCCTTGGGTCTTGCTTTAGGACATACAACGCCTTCTTCAACCTGCAAACATAGGTAGGATGTTGTGGATCTACAACAACTCTTCTTGTAGATCACAGTTCAAGAAAGCATTCTTTATGTCCATCCTGTAGATAGGCCACCTACCTATTATAGATATGGCTATGAGTGCTCTAATGGTATCATTTTGTGCCACATGGCTAAAAATCTCCTCATAATCCACCCCTTGTGTCTATGTGAAGCCTTTGGATACTAGTCTAGCCTTATACCTTGCCAAGCTACCATCTGCATTCCTTTGGCTCTTATACACCCACCTATTTTGGACTAGCTTGATGCCTCCCTTCTTGGTTACTAGTTTTGAAGTTTTGTTCTCCTTGAGAGATTTGAAATCTTCATACATAGCCTTTCTCCACTCTAGTTTGGTCTTTGAATTCTCATACAAATCTGGCTCTTGATCTGCAATGAGATTCATTATGTATGCATAGGGTTTTTCCATGAAAGAACCATATGTATACCTTTGTGGGGTGCCTTCTTTCTTGTAGACCTCTCTCTTGACCTTTGTTATGTTGCTTCTTCATTCTATTCAGATTTACATTATGAGTAAGGACCTTCTCAAGCTCTTCCTCTTCTAACTCCTCTTGAGCTTCCCTAGTGTCATAGTCTATCTCTTGCATCCTGCTATACTTTGACGTAGAGGATGATCATTCATAATCATAAGTCTAAGAGTGATCATACAAGTGTACCTTAGATGTAGAAGCCTTTGTTCCACTGATTATGATTGACTCTTGAGGTTGAATATGCACACCAAAGTCTGCATACTCCTCTTGATCCCCTTCATTCAAGTTTGCCTTCTCGTTGTCTCCATACCATGACCTTGCCTCATCAAAAACAAGATCTCTTGACATATATAGCTTCTTTGAGAGAGGATTGTAGCATCTCTAGCCTTTTTGCTCATTTGAGTACCCAATGATCACACACTTCTCACTCTTGGGATCTAACTTTTTTCTCACTTCACTAAGAACATGAACAAAGCATACACATTCAAATACATTGAGGTTCTCCATGGTTGGTTTCTTGCCATAATAGACTCTGTGTGGAGTCAAGTTATGCACAACACGTGCTGGAGCCATGCTTATCAAGTACCAAGTTCTATTCATAGCCTTAGACTTATAGGAAAATGGTAACAAACCTTCATTTATTAGACATCTAGCTATCTCAACCAAATGACTATTCTTCCTCTCTACAACACCATTTTGTTAAGGGGTCTAACTACATGTAAATTTCCTCTTAATGCCATTGTCGTGCAAGTACTTTGTAATATCCTTGGAGATATAATCTCGCCCTCCATCTGACTTCAATGTCTTGATGTATGCATCACATTCTTTCTCAACAAGGGACCTAAAATTTTGAAAGCATGAAACATTTCTGATTTTTCCTTAATAACATATAGTCATACCTTTCTTGAGTGGTCATCAATAAAAGTGACAAAGTACCTAGATCCTCCCAATGACGCCTCTCCGCTAGGGCTCCATACATGTGAATGTATAAGCTCCAATAGCTCAGAGGATCTGTACTCATTCTTTGGAAATGGCTTCCTTGCTTGCTTACCTTGCTGACAAGCATCACAAAACTCATGTACACCTTAGCCTTCAAGATTCGGTAGTCCCTACACTAAACTTGCTTTGCACATGCATATTAAGTTGAGAGTGTTCATATGTCCTATCCTCTTGTGCCAAAGATCAATCTCTGCAAACCTTTTGTTACCAAGCATCACATAACATACCTTGTTGTGTGTAGAAGCAACATTTAGTGTGAAAACTCTACCTTCTTTCCTTCACTTGGAAATT
Source organism: Ceratopteris richardii (assembly GCA_020310875.1). Classification (NCBI taxonomy): domain Eukaryota; kingdom Viridiplantae; phylum Streptophyta; class Polypodiopsida; order Polypodiales; family Pteridaceae; genus Ceratopteris; species Ceratopteris richardii. The sequence goes on from CM035435.1 coordinate 103,848,335, forward strand.
ACCTTGCCTCCTTGCTTCAGCATGCAACCATTTTGCATCAAATATAACCTACATACCTCTCTCTACCATCTATCCTATAGAGATAAAGTTCTGGGAACTAGATGGAACATGGAGCACATCTTTAAGAGTCTTGATATATTTACCTTGACCTAGCTTCACATCTCCGACATGTGTAATGAGATGCTCATTGTTATCTCCTTTCTCCACACAACCTTTTGTGATTGGGACCTCTAGATGAATGAAAGATTCCTCCATACATGACATGTGATTAGAGCTTCCAGAATCTATGTCCTTGGGATCACTAGTCTAGCCATGTCTCATGGCTAGGAGGGTCTCCGCATCATCCTTCTTGGAGTTGTTAGCATAGTTCCCTTGCTCCTTCTTCTTCTTGCCTTTTTCATCGTGGAACCAACAATTTGAAGAAATATGATTCTGCTTACCACATATAAAACAACCTTTACCTTGATTAGGGTTGTTCTTTCCCTTGCCATTCTTGCCCTTCCTTGAAGATGGTGCCTCCCTATCTCCTTTTGAATTTGAATCTTCTTCCTTGGACTACTTCTACTTGACTTTCCCTTGTTTCCCTTTCTTGCCACTCTTGCATTTGCCTATGCTAGCATATAGGACATGTGAGTGACCATCCTTCTTGGATGTGTGTCCTATAGAAACCTCTTCTTCCACTAGGTGTGGGATCAACTCCTCAAGAGTTGGTAGAGGATCTCTATACAAGATGGTAGTCAAGACATTGAGAGTAATCTTCACAAGGTCTTCCCCATCTACTTTGTATCCAATGGATGCTCATTTCTCCCTTAACTCTTTTACCCTCAAGGCATAGTCAAGAATAGATTGATGACTACCCTTCTTCAAAGAATGGACATCATTCTTAAGCTACATCTTTTTGCTTCTTATGGAAGTGGAATATATCTTCTCTTACGTCTCTCAAAGATCTCTAAAATGATCAAACTTCAATATATGAACAATCATAGTCTTAGAGACTACTTGTGATATGTGGAAGAAAGGTCTCATATTCCTTTCCTTCCAATCCTTCAAAATCTTCAATTCTTAATCGGTGACCTTTGGATATTTGGGATCCAC
>CM035435.1:103854429-103861929 GCA_020310875.1 Ceratopteris richardii
TAATTGTTCAGCACGATCAAGAATCCCACATCATGATCTTTGACAACAGATTAGATTTGAAGGTACAAGTAAGAATTGGGAAAGCTCCTTCAGTACATCAATAACCTCAACAAGCATAGATTATAGTTGATTAAAAGCTACTCGAAAATCGCAGTACATGTGTTGAAAAATCAGAACATTTTAACAAGGCAATTAAGATCATCCCCTTTGTATAGTTAAGATCCTCATTGAATGTTGGGCCATATTCATAGAATATGAAATAAATTTTACAGAAACATTCCCAAGAGAAGATTATAATCAACAAAATTATACTAAGAAACATTCACACATTCATCAGATAAATGCTCAAGATAAGTCAAGCTTAACACAAAGTGGAAGCAGAGCTCGGCATTATATTTCTATTAAAATGATGTTTTACATTTCATGTGTTTTACAAGAGTAATATGAATCTACAATAGAAGCTGAGCATAACTTTCCTTAGGCTCAAGCATAATGGGATCCTCTGGAACATTAGAACACATCTCCTGCCTCTCTTGCTCCAAGATTGGCTCTTCAAGGTCAGCGATGTCCCCCGGTTCATCTACAAGTGGGGGAACATGCTCCCTTGAAGCCGGTTGGAATCTCTCCGTGTCTCCAATGTGCTTCCTTCCAACCTCATGGTCTTCATTTGGGCATTCATTCACCCCATTGATTCTCATTCTAATGAAGCTCACTTGATCATCATCCTTCTCCACAGCTATGTAGTGCTTGAACATCTTTAAGGAGCAAGCCAGAGTCATTCTTGAAACATCAGAAAACCACTTAGAGGCCAACCAACATTATGACTAATGAAAATTGTTAAAATTGAAATTACTTGTGCCTGAAAAAAGGTCTAGGACCCAGTCATCATCATTGGAGAATAGTTGAAGCAATCTCATTATGAGCTTTTGTGGCTTCTGATAGGGGTTAACCAATGTCCTGTCCCCAGCTACATGACGAAGTTTCTTGGTAACGGCTGGGAACATGAGCACATTTGAGATCCCATTCTCATTGCAATGCTCCCTGACTCTCCTTTTGCTTACTTCATCATAATAGCAAACTGTAATGCATTCAGTGGAGCTCACAAACCTATGCAAAGGAGTGTGATTGACGTTTGTCTTCACCCTACCAACAAGAACTATAAGTGACAGAGAGCATCATTAAAGCCATGGAGATAGAAAGAAGATTACTTACCACGTGAGGCACTCCACAGCATGACATCTTGACTTTAGAGCAGTTGAAACAGAGAAAGATTGGTCTTTGCTATGGAAAATTACTATCTTTCAAAGAGGAGACATAGTCAACTCTGCAAAATCAGTGACCATCTTCCGAATATGAGGGTGTTTGAAGGGTTCATTGTCATTAATTGATCCCAACATCCTAAATCCATAGGATATGTCTGCTATGAGAAGGGATAAATGGTTTATAGGCACAACAGAACAAATGTTATTTACATCACTACAGAATGCATTGTAATATACAGGCCTAAGGGGGTCTAGGGGATTGGAGAAACATTTCAGATCAGGTTCATCATCAAAATCAATCTCCTTGGCTTTCAGTCTAGATTTCTCATGCCTTGCTCTTTGAATGTGAGCCAGGAATGAAGGGGGGCAATCATCTACTAGCTCTGCAGTCTTACTTTTCTTTGGTTTCTGCAGAATAAAGTGGAAAGACAATTAAATGAGCTCTTCAATATAGCAAACGAAACATAAGGAATCGATGCATGGCATCGATTTCATGTCTGGGTCGATGCCAAGCATCGACTTATGCCTCCAAGTCGATGCCAGACATCGACTTATGCCACGGGGTCGATTCCAGGCATTGACTTTTGGCACCAGGTCGATGCCAGGCATTGACGTTCAGTATTAAGTCGATGCCAAGCATCGAGTTCCTACTAAAAGCCTAGCATCGAATTGGTTAGGTGAATCAAGGCATCTAGTCTAATAGCAAACCATGCATGCTCTGTGAAAGAGAACCTACCCAATCACAAAACATGATAAAATATTCTAATAAAGCTTTGTAGGATGATGTGGTTGGATAGTCTGCTTGGACTTCTGTCCAAGAAAAGCAACCCAGCCTTTTCATCATCACCTCCTAAATCTTCATGTATACTTTATGACTACAGTCACAGAAATGAAAAGGAGACTAGGTTAGACCAGAAACATGGGAGGAGGGAAAAAGGATGTGAGAATAACATACATACTTATTGAGCTCAGTCACCATCTCCTCCATGCTTAACTCCTTAGAGATTACCCTTGACAAAGTTGATATAATCAATGTATCATCCTTGATTCCTTGAAGGGCCCTCCATGGTGTCAGCTTCATGTCCTTAGGAGCCTCTTCAATTGAGAGGTCAACTTTCTTGCCCTTTCCCTTCAGATCAACCTGTGGGTCTGGCCTCGACTTCTGTTGCTTCTGGCCCTTGACCTCCTTGTTCTCCCACATTGTGAAAGTTTTATCCTGTAGATCCCAGATCTCACCTGTCTTGAATGCCAGTTGAAACCATGGATCATATTTTCTCAAAGTATCAGACTTTCTATTCTCATCCAGTGCAATTCCAACCTCAATAAGGCATTGCTTTCATAGATTGGGATTTATTGTTCTAGCTTCCTTCACGAGAAAATCTTCATATTAGCTGTCTGCGGGCCTCTGCAGAGTGTAAACCACCAATCACATAATATGTATAATCCTCAAACAGACCCTCATTGAACTCCTCCACAGAGCTGCACTCATTGGGATCCACCATGAGAAGGAAAGGCACAACAATAGCATGAGGATTTATTTTCATTTTCTTCTTAAGATTCTACACGTGCAAATTGTGTGGCTCCCTGATCTCAAGGGGCCTCCTCCCTATGACTGGATCCATTGGTGGCCTATGGATGATATTGATTGGCAGGTGGAACAACTGCCCCTTCTTCACAACTTTTCTTCTAGCTATGTCCTCCCTCATCTTGTTCTGCTCAGTACCAAGAACACCAGAGGCAAGCTCCCCACCAGATGCAACTATTATATCCTCAGAGCTAGATCTTGAGTCAGAAGACTCCTCATCAACAATTCTCTTCTTTTTCTTTAGGAACTTTTTCTGCATGCACTGCTTACCCCTTGCCTTTACACGGATTGTCATCTTCTGTTATGTTGGCATGATGTTGCCCTTGATCCATGGCATCAAGTCCTTGATAAGATGCACTGAGTCCCTGCATATCTCTGCAAGCCTCTCTGGAACACAGCACTCTGGGCATAAGAAATCCATCTTGCATATAACATTTCTTAAACCTTTCAATGTCTCTACCAGGACAAGGAGGTTGTCAGAATCCTCATCTTCATAATCCAGTTTGAACACAAGGCCATACTGAAAACCCTATGTTGTCCTGATCTTTCCTCTCCCATACGCCCCTGCAAACACAAGTAGGACTGCATTCATTTCTTCCACATATTGAAGGCACCACTCTAGGTTTGTCATGTCCCAAAGTGGAAAATCTGTCCTTAAGACCTCTATGTCCCTCGACCTTTCCTTCCTAGTTGCATCATCCTCAGAAATTTTGATGCTACTCTGTCCACCAGAAGACATTCCAACCGGATTGCTGGCCTTCTGAGAGGATAAGGATGCAATGTTTTTCTTCGGTTTTGCTTGGTGACCAATGCCTTTGTCACGTTGCTAATCGAGAGAGCTCATTGTCACTTTCAGCTTCTTGAAGGGCCTCTCACTTTTGGACTCAGCATCCCTGAAAGGGCTTGGAAATATGTGCTCATACGTTAATGTGTTTTTCAAGGGTCCAAGTCGATGCCAGGCATCGACTTTAGGGTGCAAGTCGATGCTAGGCATCGACTTTGTGTGCAAGTCGATGCCAGGCATCACCTTGAGGGTGCAAGTCGATGCGAGGCATCGACTTGAGGGTGCAAGTCAATGTCAGGCATCGACTTGATGGTGTAAGGCGATGCCTGGCATCGACTTGCACCCTCAAGTCGATGCCTGGCATCGACTTGGACCCTCAAGTCGATGCCTAGCATCGACTTGCACCCTCAAGTCGATGCCTAGCATGGAATTGCACACAAAGTCAATGCCTGGCATCGACTTACACCTAAAAGTTGATGCCTGGTATCGACTTTGCACCCTAAAGTCGATGCCTGGCACCAACTTTGAGGCCACATTGGATGTCAGGCATCGACTTGAGGGTGCAATTCAATGCGAGGCATCGAATTTAAGTGAAAGTCGATGCCTGGCATCAACTTGAGGGTGCAAGTCGATGCCAAGCATCGAGTTGGACCCCAAAGTCAATGCGCAGCATCGACTTGCACCTAGAAGTTGATGCCTGGCATCGAGTTGTACCCTCATTGGATCTATATTTTATGAGCTAAGAAAAATAAAAACCTAGAAAGCATACTATTTACTCAAACATACAAAATGAATCTTTTAGGAATCTTTTTTTGTGGTATGGTTTTTTCTACCTCTAGGTACTCTTGCCAACATTCTTCTTCTCCATGAGAGTTGCCTTGCTCGTTTGTTGAGCTCTGTGCTCCATGGCTATCTGTGCTCTGTTGCTCTCTCTTGCTCGTGGATTTTGGAAATGAGAATGATCTCCTCCTCTCCTATTTAGAGGCAATTTGGTAACTTGAACTAGAGACTAACTGGATCTAACTGAATGAATCAAGTTGCTAACTATATCTGTCAACTTATCTAACCACGAAATACCACTCACACAAATAGGCTATTTCACCTCGACTTTAGTGAAATATTTATAGAACCTTGCAACTATTTATATACATTTGCATGTAATTTACACTTCAATGGCAAGAGTATGGTATGTACATGAGGAAGGCTAATCTCATGTATAAATGGTCTCTTAGAATCTCTTGCTTGGGAAAAAATCGTCCAAGTTGTGTTGGATATGGGAGATTAATGACATCTTTATAGTCTTATCCTTCTCACTTTAGTTCATATTCACATTTATCTTGTAACACGTTGTTGAAAAGGAAAATCAATGTAAGAATAAACGTTCAACAAAGAACTTTGGGGTTCAAACGTCTTGAAAAACAAAATAGGTTGGTAATTTCAACAAAATAGGTTGGTAATTTCAAACGTCACTCATTGTCTTTGCACAAAAGAGAAAATTAAATGAAGTTATCTTATAGCATCCAACGTTCAGGTAAATCTTAGATTCAAAATTCATTTGAAAATCTTTTGTAACAAGTGGTTTGCCATGGATATAGCTTTTACACATAATTCTTACATATACTTTTCCGTGTACCTCTTTTACACATAATTCTTTCCGAATATGCTTTCATATACCTCTTTGAGATCTAGCCAAGACCACAATAAAACCTAATCCTTGAAATCTTAACCAAAGGTAAAATTTCTTCTTGTAAAGTCTTCAATGGCACTACTCCAAACAGTTTTAATATCTAATCCAGTTGGAACTCAACTTGGATATATTTTGATTCACTCATAATGCTAAGACTCAATGACTCATATCTAGTTTGAAATCAATTGTGTATCTCATCTTTCAAAAGTGAATCAAATCCTTGGTTCCCTAATTAGTGTATATCTAAGTAATTAAGTACTTTAATTTTAGGCTTTAATGTAATTTGATTTTTAATGCACTTTAATGTGCTTTAATGAACTTTTGATTTCATATCTACTTGATGTGACATCTTCACTTGATCTCGGATTTCTACTTATTTAAAAAGGTAATTCATCTTCAGTATTCTTTGAATTGAGTGAAGATGAGCTCAATCTTTTCACTAGATGCTTGGGCATCAGCTTCCTCTACTCATATTGATACAGTTTTGGATTCATTTTTCTCAGTTGACCCTTTCCACATAAGTGATGATCCCTATGGTTTAGAACGTGGTGATGATTCTATGTTTTCTATTGAGTCATTTAAGTTATCCAATTCACAATGCAATGTTGCTCAACCAAATGCACCTCTTGATCTCCCATCTGATCCAACCATTGGTCTCCCTTCTGACTCAAGTGCATGTGGAGCAACGGTAAAGCAAAGCAAGCTCAATCTATGTTTTAAAAGAAGGCCTTGTGAAGTAAGTAAAAAAAGATTTAAATTTCTTACTACAGATAGACAGATTGCATTGGATATTGTGAAGCATTGTTGTGGTTTGAAATGTTTGTACAATTTAGAAATGAAGAAACTAAAGCACCTAAGAGAGAAATTCCTCCATTTAGATAGTGAAAGGCAGGATATATACCTTGTTCCTCGCATGCAAATGATTGAGGATAACATGTCAGTAACACATGTTGCTTTTGAATATTTCTTTAGTCAAGGGATGCGATGTTGTAGGGATGCATTTAAAATTGCAATGGGTGTGGGAAAATTTAGAATACATAGGGTTCAATAGGGGCTTATGAATGGGGATCTCATTTTGGATACGTTCCATGTTGGGACCAAAGGATCTGTTGGACGTCATGCAATGAATTGGATGATGAGCTATTTTAGCTTGCATTGTGAGGTTATGCCTACAACTGGAAGGTTGCACTTGTCAGATAACTTTACTCGTCGAGAGGTATTTCAAATATATAGAGAATACATGGAAAATAGAAATGAGAAGTATGTGTTGTATCATCACTTTGCTCGATTATGGAAGGAAGAGTTTAACAATGTGTCTATTCCTCGTAAAGTCAGAATGGGTGAATGTTGAGTTTGCGCCACTTTGAAAAACATGGCAAAGGGGGCTACGACACCACAGGAAAAGGATAATTTTAAAAACCTTCTTAACAACCATCGTGAGAGTCAAAGTTTAGAGAGAAAGAAAGAAATTCATCATCGAAGTAAAGCACTCAGAAATCCGAAGCGTTATATGTGTTTGTTGATCGATGGTATGTATAAAAAAAAAACTTGTTTGCCACATTTTTATCGCATCCCTAAGGAGATAGGAGATGAAGTCCTTGTGCAAATGCATTTGGTTGGTGCTTTCGTATACAATGGAACTGTAATGTCCAAGGTTTTCTTCACATATCCAAATGTGCATAATGATCCAAACCTTACAGTCATGGCATAATGTCATTCATCGGGTTTTGCAATCATGGCAGGGTCTTTTGCCACCAACTCTATATTTGCAACTTGATAATACTTCAAGAGAGAATAAAAATTCTACAGTCTTTGGATATTTAAGCATGCTTGTTGAAAAACAAGTCTTTTAGAAGGTTAAGGTAAATTTCCTTCTGGTTGGCCACACTCATGATCACATTGATCAAATGTTTAAAAATTTCTCTAAGAAGTTGGCACGTAACAATGCTTTTACTCTACCGATTTTATCTGAGCTGATTTCAGAAGCATATACTCCAAAACCAGAAGTTCAACACCTCACACAGATTTATAACTTTAAGCACTTTTGCTCAATGGGCCTTGATAACAGTGCTAAGGTTTTGGCTCCATTGCACAATATTAGTTTCACCCATGTATTCTTGATTAGGAGGGTTGATGAAATAACCCTTTTAGTTGCAAAGCAGTATTCATCTTCTCCTAGGTG
>CM035435.1:103866929-103879429 GCA_020310875.1 Ceratopteris richardii
ATCTATCTATCTATCTATCTATCTATCTATCTATCTATCTATCTATCTATCTATCTATCTATCTATCTATCTATCTATCTTTCTATTTATCTATCTATCTATCTATCTATCTATCTATCTATCTATCTATCTATCTATCTATCTGTCTGTCTATCTATCTATCTATCTATCTATCTATCTATCTATCTATCTATCTATCTATCTATCTATCTATCTATCTATCTATCTATCTATCTATGTATTTATCTATCGATCTATCTATCTACCTATCTATCTATCTATCTATCTATCTATCTATCTATCTTTCTATTTATCTATCTATCTATATATCTATCTATCTATCTATCTATCTATATATCTATTTATCTATCTTTCTATCTATCTTTTATTTGTACAAAATAGACTATGCAGAGATTTAGGATATGCAAAATTTAGGGTTATAGAAGTACGCCAATTTCTCTATACATAAAGTTTATTTCAATAAGTCCTCGTAGGGAGCCTAATAGACATACATAAGCTAGAGAATGCTCCTTAAATATCTTGAATTGGATATGTACATAAAGAGTTACAACTATTATAAGGAGACTATATCTATACCTACAAGAGACTAGCGGGTGTGTGGGCTTGATAGCTCCCCCTTCTCCTCCTCTGTGCATATAAAATCCTCCTCTACATTTTTCATAGCTTGGACTACTATAATTTAGCTCCTTGAGCCTTGAATTAATCTCTCCTTGAGCCTCCTTGAGTATGTGCCTCTTAGTCTTCAATGATCTACAAGACCATGCATTTGGTGACTCTTCGCCTTCTTTTATAGCTTTTGGATGCCTCTCTTGACTTTTCCACCATTTTTGGACTACCTTGCCTGACCTTGAGACCAATGATTTGAGTCCTAATGTTTGTCCACATTAAGGTCTTTTGACCCCTTTATCCACCTTAAGCTTGTACAGTTCACATTTTCAACACATATCTGCACTTCAATAATTGAAGTATTATTTTTTACTTCAACTATGAATGCATGCAAAAGCACTTAAGGCAAAAAAAATATTTAAACAAAACAACAAAATACTTAGCTTTACTTGATGCTTCATCCTTCCACAAAGGAATTCCAAGACAAAGCTTATTCAAAAGATATCTCTATCTCATTGCTACTTCAAACGCTCATCGACATTTCTTTTATCTTCATTCTCCTCAAAAAATGGCTCCAAAAGGAATCCTTCAAATGTCTTGTGACTCTTGTAGTATGTAGAAGAGGAAGATGGCACATGCTCTCTTCCTTCCTACTTGGCACTTCCACCGTGAGACTCAAATCCTAAAAAGATGCATATAGATGCATGTGGATGGTTAAAACATCCGCTCTCGTCCATGAGGTAAACTTTGAGAGTAATTATGAGTTCGAAGCTTCTCATGTTCATGAATGATTATCCCAACTACAAGAAATAATTTATTTTCCCTTTATATTGATATGGAATAGTACTGTAGCTATAGTAAAAGGAAAAGAGGAAGGAATGTGAATTGTGAAGTCTTCCTCCCTAGAATCCTTTGAGGAGTTGGGTTGCTCATTTATGTGTGTGTTTTTATGAGTATATGTGTGTATGTTTGTGTGTATACATGTGTATGTGTGTGTATGTGTGTATCTCTATGTGTGTGTATGTGTGTGTCTCTATGTGTGTGCATGTATATGTGGGTGTATGTATCTATGTGTGTGTCTCTATCTGTGTGTATGCATATATGGGTGTACGTATCTATGTGTGTGTCTCTATCTTTATATGTGTGTACATTTGTGTGTATGCATGTGTATTTGTGTGTATGTGTGTTTCTCTATGTCTGTGTATGTGCAAGTATCTATATGTACATGTGTATGTGTATGTGTGTGTATGCAAATGTATGTATAGTGTGTGTGTGTGTATATGCAAATGTATGTATAGTGTGTGTGTGTGTATGTATACATGTGTATACATATGTATGTGTGTGTATGTGTATGTATACATGTGTATGTGTGTGTATGCAGATGTATATGTAGTGAGTTTATGTGTGTTTGTATACATGTATGTGTGTACATTTGTATGTATGCATGTGTATTTGTGTGTCTCTATGTGTGTATGTGTATATGTATCTTTGTGTGTGTAATGTGGGTGTATCTATATGTGTATGTATGTATATGTGTGTATGTGGAAGTCTCTATATGTGTATGTGTATGTGTATGTGTATATGTGTGATGCATATATGTGTGCATATGTATTTGTATGTGTATGTAGGTGTGTATGTGAGTGAATGAATGTGTGTATATATGTATGCATGTGTGTATGTATGTATTCATATGCATGTGCATTATTTATGCATATGTATGTATGTGTGTGTCTCTATGTGTCTATGTATGTGTATGCGTATGTGTGTATGTATATGTGGGTGTATGTATCTATGTGTGTGTATGTATACGTCTATGCATGTGTGTGTATGCACATGTATCCACACATATGTATAGTATGTGTGTGTGTATGTATACATGTGGATACATCTGTGTGTGTATATGTGTATGTATGTATGTGTATATATACATGTGTATGTGTATGTGTATGTATGCATATCTATGTATAGTGTGCATGTGTGCATATGCATGTACATTCGTGTGTATGTGTGTCTCCCTATGTGTGTGTGTGTGTGTTTCTATGTGTGTGTATGTATATGTATGTTTTCGTGTGCATATGTGCATATGTGTGTATGTATGTGGGTGTATGCATGTGTGTCTATGTATGTGCATGTGTGTGTGTATGTATGTGTGTGTAAGCATATGTGTATGAATGTGTATGTATGAATATTAGTGTATATTTGTGTGTCTTTGTATATATGTGTATGTAAATGTGTGTGTATATGGGTGTATGTATGTGTATGCACATGTATATGTATGTATGTATATGCGTGTGTTTGTGTATGTGAGTGTATGAGGGTGTGTATATGTGTATGTGGGTGTGTATATTTGTATGCATGTATGTATGCATGTATTCATATGCATGTGCATTATTTATGCATATGTATGTATGTGTGTGTCTCTATGTGTGTGTGTGTGTGTATGTGTATGTGTATGTATATGTGTGTGTATGTATATGTGGGTGTATGTATCTATGTGTGTATGTATACATGTGTGTATGCACATGTATGTATAGTATGTGTATGTGTGTTTATGTATACATGTGGATACGTGTTTATGTGTGTGTATATATGTATGTATTTGTATGTATACATGTGTATGTGTACATGTGTATGTGTATGTATGCATATGTATGTATAGTGTGTATCTGTATGTGTGTTTTTATATGCATATATGTGTGTACGTTAGTGTGTATTTGTGTCTCTTGACATGTATGTATGTATATGTGTGTGTATCTATGCGTGTGTATATATGTGTGTGTCTCTATGTGTGTGTATGTATATGTGTGTGTATGTATATGTATATTTGTGTATGCATATATGCATATGTGTGTGCATATGTTTGTATGTATGTATGTGTACCTCAAAGTGGTCATTGGTCATTCTCTACAGAATTCCTAAAAAGTCGAGGGTAAGCTTCTACTTGCTAAAGTGATCACTCATAGTATAGTCTTTCATTCTAAGTGACTCCACTTGGAATCATTAGCTCTTTAAGCTAATTAAATACCCTCCCAATGAATTCTTCTAATTGCTAGTGTACTGTGAGTACTGTGCAAAACATCCAGCAGGTATCAAGACATAAATAACAACTTTTTGGTCATAAGCTAGTTGCAAACTTATATGTTTTGATCAAATTGTTTGAAGCATCATCTCCAAAGTATATAGGCACTTATTTAGTTTCATTGGAAAGATAAAAGGGCCTACAATTGAACTATGAAGTAAAATAGTGTTAGTACCAAGCAAGGATTAGCAATACCAACTCATTGCTTGAGGTGTCCATCCATCTCCCCAACACTACTTGAGTCCATTAGAGGGAAATGTAGGCTTGAGCCTTCATATTCTAAGATTTGGGAAGCCATAGAGAATGTGAAATGTGTTACATGGGTTTCGAGTGAGGATGGGGTATCCACGAGTATTCAAGAAGGATTCAAGTCAAAGAATTACAATATCCATGATGGATATCTGTTACATAAGGGTAAAGTGTGTGTCCTTAGAGATCCTGAGATGCAATGACACATTTTGTATGAGTTTCATGACACACTTAGTGCAGGACACCCAAGAGTTAACAAGACTTATGATCTTGTTGAGAGGCAATTTTACTGACATGGACTTCATAAGGAAATCCTAGAGTATGTGCTTAAGTGCACTAAATTCCAAGTCAATAAAGCTGAAAGATTGAGAATAGGAGGACTACTCCACCCATTGGACATTCCCAATGGGAAGTGAGAGAGTATCTCCATGGATTTCATAGTTGGATTACCTAAGACACACAGAGGGCACGACTCTATTTGGGTAATTGGGGATAGATTAACCAAAATTCTAACATGAACTACATTGAAGATACCTGAGGTGGCGAGGCTTTTTGTAGAGAATCTATACCGGTTATATGGTATGTCTTTAGACATAGTTTTTGGTCAGGATAGGAAGCTTACTAGCCACTTTTGGAGAGCAATCTTCAAAAGTTTGGACACAAAACTTAGCTTGAACACAACTAAGCATCCATAGTTCGAGGGGCAAACAGAGAGTGTTAACCAAATCCTAGAGGATATGCTTCAAGCATATGTGAATGAAAGGCAAACTAATTGGGAAGAGTACTTACCGAGTCTAGAAGAGTTTGCTTATAATAGTGCCAAGCACTCTTCCATTGGACATAGTCCATTTATGCTTATGGACACGTTTCAGCCAAGGGCTCCTTATGCAATAGGATTGCTGAATGAGAAAGTTCAAGTTGCAAAGGACTTTTTGGAAGAGACGAATGACATGCTTAGGCTTGCTAAGGGCAGTTTTAGGAGAGCTCAGGACAGAGCTAGAGCTTCTGCTGACCCTCAAAAGAGAGACATCAACTTTGAGTTAGGAGAGCAAGTCTATCTTAGAGTTCCATCTAGGTCCAAAACCATGAAGATGGGACCTTCTTCAAAACTATCTTCTAGGTATTGTGGACCTTTCCCAATACTTATGAGAATAGGAAAGGTGGCTTACTAGCTCCGACTTCCAAAGAATAGCCCGATCCATCAAATATTTCATGTTAGTGAGCTTAAAAGAAGGTTGGGTGAATTTGATAAGCTCCTTCCACATAGTGAGGTAGTAGAGCCTATTTCTATTCAAGTTGTTCCACATGAGCAAGAGAGCATACTATGCACTCGAGAGAAATGAACAAGGATTCACTTATATAAAGAGTATCTAGTAAAGAGAAAAGAATAGTTCAGAAGATAGTGCCACATGGGAGCAGGTTAGCACCCTTTAGAGATGGTTTTCGAGCTTTAGATTACCTTCCCAAGAATCGTCCTAATGGTAAGGGTATGGGAAAGCAAAATGGAGATATGACCATGTACATCAAATACATGGGGATATAGTGGGAGCACCATGATTCTTATTCTCTCTTTCACGAGGACCTTCCAATACCATTTTTTAGGACAAAAATTTGAGTTAAGGGGAAGGAAATGTTACATGGAAGTGACCTTGGAAGAAGGGTAGGATCCTTCCCTTAATCTCATTTACTTACATGCTTGTTTGGGTGCCAAGTGTCACCCATGGAGGGGACTTCCATCTAAGTATGGTTAGAGCGTTATTAAGAAAGGCGTGCATGACTTGGCGGTAATGAATAAGGAGATATCTTTGTGTGTGCTCGCGAACCGTGTGTCTCGCCAGCAAGCTTTCATCCTCGTCTCTCGGGACCTACACCACGATACAACTTCCAAAGATGAGGGAATTCATCGAAGAGTATCTAATACTATGTATCTATTTGTGTATCTATGTGTTTATTGTTGTGAATGAACATACACTTAACTGCGTATGAAGCCCCAGAATGAATGTAAAACTTCATATGAAAACCATAGTTTTCTAGCTAGGTTTCAGGAGTACTCTTTTGAAGTATAGGGGTGGGCTTCAAATTTTGGCCCTGCTTAACATCCATACGAGTTTCGTAGTACTGAAAGAATCCTTCGAATCTCTGGTGAGCGGTTCGCATCAGAACGTCAATCACAGCAAATATGGGAGTTCACGATGCGGCGTACGTTTCTCAATGGATAATCCAGGAGCGAAGTTGAGACGCTAAATTTCTTGGGGTTTAACTCCTCGAGCGCAGACCGTCGGTTCTGTTCGAAGCCCACCATATTAAATCACGGTTTCGTGCTTGAAGATGATGGGTCGTCTGCGCTGAAGTAAAAAATTGAAGTACGAGACATGGCACATCGCAATCTCAACAAAAGCTTTCGAGAGAAGGAGAATTCAAGTTCGCGGCTGAGCTGTAATTCTCCATTGCAACACGAGTCTCTGGCTTTGCGGGTTCCAACAATTGACACAGACCTAACCTTCAGAGCAGGAAAATCCATTCAAAAAAAGGGGGCAGCATACTTGGAGCTGGGGTCACGCAGTAAACTGCGTATCTCATCCCGTATTCGGATTATGATTTGAGATAAGATCTTGAAGCAGTGAAGCTGACAATGACCATAGACAAGATACTTCTACACAGAAGGCACCACACTGAATCAGGATCTTATTATCGAAAGTTTAACGACAAACCTCGACAGCGGACGATGTTTATGTCATTGTTCTTCACGCTAAATTGTGTGTGCTCCATTGGAGTATCGTCTCGTTCTAGCGAATAGTACCCTGCGATGGTAACACGTTTCATGCAACCTTTAAATCCGAGCCAAGGAAGTGTTTGAAGTCTCCACGACGGACAAAGCCAATCACCAAAAGCGATTGATAGTATCCGCAAATTCACGAGACACTTACCGCGTGCACGAAACAGAGAACAACTGGAACTCTAGTAGAAGTTCAATCGTCGGGAGGTAACATTGCCTGTATCAATCAATGTCTAAGTTTTTAGCTAAGCAGCGACGTGCAGTATCCTATAGTCTGGCCACTTTGGATGTATCATGCGTAGTACAGACAACCTCTTGGAGACGTAAAACGGCGTCACAAGTTTTTGTGTGAACCAATGAATGTAAGCAAGAACGTAAACATCGTTAGAGTATGTTAAATGAACAAAAAACGAAGTAAATGGGAAAAAACTGACAACGCCGATGAATGATGAAACCAGTTTAGTAGATGAACGCGCGCGCACCGACAGGATCACACACACATATATATATATATATATATATATATATATATATATATATATATATATATATATATATATATATATATATATATATATATATATAGAGAGAGAGAGAGAGAGAGAGAGGAGAGGAGATAAAAGACAGGTTCACCTCCCAAATATTGCACCACAGTAATTAATCACTAGCGAATTTATCTGACTCATTTGTATAAATAATTTGGTGTAGACTATATGATGTATTTCTTTTCTATTTTTTATACCTTCTCTATAAAAACAAGTTTTGCTCAGTGTTGTATAATACGATGGCTCTAAAAGGTAGAAGCGTAAGCATACATCCATATATGCATACACACACAGACACACATACACCCACATATGCATGCATGCACATAGAGACACACACATACACATACACACACATAGAGATACACACATACTGTTACCGTTAGTGTCCATGTGAAAGGCCAAATGGCCATCTGACACTTCTTTGTATATGTTCTTTAATAAAACATATAGTGGTCTGGTCAGTCACAGAATGTAACTTCGATTGCATTTGTAAGACCTAAGAAGTCTGTCTTCGTGCTCCCTGTGTACTGTGTTTTCAGCGTATTCTGCAGCCTCTCTACAGAGTATTGCGTGCGGCTTTAGGAGCTTGGTTTTCTACTCGGAGCATATCGTCGTGCAGCTCTTGAGTAGGAGATCGCACTGTGGTGCATCACCATCGAAATACTTCATTAGTATCAGAGCAATTTGAGGCAAAAGCTTTGTTCCTTTTGTGCAAGCGAAGTGAACACCCCCCCCTCCCCCCAAAGGCTTACTTAGGTGGCGACCAAGGCATAGACCTTGGCATACCTTGTCATCCGAGTCATCAAAGTCACCGTTGGCTGCGCACGAGGGAGGACCTCAATGATCAAGGAATATAGAGGCTCCGGGTACTTCCCGGGAGGTCACCCATCCTAGTATTGTTCCCCCCAGAGCTCGCTTAATTGTGGCAATCTCTTTCCACTAAGATAAACTCTTGTGGTGGTTGAAGAAGGGGAAAAACTAAGGTTAACATTACCTTGAACAAGTTTTGGTCCCTCAAAGCTTCATTCTTTACTTTCAAAGCCTATTTTTGAAGCATTTTTGGGGTGTCTTTTGGAGCCATTTTGGAGTACTTTCGCACATAGTTCTCTTCACACAGGTCCAAGAACATCAAGAAGAGTGTTCTTTGTACTTCTCAGAAAATAAATATCAACCTTTGGCGCTGTATTTTCAGCCACATTCGTAGAACTATAGGTTTCTCGAGAGGTTTTCAGTTTTGGTGGGAGTAGTCGCTACAAATTTAGGCAGGTTTTTTAAGCCTAAAACATCAGAGTTGACAGACACTTGCAGGTGTTATTGGCTAGTTTTTGGGCTGTGTATTCAGCCTTTTAGTGTCATTTTACTGCATATATTGAGCACATACACACCATGTACGCTTTTGTGGATACCGCTTATGTACGTCCAAGTGGTCATTGAGATAGCAGTTACATTCTTTGCATAAAGCCTTTTATGTTTGATAAAGAGGGTCGTGGTGAGGTTTTCTTAACTGGGAGACACCCAGATGTCGGGGTCTCTTCGGTGATGCAGGTGGAGGACTTACCCAGCCTCGCCATAGGAGATGTATGATAGTTGTTCATAGGTGCTCAATAAGCCTACTTGGCTTCTATTGGGTAACTGATTATATGCAATGGAGTCAGTGATTCACTATGGAGGTAGACATGTCAGTACTTGTACTTTTATGATACTTTGACACTAATCATATGCTAATTTTGCAGAGGATACTCTGGAAAAAGTTTTCCAGATTTCTGGTTTAGTCAACTATACAGTGGTCGATTTACTCCTTGATACACTTATTTGTTGGTGTTTGGACTCTTCTCGCTCCATTATCATTCTATTCAGTTCTCTACCATCAAGGCATCGGAGGTCTCATGCACATCCAGTGGATCAGGGTCTAGTGCTAGTGTTCCAAGGAGGAGCTATAACTTGCAGCGCAAAGATCATTTTGAGATCCAAAAATTTGATGGCACAAACGTTTCTCTATGGAAGAATCAGATTAAAGATGTGCTAATTCAAAGGAGGCAATGGAAGCCAGCAAATGGGATTTCAAAGAAGCTTGCTGACATGGATGAAGATGATTGGGATGAGTTAGTTGAAATGGCCAGGTCTACCATTCGCTTGCACCTCGCAGATAATGTTTACTTTACAGTATTAGACTCTGAAAGTGCAGAGGAGCTTTGGAAGAACTTATGCAATACACATGAAAAACAGACGTCATCAAATAAAGTGTATCTGATGAGAAAATTATATGACCTTCGTATGAAGGACATAGATAGTGTTGTTGCTTATCTAAATGATGCTAAAGGTAAAGGATAGAATGTTGACAGGCATGTTAAACAGTTACCTACACCATCTACTTCGATTGTGAAGATTGAAGAAAGTAATGCTATTTCTGATGATGTTGATGTGTTGACACTTGATAGTATTGTGCCATCTGAGGCATTTATGGCTCATTCTCTTTCCCACACCTGGCTGCTAGATTCTGGTGCTTCTTTCCATGTGACACCACATAGAGAATGGTTCTCTAATTATGCCATGTGTGGTCTTATGCCCACTAGGTCCTTAGGTGGTTCTCTTTACTTTGTCACTTTCATAGATGATGCTACTAGAAAAGTCTAGGTATATCCTATCAAATCAAAGGATGATGCATTCCCTACTTTTAGAAAATGGCTTGCTTCAGTTGAGACTGAAAAAGGAACTAAACTTAAGGCTTTATGTTTAGATAATGGGGGTGAGTATACCTCACATGAATTCAACCTTTTCGATCAGTCTAGAGGGATTCGTAGAGAGTTTACAGCTCCTTACACCTTAGTACAGAATGGTGTAGGTGAGAGGATGAATAGAACTATTCAAGATAGAGTAGTCTCTATGTTGCATTATGCAAACCTCTCAGAAGGTTTTTGGGCAGAAGCAGCATTGACTGTAGTTCATGTGATTTACCTTTCACCTAGTACTGCCAAAGGTCTGAAAGTGGCACAAGAGTTATGGACAGGGAAACCACCATATTATGATCATCTTTGAGTTTTTGGGTGTGAAGCATATGTTCATATACCCAAGAATCTTAGACAAAAGTTGGACAATACGTCAAAGAAATGCATTTTTCTTGGACATGGTCGAGAAGGACAATTTGGATATCGCTTATGGGATCCTGAAACACGGTCAGTGATCAGAAGTAGTGATGTCATTTTTAATGAGTCTAAGATGCATAAACAACCCCTTAAGGAGGTTGAAGTAAGAAGAGTGGTGTTTGAGGATACTAGTCCTCCGGTTAGCATGCATAAAAATGCTGCACATAGGGATGTTCAAGAGAATGTCATTCAGATCAGTCTGCACATGTTCGTGTTCAGCAACCATTGAGAGGTTCTACATGTGTCTCACATCCACCTGATAGATATGTTCCAGGTTTAAATTTTGTTATGCTAACAGATGCCGGTGAGCCTTCTTGCTACAAAGAGGCTATATAGACAGAGGATCATGTCAAGTGGGAGCGTGCCATGAAGAGTGAGTTGGATTCTATTCACAAGAATGGTACTTGGGACGTAGTACCTTTGCCAAAGGGCAAGAAAGCTTTACCATGTAAATGGGTATATAAGCTGAAATTCACATGAGATAGCGCTTCTCCAAAATATAAAGCATGACTTGTTGCAAAGGATTTTAAGCAAAAAAATGGTGTTGATTTTTAGAAAATCTTCTCTCTAGTGGTCAAGATGACTACTTTGCGTATGTTGCTTGGATTCGTTGCAATAGAGGATTTAGAGCTAGTCCAAATGGATGTGAAAGCAACTTTCTTGCACGGAGATCTTACAGATGAGATCTATATGGAACAACTAGAGGGTTTTGTAGTTCCTGGCAAGGAAAGTCTAGTTTGTAAGCTCAAGAAGAGCTTGTATGGACTTAAAGAGTGTCCTAGACAATGGTACCAAAAGTTTGATGCTTTTATGAAGTCTCAAGGCTATTCTCGGAGCAATGAGGATCATTATCTCTACACAAAGAGATGCTCTGATGGCAACTTGATATGCTTGATATTTTACCTCGATGATATGTTGATTCCTGGGAAGTCCTCTTATCATTTGTCAATTCTCAAAAAGGAGTTGAGTCAAACATTTGATATGAAGGATTTGGGGGATGCCAAACATATTCTTGTCATGTGCATTACTCGTGATAGGAGTAAAAGATGCATATACTTGTCTCAAAGTGAGTACATATCCAAAGTACTCCACCAGTTCAATATGCAAGGTGGAAAGGCATTGAGTACACCTTTACCTACATATGTGAAATTGAGCAAGGATGACTACCCCAAATCATATGAGGAAAAGGAATTTATGACCAAAATTCCCTATGAGTCTGTTGTTGGTAGTCTCATGTATGCTATGGTAGCTACGAGACCAGACATTGCATTTGTAGTGGGAGTTGTGAGCAGATATATGTCTAATCCTGGCAAGAAACATTGAAAAGCGGTCAAGATGATTTTGAGATATCTGAGTGGCACTAAGGACAAGTGTCTATGCTTAGGTAGAGGGAAAGCATCTATTATTGGTTGCATAGATTCTGACTATGTTGGTTGTGTAGACAATTGTAAGTCTACATCACGGTACATTTTTCATTTTACTCGAGGTGCTATCTCTTGGAGATCTCGTCTTCAAGAATGTACAACTGTTTCCACCACAGAAGCAGAGTATGTTGCAGCAGTGAGGCATGTAAGGAAGCATTGTGGCTTTCTCATTTTGCTTGTGATATGGGTTTACCTCAGCATGTACCTCACTTTCTCAGTGATAGTTTGAGTGCCATTGCTTTGGCTAAGAATCCGGTCTATCATGCAAAGACCAAGCACATTGAGGTGAGGTATCACTTCATTAGAGATTGCTTAGCCACTAAGAGCATTATTCTTGAGAAGGTTCACACTCGAGATAATGCTGCAGATGCTTTGACTAAAGCTCTACCATAGGATAGCTTTCGATCTCCCATAGTTACTCTGGCCATATTCACCTTTAGTAGGAGATTGCTACCGTTAGTGTCCATGTGAAAGGCCAAATGGCCACCGGACACTTCTTTGTATATGTTCTTTAATAAAACATATAGTGGCCTCGTCAGTCATAGAATGTAAGTTCGACTGCATTTGTAAGACCTAAGAAGTCTGCCTTTGTGCTCCCTGTGTACTGTGTTTTCTGCGTATTCTGCAGCCTCTGTGCGGAGTACTGCGTGCGGC
>CM035435.1:103881929-103886929 GCA_020310875.1 Ceratopteris richardii
TTGTCTGATACGCATTCAAATCATTCAAGCTAATGATCGATCATAACTAGAGTAAGATTTACTATCTAATCTACTCATGTGTTTTCCTTATTACGATCATTTTGGTAAGACATCAATATAGTCTCATCTTCATTATCCTTATTGATTTCTACTATATCTTCTATTGTTAAATCTATGTTCTCAAAAATGAAATCATCTATTGATGGACTAATATCAATTTTTCGCAGTTTTTTCTTCATCATCAGTAGAATCATGTAGAGTATTATTGTCTTTATCAAGCACATTATTATTGTTCTCATGTATAATGATTCTAATTTCTCTTTAAGATGTCGATATATCAATATCTGATGATGAATTATGAACATGACTTTCTTTGATCTCTGTCATTAGGGGAAAAAGTGAGCCCTGCATGGGCCTTGTAAGGATTCCTAATTTTTAGGAATTAAAATGCTTAATCCTCTTAACCAAGGAGCCAAACAAAACCACCGGTGGTTTTCCCAAATAAAATAGTATTCCATATTTTTTATATTTGAATTATGAGATGTAATGCTTTAGAGCCTTTGGATGCTTAGATTCAATGGTTGAGATTAAAGATGAATGACCTTTAGAGAGATAATGTCAGAGATTCGAGTGGCTTTGTCCTTATTTGCGCAGGCGGAATGCGAAGTCTCTGCACATTTCTGGACCGTTAGATCAACGCCAGATCCTACGGACGCCCGCATCCGGGGCTGATCAAGTTTTGCGCAGGCATTTGAGCCATTAGATGGAGAACTAATCCGATGGTTGACGGCAAATGGCGCCCTCATCTTTTGATGCTTCAAACTCCACCTTTGGATGGTGGTTGGATCCGATGGCTGCCATTCAAGGCGCCTAGTTTTTTTCGAGATTCAATCTCTACGGTCAGATTCAAAATCCAATCCAATGGCTATGATAAAAAGGCGCCTTTTCAAGCTCTATCTCATCCTAGCCATTAAATCTCTTGCTAATCCAAGGGTCCAAAAGCATGGATGCCTTGACTTTTGCAATTCACTCTCATCCATTGGATTTTGCAGCCAATCCAAGGGTTAAAATTCATTCGAGAGGCTTTCAAAACCATTCAAGTGAACAAAACCACCTCTTCTAGTTGTTTTTCTCCTATTTGACCAAACAAAAACAAGGGAAGCCTATGCCTAGCCTAGGTGATTAAGCTACTAGACTGTGGCCACCACCCTCCTCTCATTGGTCCATCACTAATCACTCCTTAATCTAAAAGGCCCATTCAGGGTTCATTTTTTCCCCTAATGTAACAATAAGGTCTTCAAACAATGACCGACCTTTAGGTTGAACATGAATGACTTGCCACCAAGGATGAGCATCAGGGTTTTTTTAAAAAATGCTTGCTCAATATGTCTATGAAGAATCTATAGTTCTTTAGTTAATCACATTATTTTCAAAAAATCATTTGCCAAAAACCTAGATAATTCCCTTCTCAAAGTGGAATTACTACCTTTATACTTAATTCAAAACTAATCAATCTTCAAAATAACCTATCAAAATAAAAAGAAACAAAAATTAATTATCATGTGCTTAAAAAAATAATAAGCTATATCATAAAAAATACAAACTTATTTTTACCTATTTGAATATATGAAACAATATTTCATAGATACCAACAACTATTCCTACATAGCCAAGTTTGCTATTTATAAGGTTTGTATCTTTTGTGCTAGCACGTGATATTTTCTTGAAAGAAGCAACAATGCTAGAATCCTTTGTTCTACTTAAAGAATCAATCATTTTGATTCTAATATGTTGGCCAAAAGCCTACTTATTTGTGAACATTCAAGCTTGCAATAGAAACCAAAATGTTAAAGAGAAACTAATATACATATACGTGAAAAACTAGAATATTAATAAAATTAAATTACCTTTCTTTCACAACCTATCATTAGCTCCATGTGCTCATCTAAGATTTTTTCATTATTTGCATTGGATTTTTGCATACGAGTATATTTAAACCATTTCTTGATGGTATTCTATCTTTTAACCCAAGAGGATGTTGCCATAATGAATAACCAATATTCTCGAATATATGCATAGGATCAAGACAATGATAGAACTTTAACTCCTTGCAAAACTCCAAAAAATACCATATCAATATATTCTCTATTACTGCCAATTAGTCTTTACTTCTAATCTCTACATTCTCATTATCTTCATCATCACTAAAGATTTTGGATTTTGTATCTATAAGAGGCCCATCTATCCATTTTCAATACCAATCCATAGGTGTCATTGGTTTTGAACACTAACGTGTTTCAATATTTCCATTAAAATGTAATGCTTCTCTTTTGCATCTTAATGGATGATCATCAGGCAAGAATCATTGATGTAGAAGATAAATATTTTTATTGAGATTCTTACTATAAACTGATCTCAACCAATCACCCCAATAAGGATAAGCCTTATATCCCTTAGTAGATAGTCTTGCATCATGAAAACCATAAAAATATAATTAGATTAACTCACATATAAATGTATACATATTCAATAAAAATAATTAGATCATTACCTAAACAAGCACCATATCCTAGAAAATCATGTATAGTCCAAGCCACAATTCTTTGAACCATAAAGCATCTTTGATTAATGTTTTTTGGTAAATGAGCGGCATTAATACCTCTCCATAACTCTTGGAGATCGTCAATGAGAGGAGCAAGATATATATTCAGGTCTTTAACTTGTCTTTTTATCGGGACTGAAAGTGAAAGCACTAAATGTTCTTTTTTAAGGCTAAGTCATGGGGGGAGATTGTAGTTAATGACTACCAGAGGCCATGTTGACTGTTTACTAGATTTCATTGAAAACAAATGAAATCCATCTAATGCAACTCCTAACTTTAGATTGCATGGCTCCTATGCAAAATTCGGCCATCTAGAATCAATATGCTGAAAAGTTGCACTATCTGCTGGAATTCTCATTAATCCATCAATACTTTTATGATCAAATCCCCATGTCAAAAGCTTTGATAATTTAGGGCTTTGAAGCATATGTTTAATTCGTGGGGCGAATGGAAAATGTCTCAATACCTTCCTTGGGATTTTACCCTCTTCATCCTTATATCAAGGAGATTTACATTTTGGACATGTTAAAGAGTCTACATATTCACCTCTATATAAATGAGAATCCTTCGGATATGCATGTATACACTCATAATCTATACTAAGATAGTTGATTATCTTCTTCATTTCATCATGTGATGTAGGAAAAATATTCTTTCTTGGTAAAAACTTTTCAAACTGTAACTAGTAAGTTCATGAAAAAAGATGATATGAATTAAAATAAATAAATAAATAAACAAAAAATTATAAATTATACCTCAATAGTTCCAAAATAGATACGTACTCCATCAAAAACAATTTTGAAGATTGAGAATAAGCAAGCTTGCACTTAATCGTGTCAAGCAACTTCCTTCATATATATGCTTTAGACATTCTTCTCGAAAATATTTCTCATTTTTGGAAATATCAATGCTTTCATTTTCATTTTGATACCAATCCTTAATAAAACTTGCCATGCCATCATCTTCATCATTATCGTAAAGATCTTGTACTTTATAGATCTTTCAATCTTGCATATTCGACAAGATCACTTTTGCATAGCCTCCTCATGGAAGCTTCTGGTAAATGAAGTCTTACTCACAAATCTGATTGGTATGGTGGAAGACCATCAATTTCATACATATGAATCTACACAAATGAATAAAAATCATTAGTATTCCATAAATAAATGAAAAGCAGTCTTTATACATAAATTTAAATATGTAAAATTAATTTAAAAATAGTTTCTATCAATTAGAGTTTTCAGTGCAACACAAGAGAAGTGGATAGAAAGTTTTCACTCTCTAACTAAACGATGCTCTTGGAGGTTGAAACCATCAATAACTCACTAATAATTCATCACTAGCATGTAATGAATCGATAGCATTGACAACTATATATCTTGCTACATTTCTACTCATGTATGGTGACCGCAACTATTTTCATGCTCCTCAAATGTGCAATTAGTCATTGAACTATTATATCCTCGACTAATGTTTATTAGACCTGCTATATTTCCATGCATTTAAGGTCTTCCATTAATGTATAATCTTTCATTTTCGGCATGTATAATCCCTCTACTAGTAAGAGAAGCTACATTTAGGCATAATCCATAAGTATTCATGCTTTGAACATAATGTGTAAGTCAATCCCAATCTCCCCATCCATATATAGAACCATAAGATGACATAAGGGTGACTTTAGAGTTTGGAGGCACTCTCAAATCCTCTAAAATAAAGATTCCACGACCAGAACATACATTTACTCATACATACATATTCACATTTATACAAATACACATTCTGACATATAAATATACATACAAAACTATAAATGTATGACATGTGTATGTATGCATATGTGGATGCATGTGTGTGTGTGTGTGTGCGCGCATGTATTTATTATGTATGTGTGTGTATATATGTGAAAGTGTATGTATATATGTATATGTATGCATGTATATTTTTGTATGTGTGTGTATGTATATGTGTATGTGTATGCATGTATGTGTTTGTGTGGGTATGTATTTACTATGTATGTGTTTATATATGTATGTGTGTGTGTATATATGTGTATCTGTATACATGTATCTATCTGTGTATGTGTATGTGTGGATATGTATATATGTGTAAATTTATGTGTATGTGTATGTATATGTGTGGGTATGTATGTGTAAGTGTATGTATATATGTATGTGTATGTGTGGATATGTATGTATGTGTAAGTGTGTCTATAAATGTATGTGTATATGTATGCATGTATGTATATGTATATGTATATGTTTATGTGTGGGTATGTATGTGTAAGTGTATGTATATATGTATGTGTATCCATGTACTTGTATGTGTATTCATGTATGTGTGGATATGTATGTATGTGTAAGTGTAAGTATATGTGTAAGTGTAAGTATATGTGTATGCA
>CM035435.1:103891929-103924429 GCA_020310875.1 Ceratopteris richardii
ACTTTTTGCATAGCTATTAGAAATAGTGCACCTGGTGGTAAACTTGTCTATGATGACATATGTGGGGCACTTTTGAGTGAGGAGATTTGTAGAAAATCTATGGTTGGCACTCAGAGTGGAGATGCATATAACGTTCGTGATACTTACCAAGGAAAGAATAAACAATGTGTCAGGAGAAAAAACAAGCAAAAGAATGATCAACGGAATAAGAGTATTATTAAATCAAGGAAGAGGGATATCGAATGCCATTATTGTCAAAAGAAAGTACACATGAAGAAAGATTGTTATGCATTAAAGAATGCTAAAGGTAAAGGACAAAATGTTGTGGGCATGTTAAACAGTTACCTGCACCATGTACTTCGACTCTGAAGATTGAAGAAATTAATGCTATTTTTTATGATGCTGATGTGTTAACACTTGATAGTACTATGCCAACTAAGGATCTATTGGCTAATTCTCCTTCCCACACCTGGCTGCTATATTCTGGTGCTTCTTTCCATGTGACACCACGTAGAGAGTGGTTCTCTAATTATGCACCAAAGTCTCTTCGTATGGTGAATTCTTCATAGTGTGATGTTGTGGGGATTGGAGATGTGGTTGTGCAGTTCATTGATGGTTCAAAATTTACTATGCATAATGTACGCCATGTACCTCAATTATCATGCAGTTTGATGTCAATTGGTCAACTTGATGACCTTGGTTACAAGGTGGTCTTCTATGCTCAGCCCTTTTGCATATCAAAGGGTAATATGGTTATTGCAAAAGGAAGCAAAGTTGGCTCAGTTTATCCTTTATTTGTATCACAAAAAGAACACTTGTAAGCTATTACTGAATAGCCTATGGCTTGTATTTGGCATCGTCAATTGATCCATATATCTTGTAATGGAATGGAAAATCTTTCTCGTTCTGGCTACTTACCTATGTTATCTTTCTCGGATTTTTCATTTTGTGAGCATTGTCAATATGGAAAGCAGAGTATGTTGTAGCAAGTGAGGCATGTAAGGAAGCGTTGTGGCTTTCTCGTCTTGCTTCTGATATGGGTTTACCTCAGCATGTACCTTGTTTGCTCAGTGATAGTCAGAGTGCCATTGCTTTGGCTAAGAATCTGCTCTATCATGCAAAGACTAAGCACATTGAGGTGAGGTATCACTTCATTCAAGATTGTTTAGCCACTGAGTGCATTATTCTTGAGAAGGTTCACACTCGAGATAATGTTGTTGATGCTTTGACTAAAGCTCTACCACAGGATAGCTTTCGACACTGTTGTCACTTGATGGGGGTTACTTGATTCATGATGTTACATAGTCACTTGTATACTGTGTAACATGCCCATCAGGTGGGAGGTATAGTTTGTATGCATACACTTAGGCCTTTAGTGGGAGATTGTTACTATTAGTGTCCATGTGAAAGGCCAAATGGCCACTGGACACTTCTTTGTATATGTTCTTTAATAAAACATATAGTGGCATGGTCAGTCACAGACAGTAAGTTCGATTGCATTTTTGTAAGACCTGAGAAGTCTGTCTTCGTGCTTCCTCTATACTCTGTTTTTCTATGTATTTTGTAGTCTTTGGGCAGAGTACCATGTGCGGCCTTAGGAGCTCAGTTATCTACTCCGAGGATATCGTTATGGAGATCGCGAGAAGGAGAACACACTGTGGTGCAACACTATCGAAATACTTCAATAATGCATGCATGTCTTTTCATGTGTTTGTAGATATGTTTATGCATATGCATATGTGTATGTGTGTGTATGTGTATTTGTATGTGTATATGTAAGTGTATGTGTATGTATGTGTGTGTATGTGAATATGCATGTGTATGTGCATATGTGCATGTAAAAGTGTGAATGTGCATGGTCATGTATATATGTATATGTTCATATGAATGAGTAAGTGTGAGTATGTTAATTAATAAAAAATAAAATACTTTAAATGATATACAAACAATGTATTTTTTACCTAGAATAATTTTTCATATTTTATGCTTTGTGAACTTCTTGAATAACCTTCAATAAAGAGAGCAAAAGAGAGAGAGAGAGAGAGAACGAGAGAGAGAGAGAGAGATCAAAAGAGATAAGAAGAGAGAGAGAGAGAGAGACACAATATGAGAGAGATAAGAAAAGAGAGAGATTCAGAAAGAGATTGTTGGAGCACATGAGCATATTGCATATCTGAGCATTGGAGAGCTCTTTGATTAGTTGCACATAAAATCACGATTGAAGAGCGATCCCACATTTTTTACTTTTTTCAAGATTGACAGTTGCATACTCGATATAGAAGTATCATGTGTGTGATAATGCAATTTGGGGATAATCAATGCTTGACAGCATCACCTAAGGGACACAAATTAGTGCTGCATATGCGACACTCACTTTTTAGTCACATAAGTGATGCTAATCTAGAGACGCTCTTAGGAGCATTGCTAGAAGTATCAAGAATGACATAAAAAATAACATCGAGGATAACATCATGTATATGATAGTGCATGCTCGACACCCACTCCGATGAAATTCACAATCATGTAGCAATGCAAATGTGTCGTGTTAACCATCCCTATGCCCCCATATTCCTTGTAGTGTGGTGAAGTAAGAATATTTAGTCATGGTGAAGTAAGGATACCAAAAATTTCTCATACCCAATACTTTGATGTCTTTTGAAACATCAATGCATTAAGGTGGAAAACGACCAAAAAAGGGCCATGTAAGGATTTCACTTAGTTGTGTTTAATCTAGATTAAAGTTGTCAGGTCATTTAAAAAAATTCTGTGTGAGCTCATTCAAAACGTATCTTATGCAAATTTTGAAGAGAGAGAAAGTCATGTGATAATCATGAAAAGTTTGTGTGATATCTTGCACCTCAGGTTTGTGCTCATCGGGCATTAATCAAAATTCGAGTTTTCCTCTTGTTCGTGGACCTATATAATGTGTGCCTATAATGTTTTGCACTTTTTTACTCTACTTTGCATAGCAAGTCTGTTTCTCCCTTTCACATCATTTTAGACACTTTCCTGTCACCCTTCATAGGAGACCATGAAGAACCTTGACTCAAACACTCTCATTGAGCTTTCAACTAGCCAAAATCATTGTGATAAGTTCCATACCAACATTGCAGTTAGTCATGAGTAAGCAATGACAAGAAAAGTATTCTGAAGGGCTCTTCAACCTTCAGAAGTGGATGGATTGCAGAAAGAAGGCAAAAAACATATTAACATATGGGCAGATGAATTTGTTGATCTGATTGATCCACAAACTAGAAGGTATCCCCCTTTTCATAATTTTCATGATATGATTAGATTTGTAGGCAATGGTGAGGATGGTTTATGAGGCTATTTTTCAAGGATCTAGGAGATTTCAAGGAATTATGTACAATACTTAAACTATTTAGAAAACACACTACATCAAATGGATTTACATATCAGGGAATTAGAATACAAATTATCCACTGTATCTTCTCACTTAGAATCTCTCAAAAAAATGAAAGAAACTCCTATAGGTTTGAGAATGCGGTCAAAACGAGTAACACCTTTTCTAGATTCAAATGAAAAATCTTGCCAAAAGAAAGAAAGAATGAAAATTGTAAGAAATCATGTGACAAATGTGCTAGGTTTTTTTTCAATATGTTGAATAGTTTTGAGTGCGTACATTTCTATAATGAAATTATGAGTCAAAATGATGTTTTAACACTATTGAAACTGAAATAAACTACATGCTTGAAATGCTTTGTTTTCCAAAAACTCATGATAGACATGAATTTGCTACTAGAACCATCTCAAATTCAGGAGATTTGTGATGGTGTTGGAGTGAGTAAGAAAGGATATAGAGCAATTTCAAAAGCTTCATGTGAAGTTTTAATTTTTAACAAAGTTAAAAGCTTTGGATTGCCTAGACCCCATCATGTAGGAAAGTTTTGGCTCTCTTCAAATAAGAAGATAACAGCAATACTTGGTGAATATAAACATATTCACGGTAACATGCCTTACAAAGTAGGAAAACAAAAGTTACATTTCACTTACAATGCATTAACAATATATGGATAGATATAATGAGACTTCAAATATACATGGTAAAGTTCTATAATATAAAAGAACATGAATGGTCTGGTCTATTGAAATTTGTAATCAAACTTGATGAAGCCGAACTTGAAAAACATCAAAAGATGGAGAGAATAAGTATTGAGCTAATTAACAGAGCTTTGGACTATAGCCTTGGGAAATTGGATACTCCATATTTGAAAGTACAATCAGAAATGGAGTTATGGTGGGTTGGATGTGCTCAAGTTCCATTGGAGAGCCATAAAACACTTGAATGGTTATTCTCACAGACAAACATTCCAAATGTTGTTCAGAGGCATTATGGAAGAGAATTGTTGAATGTCCAAGACTACGAAAACTTTAAAGTTGAGTGGCATTTGAGTGGAGACCTAAAGACGCACCAATGCATGTTTGGTATAAGTGGGGGAGCAAATTCTAAGTAGTGTTACTTGTATTGCATGTAAATTCCACGCACAAGAGGATGGTTGGATTATGCATATTCTATCAAGCCTACAACTGTTGCAGATGATTCACAAAATACAAGTAATGTATTACAAGATGTCTCAATGGGAGGTGCAAAAACAAACAGATTCTTCAGCAACCATGATGACAAACAACTAAATGCCATGTGGAATTGCTGGAAAATTTTTATGAGTTCACAACTAAT
Source organism: Ceratopteris richardii (assembly GCA_020310875.1). Lineage (NCBI taxonomy): Eukaryota > Viridiplantae > Streptophyta > Polypodiopsida > Polypodiales > Pteridaceae > Ceratopteris > Ceratopteris richardii. Next base: position 103,896,629 of record CM035435.1, read on the forward strand.
GTAAAAAGCAAACCAAAAATAGCACAAAAGCGAAGGTGTGTAGATAATTTTTTAAAGATCATGAGGTAGTAGGTAACATCAAATAGATATATGACCGATTTTTGAAAGGTGACCATAGAGCTTATAGAAACCATCATAGAGGCATGGAGTGCCAAAATCATAACATACTACTTGGTGAGTTTCAAAGATAATTTACTCAATTTATTTTTCTTTAATTGAAATAAACATCTGATGAAACTCATCTGTTCTTCCGGTATATTCTTCTTGTGCATGGTGCATTCTTTGCAGAAAAGGACACACTTGCCATATGGCACACCCAAGGCATGGAAAAATCTCATTATCAAGAAAGGACAAGCTTCATTATGTGCACAAGGAAAGGAAGAGGAGTAACAAAAAGTAATGCCTTCAAAGAGCTTTTTGGTTGGTTCTTTAGAACACAATTACAAACGAGATCATGCCAAATATTGTCATCAAAAGATTAGTACTATCACGAGACAAAAACATCATGGATCAATATCACAAAATGAAAAAGATTACACTCCAAGGAAAGCCTTAATATTTGCAATGTCTTTTATTTCTTTGAAATATAAACATGTCTATGTATGTACATTTCATGATGTAATAAGCTTTGAAAAGAATTATGTCTATGTATGAACATCCTTTTTGAGTATTCTAAATGAGCTTAAATTTGGCAAATCTGCCTTCAAAGAGATTTTTTATTGATTCTTGAGAAGGCAATTAAAAAACAGCTCATGCAAAATATTATCATCACATAAATAGGACTTTTACCAGAGAAAAACAAATCATGGATCAATAAGGATTAATATTAGCACATGGATCAATTACATAAATATTTGCAATGTCTTGTATCCCTTTGGGCACTAAATAGGTGTATCTATGTACATTTCATGAGTAAAACGTTGAAAAGAAATATATTTAATCCTTCTTGAGTCTTTTGAATCAGCTTGACTCTAGCGAATCTCCTCTATATCTGAGGTACTCTTCTCTCCTTTAGCCCTTTTTAGCATCTGACACCCCTATAGCCATTGCATAACTTGAGTAACAAAGGAAGTAGCTTGCCCTTGAAGCATTGAATCCTAGGCATATCCAAAAATTCCAAATGGAGCTGTTCTTTCAAGTAGCAAAACTCTCTAAGGATTAAAGGGTATTGAAGTAAAACCCATGTACCTTGAAAGAGTCCTCAAGGAGAAAAATGCAAAATCTAGCTCTTCACTATAGTGCTTATGAACAACACAAAATAATTATGGATTCACTATTGGAAGATATTGGATCACTAAATCAATATCCACCTTTGTCTTCCCTTTCTCCTCTATGGTTTTCCTTGTTGCCTTCCCCGTGCCAAGGTAGTTTTCTTCATCCAATATAGATAATTGTTTAAAAAGCCAAAAACCTTGGTCAAAAGAAGTCCACAGAAACTTTTAAACTCATAGAAATAACTAGAAACACAAGCAGAAGCAAAGCATGAGACACAACGGATTCAAGACATTAGGGTCATGAGAGAATATCGAATGGGCATAATCGCTTGTATCCGTCGTGTTTGATTATTCACCCTAAACTTTATAGAAACGCATAATTAATGTTGAAAATAGTATTTATACAGATAGTAAGATGTTAGTTATCAATGATGCATGCAAGTCATACACACGACCGATTCAAGCGATAACACTCATCGGGTATTCTCAAATGACCCTAATCGCTTGAATTGGTCGCCTCTAACACATCACATGAAACTTTGTTTTACATAGCTTGACCTCATCTTCCTCTTCAATGAGCTCTTTTGAGTCAACAGATGTGGTTTCTTTCTCCTCAGCAACATCCAGAAATGAATAGCCACGCCCAAATGAGTATATACCAAGGTCCTTCTGATGTTGATCAAAGTCTTCATCAGCAAGTGTTGGCTTCTCTAAAATAGCTCTTTCAAAGCAGGTTGAAAGAACTTCTAATGAATCTTGGAATTCTTCATTTGACAATACTAGATCTAGATGCAGAAATTCGTTTTTTCTTTCTCCCTTCTCATTGATAAATCTCCCTCCAATTTCCTTTGACTCAGTTATAGCAGAAATGCAGTAGTCTTCCCTTAGGTTGAAGATTTGTTGAATGTAATAGAGTTGAATAAATTCCTTTGTAGAGATGAAATAAAATGGTAGATTTGGGAGAAGAAGGGACTTCTCAGAAACTTTCACATCTTTAGTTGGCTCCCTTATAGCAGTCTCTGCTTTAAAAGTAGCCACATCAAAATTCTTGACGTGGTCTTCTTGTACTTGGAGATTGATTACTTCAACAATCTCCATGACACCTTTCATACTTTTTGAGCTTCCCTCAAGTGTCAGCTCAAGGAATGGCTCTTTCTCTTCAACATGAACACATTCTTCCTCCTTATCATTTGACATGTGATCAATCTATATCAAGAAGCCAATGCTCAAGGGGAGCAAAGAGTACTCCCTTTCATGCTCTTGGCATAACTCTAGCTTTCTTGGCAAAGGGGATATCCTTTTACACTTTCTAGTGATTTTTGCCCTATCCAATGGAATCTTTCTAAAGATGTGTGAATGGATATAGGCTCTTCTAGAGATACTAAGCTCCTTTCCATTGACCACACCCAAGAAGCTCTCCCACTCATTCTCAGAAAGGTTTTTGTTTTCTCCAAAGGTACTTCAAAATCTATCTTGGGATTGAATATCCTCATTGCATCTGGAAAATAATCCACTACTAAACCCTCTTGAACCATGAAATCTAGTAGTTTCTCAAATGGAGAAACACTTAGGATCACATTCTTTTCCTCCATCTCAGCTCTAATTATTCTAGTGTACCCTAGTGGAGAACAAGACCGATGCAAGGTTAATAAGCTAGTCAAAGGCTAGTCAAACACATGCAATCGCTTGTATCGATCGTATTAGGTATAAAGCACAAGTATGCAGGGTGATGAAGAGAGAAATTCTATGAAGGTTGAAAATGTGAAATGATGAAGGGGACTTGTATTTATATTGGAGGAGGACTGGTTAAAGGTCACATGGTGTGGACCAATAAGTGAGCATCACCTGACAAACAGACATTGGGAATCACAACGACTAGATCACATGGCCCACTCAAATGATGCCACATGGCATTGTACGTTGGGATTCCTAATGGCTGGATGACATGGACCAACCATAGGCTACCACATGTCACCAATGATCAACTCATTCCAGAGACTTATTTAAGCTCCTCTATTCACTTTTTTTCATTTTTCGTGAACTACATTCTAGCACTGACTTGCCATTGCCTTCGAGTTTTTTACATGCTTTTCACAATGTTTTATAGAACACATTTTGTGTGAGGTATGAAGGATCACATAAGCTTGTACAGGATGGATCCAAGCAATTAGGGGCATTGAGAAGTTTCGAATGCCCCTAATTGCTTGGATTAGTCGTCATGATCAATCATTTTACAACACGATCGATACAAGTAATGAGGGACATCCGGAGATTTTTGGATGACCCTAATCGCTTGCATCGGTCTTGTTTCTTTAGTGCTTTGTGAAATCTTTTTTACATTATTCATTTTTCTTTTTAAATTTATTCCAAGCTTTCAAACTCTTTTTTTGTGCAGGTTATGGCTTGGACAAAGAAGACAGCAAGGAAGTTGTACCCTCGGGATCAAGAGCAAAATGGCCAGAATCAAGATGACAAGGGACCTTCTCCCCAGACAACTACTCAAGACCTTAATGCATCAGAGAAGTCTTCAAAAAAAGGGTCTGTTACCATGTTAAGTCTTTGAGGGAGATAAGAAGGGCTCAAAAGTTTGTGGGACTCCTGATCCCCAGTCTTCCTTTCATGAGAGTTGTCAAGAAAATTTCAGCCAATCTCGTTCCATGATGAAGGCCATGTCCTTCCTAAATATGAAGTGGCAAACTCAAGCTCTTCTATGCTTGCAAGAAGCTGCAAAAGACCTTGCAATTGACTTCACAAATGATTCTTACTTGTGTGCACCTCATTGTCACAGGGTGACATTGATGGCAAAAGGTTATGTGATTGTATCAAGGCTCAGATATAAGTTTGACAAATCTATTGTGCCTATTGAGAACCATGATCAAAATTTCTTTGATATTATCAATATACCTCCAGCACGAGCACCTAATTCATTAGTCGTAATTGAAGAGGTCCACCCTTAGGTCCCTCATGATCATGAAACAAGAAATGCAGTACATTGTGAGGAGGAGAGGAAACAGCAGGGTTTAGTATCAAACGAAAATGTTATCTTGAACCAGATTTAGAAGCTGCAAAAGGAAAATAAAGAACTTCTTAAAGAAGCAGATGGGCAGGTGAGTAAATGCTCCAATTCCATGGCAAGAGGAATTCTTGCTTGATATAAGACCAGAATTCAACAATGTGGAGAAATTTCACTCCAATAGACTCCAATACACACAGCGGAATTGAGAGAACCTCTTCTAGAATCTGCCTTGCAAGACACATGGTTACTAAAACCTAATTCATTCACAAGTCAGAGATCCAATGTCTCTGAAATATTGTCCACACATAGTAGAGTCTCATAGCTTTCTAAAAAGCTAAAGAACACTCCATTTGGAGTTCATTTGATGAGGCAACCGACTGCACAAAGTTAGACTACCTGTCATCTCAGGTTATGCAAAAAACTGAGGTTCACAAGAAATGTTCCCTGTAACTACTGGAGAATGATCTGACAGAGATATTTCAGATACAAAGAGAATGAGAGATAAGCTTTCCAATAAGATATCATATGCATTACTTGGATAAGTACATAGAGAGATATGACCTTCACAAGGTGGCTATGTACAAATAAGGTATGCGGTTGGAATACCTTTGTGCCTTCTAGCATAGAAATGAGGTACCTTCTGATCTCCATTGGTGAGAGAATCACGAGCATATGCTTCTACACCATCTCCTTTTCATCTCCATGAATTTTCATGTTCAAATGAGCTCCTTATATAGAGCTATGGGCATAGGACTTTTCACCTACCCTTCATCTTCTCTCACCTCTTGACCTTTCACTTCATGGCCTTTGTCCTTCCATTGTCTTGGGTGGCTTTTGGTGCTCCATATCACTCTATATGGATAAGGTCACGACCTTTTCTAGTATTCCATCTCTCTATTTCTAATTTGGCTTTTATATAAGCCATAAATACATTTGCCCTTTTTAATTCAACACTCTACATTAAGGTTATGAGTGTGCCCTTTATATTTTTACGGTCTAACTTCATTTTGGGTTTACAACAAATACATAAATGATGAAGAGGTACATAATGAAGAGTGATTATGTGTCAAGCCTCACAATTGGAGCTTGCACATGATCCATATTTTTCAACACTCCCCCTCAAGCTACAATTGGGAGTCCATGCTACTCTCCAATTATTGTCCTCTTCTCCTTTGCTTCTTCTTTTGCCCTTGAATCTCTTCCTTCGATTGCTTGGCGATCCTTCTTCTTTTCTTCCAAGCTCTTTTGGCTTTTCTTCAGCTTCTAGCTTGCTTCTTTGGCTCTTCATGAGAGTCTTCTTCAATCACTACCAAGAACATGCTTCATAGAACTCATAGAATTAAATGAGATCACCTTAGATGTACATATCCATGTTGCTTCACTCTCTTATTCTTTGTTGTCCTCTCTTTGTAACTTCATGGCTTCATGGATTCTAGGCTTGCATGCTTTGCTTTGATCCTCCTTTGTCTTTGGATCATCTTTGACTTTGTCTTTGGGTGCACTCTTTGCATCTCCTTTTGATGTCGTCATGGTTGTCATGCTTTCTACTACTTTGTCTTCATGACTTCATTTGTGCATCATGGCTGCTCCTTGCCTTCTAAGCACTCCTTCAATGTAGGTGGCTCCTCCTAGTGCTTTGATTTACCTTTGATGGCTGCTCTTACTCTTTCTTTGAGTCTTCAAAATCTGAAATTTGTTTGGCTCCTCTTTCTCTTCTTTGGACTTGTTTTGGATCTTTTCTTCATTCTTCATGGCTGATTTTAGACCTACAAAATCAACAATGGGCTGATCATAAATGAACTCTTTCATGAGTTCCTCTTTATGTGAAGCATTTGTAGCTTCCACATCTTTCAAGCTTTCAATCATCACCTACAAAACAACACAAGGAATGGTGAATGTGATCAATGGTGCCTCTTGCACCTAACAAGGCTTGCCATTCCTCTTGGGATGGTCTTACTTGCCTTTACATGGGCTTGCCATTCCTCTTGAATGGTCTTACTTGCCATAGGCTTGCCACGCCTCTTGGGTGGTCTTACTTGCCTCAACCTTTCACTAGACCTTCACTTGGTCTTTGGTGCTTCTTGCACCTAACATAGGCTTGCCATTCCTCATTGAATGGTCTTACTTGCCTTAACATATGGCTTGCCACTCTTTTTGGTGGTCTTACTTGCCTTTACATTTGGCTTGCCACTCTCTTTTGGTGGTCTTACTAGCTTCATCCTTTGACAATACATTCACATGAATTTGCTTGGAACTTACCACCACACAATGTGGATTTTTCAAAACATTTACCTCAGCCATTAGCATTGCAAATGAACTTCTTTTACCTCAATAAACTTCAGCCATTTTGTCACACTTTTCATGAGTGTCTCTACCTTCTTGTCGCTTGCTTGTTGCTCCTTGCAACCTTGGGGGTGTCTTCAAGTGCTTGTGTACTCTTTGACACTTTATGGCAGCCCTCCTTTGGAGTCTTGTACTCCTCCTTTGGAGTCCTGTACTCCTCCTTTGTTGGGAAGCTCAATCCTTGGCTTCACCTTTTCTACCTTCAGTTTGGGCTCAGATCTTCAAGCCTTGAATCTTCAAGCGCTTCACAAACATGTAGCTTGGGTTCCTTCCTTCACTTTGGCTCCAAGCTTTCTGTCCTTGCATTATCCAAGCCTAGCACATTTTCTTTAGCTTGTGCAAATAGGAGCATTGCATTCAGTTGATGTATCTAAACTCAAGAATCAAATGATGTTAGTCATCATAACATAATCATACATATTTTGTTTTGCAAATTTACCTCAATGGGTTTTATCCACAACAAGATACATCCACAAATTTCATACATGGCAGCCGTGCATCTTTCCAATCTTTATGGCATCCAAAAACATTTACCTTCAGCTCATTTATGGCTGAGCATGACCAACCTTTAGTGTTTCAATATAACACTAACAATCACATATGATAATGCATGCAAATCATCAATCATTTGAGCATATATTCAGCTCACTTTATGCCAAATAATATGGCTGCACAAACTTGCAAATTTTCCAGCATGTGTAGGCTTTATAAAACAGCCTATTACTCATCAACACTTTATCAACATGTGTATACATCATCCATGACCACATGTTCATACATTCTTTCATGTTTTACATCAATCATCAACTTCAAATTCAACTTATATTCAGCCTACACATGGCTGTCCAAAACTGTCATACATATTGATCATAAACTTCATGAGCATGCATACAAAAGCATATACCAATGCATAAGCATATAATGCTACCATCAAGCTTACATTTAAGCTTAAAACTTCAGCCGTGTACATAATCAAATCTTGCACTTCATTCAATTTAGTGCAACATATCAACCATGCATACAATTTTCACATGCAACTATACATAGTTGCTCATCCAAGATTCTTTGCTTGAATCTTCATCTTCTTCCATTGGCTGCTCATAAATCCTCATTCAAGTGATTAGTATCACTTATAGCATGACTCAATGATCAAGAATCTATAGAAGAGAGTAGGACAAGAGAGTGTACCACTTCAAATAACATAAATCAACAAATGTTTCTTACATATGAAAGCTTCATCTCCAACATACATGAGTGTTGCATACTCCATGAGCTCATAGCTCCATGCTGTCCTTTGACATCTCTACATCCTCTTCAAGATCTCTTTGTGCATTCATGGGCTCCACTCCCAATGCTCTGCAACCAAAGCTCTGATACCACAATGTGGAGAAATTTCACTCCAATAGACTCCAATACACATAGCGGAATTGAAAGAACCTCTTCTAGAATGTGCCTTGCAAGACACCTGCTTACTAAAACCTGATTCAGTCACAACTCAGAGATCCAATGGCTCTGACATGTTGTCCACACACAGTAGAGTCTCTTAGCTTTCTAACAAGCTAAAGAACACTCCATTTGGAGCTCATTTGATGAGGCAACCGACTGCACAACATTAGACTACCTGTCATCTCAGGTTATGCAAAAAACTGAGGTTCACAAGAAATTCTCCTCGTAGCTACTGGAGAATGATCTGATAGAGATATTTTAGATAGAGAGAGAATGCAAGATAAGCTTTTCAATAAGATATCATATGCATTCATTGGATAAGTACATAGAGAGATATGACCTTCACAAGGTGGTTATGTATAAACAAAGTATGCGGTTGGAATACCTTTGTGCCTCCTAGCATAGAAATGAGGTACCTTCTGATCTATATTGGTGAGATAATGACCAGCATATGCTTCTACACCATCTCCTTGTCATCTCCATGAATTCTCATGTTCAAAATAGCTCCTTATATACAGCTATGGGTATAGGACTTTTCACCTACCCTTCATCTTCTCTCACCTCTTGACCTTTCACTTCATGGCCTTTGTCCTTCCATTGCCTTGGGTGGCCTCTGGTGCTCCATATCACTCTATATGGATAAGGTCACGACTTTTTCTAGTATTCCATCTCTCTATTTTTGTCTTTTATATAAGCCATAAATACATTTGCCCTTTTTAATTCAACACTCTACATTAAGATTACGAGTGTGCCCTTTATATTTTTAGGGTCTAAATTCATTTTGGGCTTACAAGAAATACATAAATGATGAAGAGGTACATAATGAAGAGTGATTATGTGTCAAGCCTCACAACTGGAGCTTGCACATGATCCATATTTTTCAACAAACAAAATGCTGAGAGAGTTCAATGTTGAAATATCTAATAGTGTAGTCAATATTGCACTCAAGTATTATCTACATGCCATAAAATGCTCATGTTTTCCTTAATCAGGTATTTCTTATACTGAATTTATATTTCTTGAATTCTAGGCTCCTTTTGCAATAATGTGAGGAAGCAGTTTCAAGAAAAGTTTTCATCATAGATGCTTGTGTGACGCAGTGCTTTTTGCACAAGCATGGAGATGTGAAATTCTTTCTAAAGACTTTTACAGAACGGGTAGAATATAATATCTAACCCTATATTGGAAAGTAAGTCTTCATCTTCATTTTAAAATAAGTAACTTTTTTTCAATAGAGAAGTTATTTTTATATGCCAAACTGCAAAGTGTAACCCTTTCCATATATTTCATTGTTTTCTATTTGAAATCCTTGCCATTCATTTTGAATTTAAGTTTACCTTGCAATGGTGCTAAGCTTCTCAAAATTCATATTGATAAGAACTTTCCAGGAATTCCTAAATTGAATGAAGAAAAAAGGTTTGGATACATTCAAATACATGTGGCATTACCAAAAGACAGCACCTCATGTGGCTTGAGAGTGATCTCAAATGCAGTAAGGTTCTTGGAAAGAAGGTTTTATAGTCCTGAGTTAAATCTGTCAAACTATCCAGATGCATGGGTCATCTTGATCAAGGGGAGAGCAATAAATGCCATTATGAAACATGCAATGTGCCCTTATGATCCACACTCACCTCCACCACCACCACCACCAGATAAAAAGAAATATAAAGAAAAGAAAGGATTTCTTGTTCACTCCCCATTGAAGCATGGCCCAAAGAATAAGAGAAGAGGTGAGGGCTCGAAAAAGGATAGAAAAGAAAGGTGAAATATTATATTTTCTGAATGTAAGATTGTAATCTAATGTGTAACCAACATATGTTGGAAGATTTATTTATGTACAAATTGTATGTAATTATGCCAGTATTCATCTGGAAGATGGTCCTTGTAACTATATTTATATGCCTTGAGTAATATAATGTTGAATTGATCCTCTTGAGAACCAAGCAAAAGTGATCTCATTGCATGGTTCAAGCAAAATTGAATTGTTCATGTCATCAAAATGTCTATTTTGTGTGTTTTATGCTTTATCGTTGTTGAAAAGTTAAATGTGAAGAGGATAAAGAAGCTTTTATGATACAAATGATACAAGCAATATGGGCAATCGGAGTATTTTGGATGGCCCATATTGCTTATAATGGTTGTGTCATCCAATCGGTCAGCTTCTGTAATCAGTCTACGCTATAATATGACTAAACTTCATGCTCTACATATTTTGAATATCACTTGACTTAGGATTTGGACCAGGTTCTCCACCCTCTTTTATATTCCTAGTTATGTGCACCATGGAGACTTTCTCATGCATACCTCGAGGCCAGACAAACATGGAGAATTTCTAATGTGGAGCTTGGATAGACTCAAATACCTAAATTGAAACTAGTTATTGAAAAGTAAAAGTATTGTTCATCTAGAATTTACTCATATGCAAGTTCCCATATAAAAATCATTGCACCATTGAAATCTCATCAGAATGTTGAAATTAAACAAAAAAATTCCAATATGAATATAGTCCATAAAAAATGATAAATTAAGTGATGTAATGAGTCAGATTCTTAGTTACCGTCCTACAAAGAAAAATCAATGGAAGTATGGAAAAAGGTTCTAAAAAGGGAGATATATTATGTAAGAAAATCTTGGTTTATATTCTTGAGCCACCTAGAATTTACTCATGAAGTTCCTGTATAATCATTGCACAATAGAAACCTCATCAAAATCTTGAAATAAAAAAAATGCCAATATGAATATAGTCCATAAAAAGACATAATTGAAGTGATGTAATCAGTCACATTCTTAGTCACCATCCTAGAAAGAAAAATCAATGGAAGTATGAAAAAAAAAAGCTTCTTAAAGAAAGAGATATATGATGTAAGAATGTCTTGGTTTCTATTCAATCAACATTTTTTAGACTTATTACAATCTTAAGGGTTGGAACTTGATCACCCTAGGTGGCATGCAAGTTATGCAAGATGAAGTTTTCTCTCATCTAATGTTAACTATTGCATCATCAATTGAGAATCTCTAGTGTGATGAAACCTCATCATGGTATTCTAGGAACTCCCTTACATTTTTGAGTTTCCAATTTGCACTGACAATTAGTCTCATAGATTGAAAATCTGGATGAGTTAGTACTTCTAACTCAAATTTTGGACAACTCTCCTCTGAGTCCAAGGTTATCCAAAGTCCAAGCTTTCTTTTCCACCTTCTGTAGTCATATCCTAAAATGAGAGATTGTTGAGGTATCTGACATGAGATTGAAAGAGAATTTGGACTAACTTTACGTAAAATAATGTCACCTAGCTTTTGAGCTTCTTTGCTATCCCTTTCCCTACCTAAAACATCATCAATCTCTGATATAGAGAGTCTCCTATTCAACCACATTGTTTCTGTTTTCTATAATAACATGTTTTTAAAGCATGCTACAAAAATGTGAATAGGCTAAAACCATTGAATCTTTATCCTTCTCCAAATTTGGCTTGTTGACATTGCCTTTTGGATGTCAAATCTCATTTTGCGTAAAAAACTTGAAACTGTTGAATGATCAGGAGCATCCCAATCTAATGAAGAGATGAAAGGAGTAGGTAGATGTAAAAGATTTCCATAAGAGCTCCTCCTTGATGGCACATAATAATCTGCAAAATGGACAAATAACTCTATGCTTTTGAAAAATTGAGTAGATTTGTTTGCATACATAAGTTCTACATATTCCTTATGAAGAACTATGAATGTTCCTGTTAGACATTCAATAGGTTTCCACTCCACAATATTGGAAGGAAAAATATATGCAATACAAAAACATATATCTTGTTATACAAAAACAACTAAAATGATAGAAGAGCATTGTAAAACTTCACTTAGAGTAAGAAGGGAATTGTAAATGATTTTCTCGAACAAGATCCTTAGCGTTGTACACATGTTCTACTCTTGCAAACCAACCACATCTCTTCAATGGTTTCTTGTGTCGTCTCTTTTAGCATGCTTGACTTTATGGGCACCTCTACAGCTATGAAGCATAGTTACCCATTCAATTACCTTCATAGAAAGAGGTTTCCACAAAGAATACTCTCTTTTGTTGTAAACCTCACATGAGGTTATACGATTGGAAGGACGACGAGAAGAAGAAGCCATTCGAATTGAGAAGAAGAAGAATGCTCAAAGCAAGAGACCGACATACAAAATTTTCCAGTATTTATGGATGAACAGGCTTTGCACATGTGGAAACTTTTGATTTGATGTAAACCCTGTCGACGAATGACCATCAATTTCGTGAACTCGAAAGTATTTCCTATCTTCAAAAATCATTTCCTTCTTGGAACTTTCAAAATATGCATTGTGTGGCATGCAAAAATATCTCTTTTGTATCAAACCAAAAAATTGTACACTAAATACAAGAATCTTCATCACTTTAGCAGCGCTTTTATAGCATAATGTCTTGAAAAAAGAATTCCTTCATACGGTTAAAGGAGATAGCAATGTTATATTCTTGTACATGTGGAAAGACTCTATTTGTCAATTTCCTTAATCCGTCATAAGCAAACAGCCCCTTTTCATTCGTTTTTTGCCCTAATGGTTTTGCTTATGCTACAACATGACTCCTTGCACAACTTGAACATATCCCATACATGGACGCATAACGTGCACAATGCAACTATGAGAATGTTGATGCTGATAGCTAGTATATTTGGGGGATAAGTAATGAGGACATGGAGAACACATGCAAAGTTGATAAGAATAGAACTCAAAATTTGATGAGGACTTGAATAAGGAAGAAAAGTGATAGAGAACCTGAATAAGGAAGACGACTAGAATTTGTGGATCATTGTGTCAGTGACACATGGTGACACCCCTTGACGAAGCCTCACCAATGGTCTCCATGCAAAACTAATGGCCATAAACTGCGTCGTGCATTTTAGATGAAGCATAAAGAAATCCTCACATACATATTAGATGAATCCTAATAAAGTAAATGAAATATCAATTAGAACTTCAACAAAAGCATGCTTTACTTCAAACCATGATAAAGGCATGTGTGTATAATCATAGCTCATATAATGGAACAAGTTGGATTTCTTCTTAATACCATGCTGGTAAACTTACTTGAGAGAAGATAGTTCGTTTGAAGTTTTGTAAATAGCTACTTTTTTTTTCAAAATTAATTCTTGAATTTTAGTTGGAAGGGCAATGGAAATTGTTTAAAGAGAAAATGATAAGAGTACAAAATCTATTGGTTTCATGTATGAACAAACATTTAGTTTCTGTATCCTCTATGAAAACAAAAAAAATGACTTGAGATCTTGTAATTTCTAAGGTGATATGTCTAAAAAGGTTAGTTCAATCCTGTAATGTGCAAGTGTATAAATTTCCACTCTATGGGGATGATATAAAGAACCATATACCTATTAGAAAAATATAACGATCAAGAATGAATAATGCAACGGAATAAGATCGTCAGGTAGAGTAGTGAGAAGCAATATCCAAACTAAGAGAAACTATAGACAAATAGAGAGATAGAGAACTCAAATTCTTTAATTGTCAGTAGTATCATACAATGATGATAATGTTCACCCATGCACTCCCACTATGGAGCTTCAATGGCTATATAGATAGAATCTCGATGAAGGGCTCTATAGTGTGTGTATCCGTGACTTTTCCTTAGTGATTGGTGTTGCCTAACCCTATGATTTGAACATGATCTTCGAGACTACTTGCCACAATGTTCTAGGCATAACCATCACGATCACCTATAATTTTGGAACATCCCAAATTATGTAATTATAGGACTAAGTAAACCACCGAATCGAACTTCCTTGGGACCGAACTTCCATTGGACCAAACTTCCACCTGATCGAGCTTCCTTCGGACTGAACTTCCACCAAACTGAACTTCCTTAGATAGAACTTCCACCAGACCAAAATTCCAATCAAGTTAATCAATTTACCATAATTCTAGATCGCCTCCAAATTTCAATGTGAATGAGGTATATGCCTTGGTTAGTCTTTTTGACTAAACTCACATAGATCATCTAGAACTTTTGCTGGTCTCATGTAGACCCCATCAGAAATGTCCGAACCCTCACAAAGGCTTCTCCTCATAAAGGGGGGCCATAGAACTTAGAGTACTATGGATTATCTATGGTCTCATTGAGCATATTTAACACCCCCCTCAATGTCAACCTATGGTGAACTACCTTCTTGGTCCTATACCAAGCTTTGCAAGATGTTGATATAATTGCTCTCTCCCTATAGCCTTGGTGAAAATTTCTACTCCATTTCCTTCTCTTCAACAATTGCATAGCTCCACAGTTTCATCCTCTATCAAATCTCGCACATAGTGGTACTCTATTTCTATGTGCTTAGTACATGCATGACATATAGGATCCTTGGTGATGGTTATGCAGCTTTGGTTGTCCCATATCAACCTTGTGCCCTCTTATCCTTGAATTCCTATATGCCTTAGGGCCATTCTCAACCATATTGCTTCACATGCAGCAACACATACCGCTTTGTACTCAGCTTTGGTAGAAGATAATGCTACAGTCGATTGCTTCATACTGATCCAAGAAACGATTCTGAAACCTAAAGAGAAGCGATATCCAAAAACTAATTTTTTGGAATTAATATGCCCTACCTAATCTGATTCATAGTATTTGTATAGAGATGATCCTTCATTGTAAAGAATACCATACTTTATGGTTGCTTTGACATACTTGAGTATTCGCGTGCATGCCTTCCAATGTGTTAGGCATGGCTTACTAGAGAATGTGCTTACTATGCCTACAACATAAGAGATATCCAGTCTGCTATTACACAAGCAAATGAGATTTCCGACTAATCTCGTGTATCTTCCTATGCCTATCAGAGGTGAAGTATCTTTAATAGATAATTTGGTGCTGATTTCCATGGATGTAGAGATTTCTTTGCAACCCTCCATGTCAAATGCCTTCAACACCTGATTCACATACTTTTGTTGTGAAATAAAGATCTTCCGTGGTTCCTGTCAGGTTCTAGGCCTAAGCAGTAATGCATTAAGCCTAGATCTATCATCTCAAATTCTGAATTCAAGGCATCTTTTGTTTGTTTGAGAAGTGCATTATCATTTTTGAATATTCTAAGATCTTCTACATAGAGTACAAATGCAATTCTCTTTCCTCCTTTCTTTAGAACATACAAATTAGCATTAGAAGCACATCTTTTCAATCCTATATCCAAAAGATATCTATCTATTTGTTGGTACCATGCTCTCAAGGCTTGTTTAAGCCCATATAATGCCTTTTTCAACTTACATACTTTGTTCTCTCAATGGGAAACCTCAAACCCTAGTGGCTTAGACACAGATACCTCCTCCTTGAGGTCTCCATTCAAGAACTTCAATGTGACATCCATGTGATAACTATCCATTGTTTATGTGCAACCATAGCTAGTACTAGCTGAATAGTAGTCATTCTTGATATCGAGGCAAAGAATTCACCAAAGTTAATGCCTTCAACTTTGGAATAGCCATCTACAACAAGTCTAGCTTTGTACTTCTCGAAAGTACCATCTGCATAGTATTTTACCGTCCTGATCCACTTCCATGCTACTCTCCAATTATTGTCCTCTTCTCCTTTGCTTCTTCTTTTGCCCTTGAATCTCTTCCCTCGATTGCTTGGTGATCCTTCTTCTTTTCTTCCAAGATCTTTTGGCTTTTCTTCAGCTTCTAGCTTGCTTCTTTGGCTCTTCATGAGAGTCTTCTTCAATCCCTACCAAGAACATGCTTCATACCACTCATAGAATTAAATGAGATCACCTTAGATGTACATATCCTTGTTGCTTCACTCTCTTCTTCTTTGTTGTCCTCTCTTTGTAACTTCATGGCTTCATGGATTCTAGACTTGCATGCTTTGCTTTGATCCTCCTTTGTCTTTGGATCATCTTTGACTTTGTCTTTGGGTGCACTCTTTGCATCTCCTTTTGATGTCGTCATGGTTGTCATGCTTTCTTCTACTTTGTCTTCATGACTTCATTTGTGCATCATGGCTGCTCCTTGCCTTCTAAGCACTCCTTCAATGTAGGTGGCTCCTCCTAGTGCTTTGATTTACCTTTGATGGCTGCTCTTACTCTTTCTTTGAGTCTTCAAAATCTGAAATTTGTTTGGCTCCTCTTTCTCTTCTTTGGACTTGTTTTGGATCTTTTCTTCATTCTTCATGGCTGATTTTAGACCTGCAAAATCAACAATGGGCTGATCATAAATGAACTCTTTCATGAGTTCCTCTTTATGTGAAGCATTTGTAGCTTCCACATCTTTCAAGCTTTCTTCATCACCTACAAAACAACACAAGGAATGGTGAATGTGATCAATGGTGCCTCTTGCACCTAACAAGGCTTGCCATTCCTCTTCGGATGGTCTTACTTGCCTTTACATGGTCTTGCCATTCCTCTTGAATGGTCTTACTTGCCATGGGCTTGCCACGCCTCTTGGGTGGTCTTACTTGCCTCAACCTTTCACTAGACCTTCACTTGGTCTTTGGTGCTTCTTGCACCTAACATAGGCTTGCCATTCCTCATTGAATGGTCTTACTTGCCTTAACATATGGCTTGCCACTCTTTTTGGTGGTCTTACTTGCCTTTACATTTGGCTTGCCACACTCTTTTGGTGGTATTACTAGCTTCATCCTTTGACAATACATTCACATGAGTTTGCTTGGAACCTACCACCACACAATGTGGATTTTTCAAAACATTTACCTCAGCCATTAGCATTGCAAATGAACTTCTTTTACCTCAATAAACTTCAGACATTTTGTCACACTTTTCATGAGTGTCTCTACCTTCTTGTCGCTTGCTTGTTGCTCCTTGCAACCTTGGGGGTGTCTTCAAGTGCTTCTGTACTCTTTGACACTTTATGGCAGCCCTCCTTTGGAGTCTTGTACTCCTCTTTTGGAGTCTTGTACTCCTCCTTTGTTGGGAAGCCCAATCCTTGGCTTCACCTTTTCCACCTTCAGCTTGGGCTCCAATGTTCAAGCCTTGAATCTTCAAGCGCTTCACAAACATGTAGCTTGGGCTCCTTCCTTCACTTTGGCTCCAAGCTTTGTGTCCTTGCATTATCCAAGCCTTGTACATTTTCTTTAGCTTTTGCAAATAGGAGCATTGCATTCACTTGATGTATCTAAACTCAAGAATCAAATGATGTTAGTCATCATAACATAATCATACATATTTTGTTTTGCAAATTTACCTCAATGGGTTTTATCCACAACAAGATACATCCACAAATTTCATACATGGCAGCCTTGCATCTTGCCAATCTTTATGGCATCCAAAAACATTTACCTTCAGCTCATTTATGGCTGAACATGACCAACCTTTAGTTTTTCAATATAACACTAACAATCACATATAATAATGCATGCAAATCATCAATCATTTGAGCATATATTCAGCTCACTTTATGCCAAATAATATGGCTGCACAAACTTGCAAATTTTCCAGCATGTGTAGGCTTTATAAAACAGCCTATTACTCATCAACACTTTATCAACATGTGTATACATCATCCATGACCACATGTTCATACATTCTTTCATGTTTTACATCAATCATCAACTTCAAATTCAACTTATATTCAGCCTACACATGGCTGTCCAAAACTGTCATACATATTGATCATAAACTTCATGAGCATGCATACAAAAGCATATACCAATGCATAAGCATATAATGCTACCATCAAGCTTACATTTAAGCTTAAAACTTCAGCCATGTACATAATCAAATCTTGCACTTCATTCAATTTAGTGCAACATATCAACCATGCGTACAATTTTCACATGCAACTATACATAGTTGCTCATCCAAGATTCTTTGCTTGAATCTTCATCTTCTTCCATTGGCTGCTCATAAATCCTCATTCAAGTGATTAGTATCACTTATAGCATGACTCAATGATCAAGAATCTATAGAAGAGAGTAGGACAAGAGAGTGTACCACTTCAAATAACATAAAGCAACAAATGTTTCTTACATATGAAAGCTTCATCTCCAACATACATGAGTGTTGCATACTCCATGAGCTCATAGCTCCATGCTGTCCTTTGACATCTCTACATCCTCTTCAAGATCTCTTTGTGCATTCATGGGCTCCACTCCCAATGCTCTGCAACCAAAGCTCTGATACCACAATGTGGAGAAAGTTCACTCCAATAGACTCCAATACACGCAGCCGAATTGAAAGAACCTCTTCTAGAATGTGCCTTGCAAGACACCTGCTTACTAAAACCTGATTCCGTCACAACTCAGAGATCCAATGACTATGAAATGTTGTCCACACACAGTAGATCTCTTAGCTTTCTAACAAGCTAAAGAACACTCCATTTGGAGTTCATTTGACCAGGCAACCGAGTGCACAACATTAGACTACCCGTCATCTCAGGTTCTGCAAAAAACTGAGGTTCACAAGAAATTCTCCTCGTAGGTATTAGAGAATGATCTGATAGAGATATTTTAGATACACAGAGAATGCAAGATAAGCTTTCTAATAAGATATCATATGCATTATTTGGATAAGTACATAGAGATATATGACCTTCACAAGGTGGCTATGTATAAACAAGGTATGCGGCTGGAATACCTTTGTGCCTTCTAGCATAGAAATGAGGTACCTTCTGATCTCCATTGGTGAGAGAATGACCAGCATATGCTTCTACACCATCTCCTTGTCATCTCCATGAATTTTCATGTTCAAAATAGCTCCTTATATAGAGCTATGGGTATAGGACTTTTCACCTACCCTTCATCTTCTCTCACCTCTTGACCTTTCACTTCATGGCCTTTGTCCTTCCATTGCCTTGGGTGGCTTTTGGTGCTCCATAACACTCTATATGGATAAGGTCATGACTTTTCCTAGTATTCCATCTCTCTATTTCTATTTTGTCTTTTATATAAGCCATAAATATATTTGCCCTTTTTAATTCAACACTCTACATTAAGATTATGAGTTTGCCCTTTATATTTTTAGGGTCTAAATTCATTTTGGGCTTACAAGAAATACATAAATGATGAAGAGGTACATAATGAAGAGTGATTATGTGTCAAGCCTCACAATTGGAGCTTGCACATGATCCATATTTTTCAACAAACAAAATGCTGAGAGAGTTCAATGTTGAAATATCTAATAGTGTAGTCAATATTGCACTCAAGTATTATCTACATGCCATAAAATGCTCATGTTTTCCTTAATTATGTATTTCTTATACTGAATTTATATTTCTTGAATTCTAGGCTCCTTCTGCAATAATGTGAGGAAGCAGTTTCAAGAAAAGTTTTCATCATAGATGCTTGTGTGACGCAGTGCTTTTTGCACAAGCATGGAGATGTGAAATTCTTTCTAAAAACTTTTACAGAAGGGGTAGAATATAATATCTACCCCTATATTGGAAAGTAAGTATTCATCTTCATTTTAAAATAAGTAACTTTTTTTTAATAGAGAAGTTATTCTTATATGCCAAACTGCAAAGAGTGACCCTTTCCATATATTTCATTGTTTTCTATTTTAAATCCTTGCCATTCATTTTGAATTTAAGTTTACCTTGCAATGGTGCTAAGCTTCTCAAAATTCATATTGATAAGAACTTTCGAGGAATTCCTAAATTGAATGAAGAAAAAAGGTTTGGATACATTCAAATACATGTGGCATTACCAAAAGACAGCACCTCATGTGGCTTGAGAGTGATTTCAAATGCAGTAAGGTTCTTGGAAAGAAGGTTTTATAGTCCTGAGTTAAATCTGTCAAACTATCCAGATGCATGGGTCATCTTGATCAAGGGGAGAGCAATAAATGCCATTATGAAACATGCAATGTGCCCTTATGATCCAGACTCACCTCCACCACCACCACCACCAGATAAAAAGAAATCTAAAGAAAAGAAAGGATTTCTTGTTCACTCCCCATTGAAGCATGGCCCAAAGAATAAGAGAAGAGGTGAGGGCTCCAAAAGGGCCACAAGCAGCATAGAGGTGAGGGCTCGAAAAAGGATAGAAAAGAAAGGTGAAACATTATATTTTCTGAACGTAAGATAGAAAAACGCTAACTGAATTACCTTGAGGACAAGGTAAGTGGCGGCGTAAGCGAGAACGTCTACAGTATCAGGAGGAACCTCTAAAAGAAGGGGAATAGACCCATATACCAGAGGGAGGAGGCCACCCAAACCACCTTCCCATTACTTTAGAGTGAGAACTTTAGCCACTCGGAGCTTCATCCCTGGCGATAAGAAGAAAAGCGGTTAATCTAATGTGTAACCAACATATGTTGGAAGATTTATTTATGTACAAATTGTATGTAATTATGCCAGTATTCATCTGGAAGATGGTCCTTGTAACTATATTTATATGCCTTGAGTAATATAATGTTGAATTGATCCTCTTGAGAACTAAGCAAAAGTGATCTCATTGCATGGTTCAAGCAAAATTGAATTGTTCATGTCATCAAAATGTCTATTTTTGTGTGTTTTATGCTTTATCGTTGTTGAAAAGTTAAATGTGAAGAGCATAATGAAGCTTTTATGATACAAATGATACAAGCAATATGGGCAATCGGAGTATTTTGGATGGCCCATATTGCTTATAATGGTTGTATCATCCAATCGGTCAGCTTCTGTAATCAGTCTACGCTATAATATGAATAAACTTCATGCTCTACATATTTTGAATATCACTTGACTTGGGATTTGCATCAGGTTCTCCACCCTCTTTTATATTCCTAGTTATGTGCACCATGGAGACTTTCTCATGCATACCTCGAGGCCAGACAAGCATGGAGAATTTCTAATGTGGAGCTTGGATAGACTCAAATACCTAAATTGAAACTAGTTATTGAAAAGTAAAAGTATTGTTCATCTAGAATTTACTCATATGCAAGTTCCCATATAAAAATCATTGCACCATTGAAATCTCATTAGAATGTTGAAATTAAACAAAAAAATGCCAATATAAATATAGTCCATAAAAAATGATAAATTAAGTGATGTAATGAGTCAGATTCTTAGTTACCATCCTACAAAGAAAAATCAATGGAAGTATGGAAAAAGGTTCTAAAAAGGGAGATATATTATGTAAGAATATCTTGGTTTATATTCTTGAGCCACCTAGAATTTACTCATGAAGTTCCTGTATAATCATTGCACAATAGAAACCTCATCAAAATCTTGAAATAAAAAAAATGCCAATATGAATATAGTCCATAAAAAGACATAATTGAAGTGATGTAATCAGTCACATTCTTAGTCACCATCCTAGAAAGAAAAATCAATGGAAGTATGAAAAAAGAAAGCTTCTTAAAGAAAGAGATATATTATGTAAGAATGTCTTGGTTTCTATTCAATCAACATTTTTTAGACTTATTACAATCTTAAGGGTTGGAACTTGATCACCCTAGGTGGCATGCAAGTTATGCAAGATGAAGTTTTCTCTCATCTAATGTTAACTATTGCATCATCAATTGAGAATCTCTAGTGCGATGAAACCTCATCATGGTATTCTAGGAGCTCCCTTACATTTCTGAGTTTCCAATTTGCACTGACAATTATTCTCATAGATTGAAAATCTGGATGAATTGGTACTCTAACTCAAATTTTGGACAACTGTCCTCTGATTCCAAGGTTATCCAAAGTCCAAGCTTTCTTTTCCACCTTCTGTAGTCATATCCTAAAATGAGAGATTGTCGAGGTATCTGAAATGAGATTGAAAGAGAATTTGGACTAACTTTACGTAAAATAATGTCACCTAGCTTTTGAGCTTCTTTGCTATCCCTTTCCCTACCTAAAACATCATCAATCTCTGATATAGAGAGTCTCCTATTAAACCACATTGTTTTTGTTTTCTATAATAACATGTTTTTAAAGCATGCTACAAAAATGTGAGTAGGCTAAAACCATTGAACCTTTATGCTTCTCCAAATTTGGCTTGTTGACATTGCCTTTTGGATGTCAAATATCATTTTTTGTAGAAAACTTGAAACTGTTGAATGATCAGGAACATCCCAATCTAATGAAGAGATGCAAGGAGTAGGCAGATGTAAAAGATTTCCATAAGAGCTCCTCCTTGATGGCACATGATAATCTGCAAAATGGACAAATAACTCTATGCTTTTGAAAAATTGAATAGATTTGTTTGCATACATAAGTTCTACATATTCCTTATGAAGAACTGTGAATGTTCCTGTTAGACATTCAATAGGTTGCCACTCCACAATATTGGAAGGAAGAATATCTGCAATACAAAAACATATATGTTGCTTTACAAAAACAACTGAAATTATAGAAGAGCATTGTAAAACTTCACTTAGAGTAAGAAGGGAATTGTAAATGATTTTCTCAAACAAGGTCCTTAGCGTTGTACACATGTTCTACTCTTGCAAACCAACCACATCTCTTCAATTTGAAACTGAGAATACATTTCCTCCAATGGTTTCTTGTGTCGTCTCTTTTAGCACGCTTGACTTTATGGTCACCTCTACAACTATGAAGCATAGTTACCCATTCAATTACCTTCATAGAAAGAGGTTTCCACAAAGAATACTCTCTTTTGTTGTAAACCTCACATGAGGTTATACGATTGGAAGGACGACGAGAAGAAGAAGCCATTCGAATTGAGAAGAAGAAGAATGCTCAAAGCAAGAGACCGACATTCACAAAATTTGCTAGTATTTATGGATGAAAAGGCTTTGCACATGTGCAAACTTTTGATTTGATGTAAACCCTGTCGACGAATGACCATCATTTTTGTGAACTCAAAAGTATTTCCTATCTTCAAAAATCATTTCCTTCTTGGAACTTTCAAAATATGCATTGTGTGGCATGCAAAAATATCTCTTTTGTATCAAACCAAAAAATTGTACACTAAATACAAGAATCTTCATCACTTTAGCAGTGCTTTTATAGCATAATGTCTTGAAAAAAGAATTCCTTCATAGAGTTAAAGGAGACAGCAATGTTATATTCTTGTACATGTGAAAAGACTCTATTTGTCAATTTCCTTAATCCGTCATAAGCCAACAGCCCCTTTTCATTCATTTTCTGCCCTAATGGTTTTGCTTATGCTACAACATGACTCCTTGCACAACTTGAACATATCCCATACATGGACGCAAAACGTGCACAATGCAACTATGAGAATGTTGATGCTGATAGCTAGTATATTTGGGGGATAAGTAATGAGGACATGGAGGACACATGCGAAGTTGATAAGAATAGAACTCAAAATTTGATGAGGACTTGAATAAGGAAGAAAAGTGATAGAGAACCTAAATAAGGAAGACGACTAGAATTTGTGGATCATTGTGTCAGTGACACATGGTGACACCCCTTGACGAAGCCTCACCAATGGTCTCCATGCAAAACTAATGGCCATAAACTGCATCGTGCATTTTAGATGAAGCATAATGAAATCCTCACATACATATTAGATGAATCCTAATAAAGTAAATGAAATATCAATTAGAACTTCAACAAAAGCATGCTTTACTTCAAACCATGATAAAGGCATGTGTGTATAATCATAGCTCATATAATGGAACAAGTTGGATTTCTTCTTAATACCATGCTGGTAAACTTACTTGAGAGAAGATAGTTCATTTGAAGTTTTGTAAATAGCTACTTTTTTTTTCAAAATTGATTCTTGAATTTTAGTTGGAAGGGCAATGGAAATTGTTTAAAGAGAAAATGATAAGAGTACAAAATCTATTGGTTTCATGTATGAACAAACATGTAGTTTCTGTATCCTCTATAAAAACAAAAAAAATGACTTGAGATCTTGTAATTTCTAAGGTGATATGTCTAAAAAGGTTAGTTCAATCCTGTAATGTGCAAGTGTATAAATTCCCACTCTATGGGGATGATATTGGAGCCATATACCTATTAGAAAAATATAACAATCAAGAATGAATAATGCAACGGAATAAGATCGTCAGGTAGAGTAGTGAGAAGCAATATCCAAACTAAGAGAAACAATAGAAAAATAGAGAGATAGAGAACTCAAATTCTCTAAGTGTCAGTAGTATCATACAATGATGATAATGTTCACCCATGCACTCCCACTATGCAGCTTCAATGGCTATATAGATAGAATCTAGATGAAGGGCTCTATAGTGTGTGTATCCGTGACTTTTCCTTAGTGATTGGTGTTGCCTAACCTTTTGATTTGAACATGATCTTTGAGACTACTTGCCACAATGTTCTAGGCATAACCATCAGGATCACCTATAATTTTGGAACATCCCAAATTATGTAATTATAGGACTAAGTAAACCACCGAATCGAACTTCCTCGGGACCGAACTTCCATTGGACCAAACTTCCACCTGATCGAGCATCCTTCAGACTGAACTTCCACCAGACTGAACTTCCACTAGACAGAACTTCCACCAGACCAAACTTCCAATCAAGTTAATCAAGTTACCATAATTCTAGATCGCCTCCAAATTTCAATGTGAATGAGGTATATGCCTTGGTTAGCCTATTTGACTAAACTCACATAGATCATCTAGAACTTTTGCTGGTCTCATGTGGACCCCATCAGAAATGTCCGAACCCTCACAAAGGCTTCTCCTCATAAAGGGGGGCCATATAACTTAGAGTACTATGGATTATCTATGGTCTCATGAGGGTGGAGTATTGAGCATATTTAACACCCCCCTCAATGTCAACCTATGGTGAAACTACCTTCTTGGTCCTATACCAAGCTTTGCAAGATGTTGATATAATTGCTCTCTCCCTATAGCCTTGGTGAAAATTTCTACTCCATTTCCTTCTCTTCAACAATTGCATAGCTCCACAGTTTCATCCTCTATCAAATCTCGCACATAGTGGTACTCTATTTCTATGTGCTTAGTACATGCATGACATATAGGATCCTTGGTGATGGTTATGCAGCTTTGGTTGTCCCATCTCAACCTTGTGCCCTCTTATCATTGAATTCCTATATGCCTTAGGACCATTCTCAACCATATTGCTTCACATGCAGCAACACATACCGCTTTGTACTCAGCTTTGGTAGAAGATAATGCTACAGTCGATTGCTTCATATTGATCCAAGAAACGATTCTGAAACCTAAAGAGAAGCGATATCCAAAAACTAATTTTTTGGAATCAATATGCCCTACCTAATCTGATTCATAGTATTTGTATAGAGATTATCCTTCATTGTAAAGAATACCATACTTTATGGTTGCTTTGACATACTTGAGTATTCGCGTGCATGCCTTCCAATGTGTTAGGCATGGCTTACTAGAGAATGTGCTTACTATGCCTACAACATAAGAGATATCCAGTCTGCTATTACACAAGTAAATGAGATTTTCGACTAATCTCGTGTATCTTCCTATGTCTATCAGAGGTGAAGTATCTTCAATAGATAGTTTGGTGCTGATTTCCATGGATGTAGAGATTTCTTTGCAACCCTCCATGTCAAATGCCTTCAACACATGATTCACATACTTTTGTTGTGAAATAAAGATCTTCCGTGGTTCCTGTCAGGTTCTAGACCTAAGCAATAATGCATTAAGCCTAAATCTATAATCTCAAATTCTGAATTCAAGGCATCTTTTGTTTGTTTGAGAAGTGCATTATCATTTTTGAAGATTCTAAGATCTTCTACATAGAGTACAAATGCAATTCTCTTTCCTCCTTTCTTTAGAACATACAAATTAGCATCAGAAGCACATCTTTTCAATCCTATATCCAAAAGATATCTATCTATTTGTTGGTACCATGCTCTCAAGGCTTGTTTAAGCCCATATAATGCCTTTTTCAACTTACATACTTTGTTCTCTCAATGGGAAACCTCAAACCCTAGTGGCTTAGACACGGATACCTCCTCCTTGAGGTCTGCATTCAAGAACTTCGATTTGACATCCATGTGATAACTACCCATTGTTTATGTGCAACCATAGCTAGTACTAGCCGAATAGTAGTCATTCTTGATATCGAGGCAAAGAATTCACCAAAGTTAATGCCTTCAACTTTGGAATAGCCATCTACAACAAGTCTAGCTTTGTACTTCTCGAAAGTACCATCTGCATAGTATTTTACCTTCCTGATCCACTTCCTGACGATGATCTTGCATTTTGGAGGTCACTCCACTAGCTCCCAAGTTTTGTTCTTCATGATATTATTTTATTCTATTTTCATAGTAGCTCTCCAGTCCACATTTCTATGTGCTGCTTCCACACTTGTCAGCTCCATTGTTTATTTTCTGATAATCTCAGCCATCAATGCTAAGTTTACAATATGGGCTTCTACCCACTTCTACTCCTCTATTATTTATGATCGCCTTGGACCATCCCCAATCTGTTTGATTGACTGTGTAATGGGATTTGTGGAACCATAGAGCCACCTCACCCACCGTGGCAATGGCTTTTCCACTTGAGTGAGAGTAGGTTGATGACTTACAATCTCATCATCCCATGATGAGGCTTCCTTCTCTTGTGTAGAAGGGCTAGCTCTTACGTCGGGTTCATAGTGGATTACGTATTTGTCTCATGATAGAGTGGTAGATTTCTTTTCTTCTTCCATTGCATGTGGCTACTCCTCATTCAATATCACATCATGACTCACTATGATATTCTTTGCCTTCGAGTCATAAAGCTTGTAAGCTTTCTTCTCTTCATTGTACCCTAAGGAAATACACTTGGTGATTTCTGGTTGAAGCTTGTTTCTCTCTTTCTCCACAATGTGTACATAAAACTCATTCCCAAACACCTTGTAATGAGAACCAAAAGGCTTTCTACCAGTGTAGGCTTCATGTGGAGTTTTTCAATCAAGTGCCTTTGTGTAGCTACAATTAAGGATGTAATCAATTGTATTTATGGCCTTTGCCCAAAAAGGATTTGGCAATCCTTTTCTCTTCAACATAGATCTTACTTTCCATAATGCTTGGATTCTGGCATTTAGCAACACCATTTTGTTTGAGGGCTATGTGCCATTGTGAGCTCATGTTTGATTCCTTTGCCCTTGCAGAAATCATAAAAATCAATTGATGTGAACTCACCTCCAACATCTATCCTCAACTTCTTCATCTTTGTCCCAGTTTTTGTTTCAACAAGTTGAAGACATTCTTTGAACTTACCAAAGCTTGAGCCTTATCATGAAGAAAATACACCATCATCTTCCTACTGTAGTCATCGATGAGTAACATAAAGTAGGAAGATCCTCCCAAGGCTTGTGTAGGCATTTTTCTGCACAAGTCGGCATGCACCAACGCAAGAGGAATGCTTGATCTATTCTTGCTTGCTTGTGGAAATGTCTTCCTCTACTACTTGCCCATCATACAAGCTTCACATGCTTACCTAATGTGGCCGAATCTTTCATGCCAAAGCTTACATGTGCCCGCACCAATCATGGTTGTAAGAGTAGACAATTCATATAGGCTGTTCCTCCTTATTTCAGTCCCAACAACATTCTTGTTGCGATCCCAAATCTCCACTCTTGTCTTACTAAAAGAGATCTGATGACCTAGATGTATTATAGAAGCTACACAAATTAAAATTTTTTATATTTGTGGAACATACAACACATTTGTAAGCTTTTTAGTATCATCTTTACTATTAATGAAAGACAAGGTACCTTTGCCCTTTGTGGGACACCTTGCATTATTGCCTCTCTTTACCATGATGGGTTCCTCTAGAGGCTGTAGGGAACTACAAAGGTCTTTTCTCCTTCTGATATGATGAGAAGCACAACTGCCTGAAACCCTAACGAACAACTCAAGCTTAATTCCTGTGGTGTTAGCAACCTCCTTGCCCTTAGCACTTTTTGAAGAGCC
>CM035435.1:103931929-103949429 GCA_020310875.1 Ceratopteris richardii
TTTGTATTATCACCTGTTTGTACTGTATGACTTGAATTGCCTTCTTCCAATTCTGACAATAATTCTATATTACCTGACAAATGATTTGAACAACCAGAGTCAATATAAAATACATTGAGATCCTCCTTTTCTGATGGACTTATTGAATTCATCATCAATGTTGTATGAATGTCATTCTGTGTATCATTTGCATAATTGTAATATGTGGTATTGTAAGACGGATTCTGATTCCAATTTCTTCCACGACCTCTACCATAACTTCCTCTTGAATTCTGTCTTCCTCTTTGAAATTGAATCTGAAATCTTCCACCTCTTCCTCTGCCATTGTTGTTTTGATTTTGGCTTGATCCTTGTTGATTATGCCAACAATCATATGCTAGATGATTGCTCAATCCACAAATCCAACATGTCTTCTTGTTATTGTTCTGATTACCTCTACCTCTTCCATTTCCTCGACCTTTACCTCTGCCAATACCTCTTCCTCTTGCATAATTTGCTTGAGTTGCTGACTCTTCTTCATCCTTTGCCTTGCCTTTATCTCCTTTCTTCTTGTTCTTCATGTACATTGCAGAACTTTGTCCTTTGTCTCCATCTAACTTCAAGTCTTGCTCAAATGTGAGCATCAATCCAAGTAATTGATCTAATTCTGGCACATAATGATTTAATGAGAGTTCTGTTGAAAGTACAAAAGGCTTCCATCTTTCATCACCTCTTAACCCTGCAAGTAATTGTGCTATCAACCTATGATCTTCAATATCCTCATCAATGGATCCAAGGCTATCTGCCAAGTCCTTCATCTTAGTGACATAATCACTAATGCTCTGATTTTGCTTTTTCTTGAATGTGGTGAACTCTGACCATAAGCTAGCCTTCCTAGCTTTAGTAGTGTTTTGGAAGTGATCCTCCAAAGCATTCCAAATGTCTTCAGCTGTTTCTAAACCTCTGATATGTGGTAACAAATGATCTGTAATAGTGTTATATATATAAGCTCTTGCACTTGCATCTCTCTTCTGCCATAGCTTCAAAGCTTCTAGCTCTTCCTTTCTTGGATGACTCTCATCTTCAAATTTAGGCTTTTCTTCTTCACCTGTCACATATATCATTAGGTCCTTACTCATAAGTAAGGCTTCCATCCTCATTACCCAAGCAGGGTAATTATCTCTGTCCAATTTATCAATGGACACATGATCTGCCATAGTATTCTTGCTTGTGCTTCAACCTGTAAGTATAAAGTTAAAGAATGATACCTTTTGTAGACCTTTACCCTTGGGAGTAACTTCGAAATAATCTTCTGATGAATTTTGATTGTTGAACACCTTAGGTGGAACCTTCTTTGATAAAGAACTCTTCAATTCTTCTTGTATCTGCTCTCCCTTTACTCTCGAGGACCTTATCTGCTCTGATACCACTTATTGATGTATAAAATATCACAAGAACTAAACTAATGTGGTATTAGAAGACCTCTATAACCATCATTAGCTTAGCAAAACTCTAAATGTGAATCTTCAACTCTGAACTTAGTGAAAATCAAAATTTCACTTCACAGAAATCTGCGCCTTTTCTTCAAACCTTCAATCTGACCTGTATCAGCTTGATCTTTGCAAATTCCTTTGATCATTTACTAAGAGAAGTTCTTGATAATGTTAAGCAACACATAACAAGCAAAACTTTCAAGTAATAACTTCAAAATCTTCTGATTTTGCTCCAAACTTTTCACTATGTCTGAAAACTGAAAATTTACTTCATCAATTTGACATACCTTCACTGTTAAGCTGATTTCTCTGAGTATGCGTCCCGTTTCTTAAAGATCTTTTGACCAAATGTAGTTGAGGATAGTGGCTTTAAAATGAGCTATCACTTACTGAAAAATTTACAGTATACTTCGAGATCTGACCTTAAGAAGTTCAGGTAAATGTGCGCCAGAAAAGTCGTAACTGTCAACTAACTTACATAGTCATATGAAATGACTTAGAACTCAATGTACAAGATGAATTATACTTAATCCTTCTACACAAAAATATGTTGTATATCAGAGAAGATGTGTACAAATTGGCTTGGCCTAATTTTGCTCATAGCCATGGAAAACTCTCTCAGAC
This sequence comes from Ceratopteris richardii, assembly GCA_020310875.1. NCBI lineage: Eukaryota > Viridiplantae > Streptophyta > Polypodiopsida > Polypodiales > Pteridaceae > Ceratopteris > Ceratopteris richardii. The sequence goes on from CM035435.1 coordinate 103,934,026, forward strand.
TCAGAAGTTTTTCCTGAACATCTCTCTCAGAAAAACACGACTTTTCTCTACTCACTCAGATTACAAAAAATTGAGTTCTCTCTACATGTTTTTTATCTCAAATTTATTTACATACCTATGGTTTACATTCTCCTAGACTCGAACTCGTAAGTTCTGAAGATCTATGGAAAAACTAGACTCTAATTTTGCACTAATTTACAATAGTGAAATTGTCCCTTCACTTAGGCTTAATTTTCTGTATGTTTTTTCTTCACTTCTCTTTTCCTTCTTCCTTCCTTCATATGTCTTCATATATCCATGCCTAATTAGTGAGTGAAGCCCCAACAGCTCCCCCTCAATCACTAATTAGCATGCTTTGACTTTTTCACATAGTCTTCTTCTCTTTTATTCCTGCCATCTCCTTGAACCTACTTGTCTTCACTCCATCCAAGCTTTTTGTCATAATATCTGCAATCTTATCTTCTGTAGAAGTGTACACCACTTCAATCTCTTTCTCCATTACCTTTTCTCTGAGAAAATGATACTGTATTTCTATGTGCTTTGTCCTTGCATGAAATACAAGATTTGCTGCAAGATATAATGAGCTCATATTATCTCCATGAATGATAGGTATACCTTGATCAATTCCCAAGCTTTTGAATAATGTCTGCATCCATATTACTTCTTTTGCTGCTTCCACAAGTCCTTTGTACTCAGCTTCTGTTGATGATAAAGCCACTGTATGTTGTTTCTTTGAACACCAACTCACAAGCTTATCTCCAATGTATATCATATAGCCATGAGTAGACCTTCTATCATCCAGATTTCCTGCCCAATCTGAGTCACTATAGGCTCTCAATCTTATATTTGATATAAAAGGATAATACAATCCTTCTTTCAAAGTTCCTTTGATATATCTAAGAACTCTTTGACCTGCAATCCAATGTGGATCCTTTGGACAATGCATGAACTGAGAAAGAACACCCACTGCATAACTAAGATCAGGCCTTGTTAGTGTAGCATAAATTAAGCTTCCCACTAAAGATTGATACTTCCTCATGTCTTTGAACTCTGTACCATCATATCTACTGAGTTTGTGATTGACCTCTAGTGGTGTTGATGCCTCTCTGCAATTCTCCATGTTAAACTTCTTTAGAAGATTCAAGAGATACCTTTCTTGTGATACATATATGCCATGTTCTGCATAAGTGATTTCCATTCCAAGAAAATATGACAATTTTCCTAGATCACTTATCTTGAATTCTCTCTCAAGTAGCTTCTTCATCTCCTTGATTCCTTCATTTGAGGTACCTGTAATTATAATATCATCTACATAAATACAAATGTAGATCATACCTTCATCTGTTCTTTTGATAAGTAAACTTGCATCTGCCTTTGAACTTTGATATCCAAGATCATTAAGATACTTTACAAGTCTATAATTCCAAGCTCTTGGAGCTTGCTTCAAACCATAAAGTGCTCTTCTTAACCTGCAAACAGAATTTGGAAACTTGTGATCTGCAAACCCTTGAGGTTGCTCCATATAAACCTCATTTGATATATATCCATTCAAAAATGCATTCTTAATGTCCAATTGACTCAATGTCCATCCTTTTGATGCTGCAATGGCAATGATTGTCCTTATGGTTGACATCTTTGCCACAGTACTGAATGTCTCATCATAATATATGCCAAAAGTTTGAGCATAGCCTTTAACCACCAATCTGGCTTTGTATCTGGCTATTCTTCCATCTGCATGCTTCTTAATTTTGTAAACCCATTTATTTCCAATCACTTTCTTACCATTAGGCTTTGGAACAAGTTCCCAAGTTTTGTTTTCTTCAAGTGCATCAAACTCTTCCTTCATTGCTACTTCCCATTGTCTCTTACCCTTTGCTTCATCATAGCTTTGAGGTTCTTCATCTTCCTTAACCATGTAAGCATAATTTTTTTGAGTCAAGTAAGAAGTATCATAGGAATACCTTGTAGGTTGCTTCCTCATTCTGGTTGATCTTCTTGGTTCACTCTCTTCATGTATATCTGGATGTACTTCTTCATCAAATATTGGTCCATCTTCATTTCTTCTATATGATCCAACTCTTGATGTGCTTGCTTGCATATGTTCTTCATCTCCATCTATCTGCATATGTGACTTACCTCTTGCACTTCTTCTTATCTCTTCTTCAAATGTTTCAAGGTCACAATCTTTATCTGCATACCAACTCTTCTGTTCATCAATTGTCACATCTCTGGAAACAATAAAATGTTTAGTTAAAAGAATCCATAGCCTATAACACATTTGCTTTTCATCATACCCAATAAACACATATTTTTCTGCCTTTGGTTCAAGCTTATGTCTAAGTTGTGATGGCACATAAGCATAGGCAATTGACCCAAACACTTTACAATGGTCAAGTGTTGGTTTCTTACCCCACCAAGCTTCATAAGGGGTCATACCATTCAAAGCTCCACATGGTAGCCTATTCACAAGATATGTAGCTGTATTTACAGCCTCAGCCCAAAGATAATTAGGGCAATTCTTTTCTTTTAACATTGCTCTTGCAAACTCAACCAATGTTCTATTTCTCCTTTCTGCCACCCCATTATGTTGAGGTGTATACCTGCAAGTTATCTCTCTCTTGATACCTGCATTCCAAAGATAGTCATTAAACTCTTGGGAGAAGTATTCTCCCCCTCCATCAGACCTTAACCTCTTGAGTTTTTGACCTGTAACTCTTTCTGCATAAGCATGAAAATGTTTGAAGGCTTCAAATACCTCTGATCTTTCTTTTAGAACATAAAGGGTTATCCACCTTGAAGCATCATCAATAAACAAAACATAATACCTAGATCCATTTATTGATCCTTCTTTTGTTGGTCCCCATACATCTGTATGTATGAGTTCAAGCAAACCATCATGCTTGAAACCTTTCTTCTGAAATGGTAGTCTATGTGCTTTTCCCATCTGACAAGCTTCACACTTGTATATCATATGTTGATTCTTCACATTTGGTAACCCCAATACAGATTGGTTCTCCACCATAGTTTTGATTCCTCTTTCATTGAAGTGTCCCAATCTCTTATGCCAAAGATCTAACTCTGTAATTACTTCATCACCATGTGTGATTAGGGCTTGACCAACATTTCCTTGCACTTTAAGAGTAAAAAGTCTACCTTCCTTCTTACCACAAACAATGGGATTGTAGGCATCCTCTGGATCTTCAACAAATACCCCTTCATTTGTAAATCTGAATTGAAAACCTTTTTCCACTATTTGTCCAACACTAATCAGATTCTTTGGTATTGTTGGAACATACAAAACATTTGTTAACAAATCAGCTCCACTCCTGCACTTCACTTTTCCAATTGAATGCACACTATGTTTTGTATTATCACCTGTTTGTACTGTATGACTTGGATTGCCTTCTTCCAATTCTGACAATAATTCTATATTACCTGACAAATGATTTGAACAACCAGAGTCAATATAAAATACCTTGAGATCCTCCTTTTCTGATGGACTTATTGAATTCATCATCAATGTTGTATGAATGTCATTCTGTGTATCATTTGCATAATTGTAATATGTGGTATTGTAAGACTGATTCTGATTCCAAATTCTTCCACCACCTCTACCATAACTTCCTCTTGAATTCTGTCTTCCTCTTTGAAATTGATTCTGAAATCTTCCACCTCTTCCTCTGCCATTGTTGTTTTGATTTTGGCTTGATCCTTGTTGATTATGCCAACAACCATATGCTAGATGATTGCTCAATCCACAAATCCAACATGTCTTCTTATTATTGTTCTGATTACCTCTACCTCTTCCATTTCCTCGACCTTTACCTCTGCCAATACCTCTTCCTCTTGCATAATTTGCTTGAGTTGCTGACTCTTCTTCATCCTTTGCCTTGCCTTTATCTCCTTTCTTCTTGTTCTTCATGTACATTGCAGAACTTTGTCCTTTGTCTCCATCTGACTTCAAGTCTTGCTCAAATGTGAGCATCAATCCAAGTAATTGATTTAATTCTGGCACATAATGATTTAATGAGAGTTCTGTTGAAAGTACAAAAGGCTTCCATCTTTCATCACCTCTTAACCCTGCAAGTAATTGTTCTATCAACCTATGATCTTCAATATCCTCATCAATGGATCCAAGGCTATCTGCCAAGTCCTTCATCTTAGTGACATAATCACTAATGCTCTGATTTTGCTTTTTCTTGAATGTGGTGAACTCTGACCATAAGATAGCCTTCCTAGCTTTAGTAGTGTTTTGGAAGTGATCCTCCAAAGCATTCCAAATGTCTTCAGCTGTTTCTAAACCTCTGATATGTGGTAACAAATGATCTCTAATAGTGTTATATATATAAGCTCTTGCACTTGCATCTCTCTTCTGCCATAGCTTCAAAGCTTCTAGCTCTTCCTTTCTTGGATGACTCTCATCTTCAAATTTAGGCTTTTCTTCTTCACTTGTCACATATATCATTAGGTCCTTACTCATAAGTAAGGCTTCCATCCTCATTACCCAAGCAGGGTAATTATCTCTGTCCAATTTATCAATGGACACATGATCTGCCATAGTATTCTTGCTTGTGCTTCAACCTGTAAGTATAAAGTTAAAGAATGATACCTTTTGTAGACCTTTACCCTTGGGAGTAACTTCGAAATAATCTTCTGATGACTTTTGATTGTTGAACACCTCAGGTGGAACCTTCTTTGATAAAGAACTCTTCAATTCTTCTTGTATCTGCTCTCCCTTTACTCTCGAGGACCTTATCTGCTCTGATACCACTTGTTGATGTATAAAACATCACAAGAACTAAACTAATGTGGTATTAGAAGACCTCTATAACCATCATTAGCTTAGCAAAACTCTAAATGTGAATCTTCAACTCTGAACTTAGTGAAAATCAAAATTTCACTTCACAGAAATCTGCGCCTTTTCTTCAAACCTTCAATCTGACCTGTATGAGCTTGATCTTTGCAAATTCCTTTGATCATTTACTAAGAGAAGTTCTTGCTAATGTTAAGCATCACATAACAAGCAAAACTTTGAAGTAATAACTTCAAAATCTTCTGATTTTGCTCCAAACTTTTCACTATGTCTAAAAACTGAGAATTTACTTCATCAATTTGACATACCTTCACTGTTAAGCTGATTTCTCTGAGTACGCGTCCCGTTTCTTAAAGATCTTTTGACCAAATGTAGTTGAGGATAGTAGCTTTAAAATGAGCTATCACTTACTGAAAACTTTACAGTATACTTCGAGATCTGACCTTAAGAAGTTCAGGTAAATGTGCGCCAGAAAAGTCGTAACTGTCAACTAACTTACATAGTCATATGAAGTGACTTAGAACTCAATGTACAAGACGAATTATACTTAATCCTTCTACACAAACATATGTTGTATATGAGAGAAGATGTGTACAAATTGGCTTGGCCTAATTTTGCTCATAGCCATGGAAAACTCTCTCAGACTCAGAAGTTTTTCCTGAACATCTCTCTCAGAAAAACACGACTTTTCTCTACTCACTCAGATTACAAAAAATTGAGTTCTCTCTACATGTTTTTTATCTCAAATTAACTTATATACCTATGGTTTACATTCTCCTAGACTCGAACTCGTAAGTTCTGAAGATCTATGGAAAAACTAGACTGTAATTTTGCACTAATTTACAATAGTGAAATTGTCCCTTCACTTAGGCTTAATTTTCTTTATGTTTTTTCTTCACTTCTCTTTTCCTTCTTCCTTCCTTCATATGTCTTCATATATCCATGCCTAATTAGTGAGTGAAGCCCCAACAGCTCCCCCTCAATCACTAATTAGCATGCTTTGACTTTTTCACATAGTCTTCTTCTCTTTTATTCCTGCCATCTCCTTGAACCTACTTGTCTTCACTCCATCCAAGCTTTTTGTCATAATATCTGCAATCTGATCTTCTGTAGAAGTGTACACCACTTCAATCTCTTTCTCCATTACCTTTTCTCTGAGAAAATGATACTGTATTTCTATGTGCTTTGTCCTTGCATGAAATACAGGATTTGCTGCAAGATATAATGAGCTCATATTATCTCCATGAATGATAGGTATACCTTGATCAATTCCCAAGCTTTTGAATAATGTCTGCATCCATATTACTTCTTTTGCTGCTTCCACAAGTCCTTTGTACTCAGCTTCTGTTGATGATAAAGCCACTATATGTTGTTTCTTTGAACACCAACTCACAAGCTTATCTCCAATGTATATCATATAGCCATGAGTAGACCTTCTATCATCCTGATTTCCTGCCCAATCTGAGTCACTATAGGCTCTCAATCTTATATTTGATGTAAAAGGATAATACAATCCTTCTTTCAAAGTTCCTTTGATATATCTAAGAACTCTTTGACCTGCAATCCAATGTGGATCCTTTGGACAATGCATGAACTGAGAAAGAACACCCACTGCATAACTAAGATCAGGCCTTGTTAGTGTAGCATAAATTAAGCTTCCCACTAAAGATTGATACTTCCTCATGTCTTTGAACTCTGCACCATCATATCTACTGAGTTTATGATTGACCTCTAGTGGTGTTGATGCCTCTCTGCAATTCTCCATGTTAAACTTCTTTAGAAGATTCAAGAGATACCTTTCTTGTGATACATATATGCCATGTTCTGCATAAGTGATTTCCATTCCAAGAAAATATGACAATTTTCCTAGATCACTTATCTTGAATTCTCTCTCAAGTAGCTTCTTCATCTCCTTGATTCCTTCATTTGAGGTACCTGTAATTATAATATCATCTACATAAATACAAATGTAGATCATACCTTCATCTGTTCTTTTGATAAGTAAACTTGCATCTGCCTTTGAACTTTGATATCCAAGATCATTAAGATACTTTACAAGTCTATAATTCCAAGCTCTTGGAGCTTGCTTCAAACCATAAAGTGCTCTTCTTAACCTGCAAACATAATTTGGAAACTTGTGATCTGCAAACCCTTGAGGTTGCTCCATATAAACCTCATCTGATATATATCCATTCAAAAATGCATTCTTAATGTCCAATTGACTCAATGTCCATCCTTTTGATGCTGCAATGGCAATGATTGTCCTTATGGTTGACATCTTTGCCACAGTACTGAATGTCTCATCATAATCTATGCCAAAAGTTTGAGCATAGCCTTTAACCACCAATTTGGCTTTGTATCTGGCTATTCTTCCATCTACATGCTTCTTAATTTTGTAAACCCATTTATTTCCAATCACTTTCTTACCATTAGGCTTTGGAACAAGTTCCCAAGTTTTGTTTTCTTCAAGTGCATCAAACTCTTCCTTCATTGCTACTTCCCATTGTCTCTTACCCTTTGCTTCATCATAGCTTTGAGGTTCTTCATCTTCCTTAACCATGTAAGCATAATTTTTCTGAGTCAAGTAAGAAGTATCATAGGAATACCTTGTAGATTGCTTCCTCATTCTCGTTGATCTTCTTGGTTCACTCTCTTCATGTATATCTGGATGTACTTCTTCATCAAATATTGGTCCATCTTCATTTCTTCTATATGATCCAACTCTTGATGTGCTTGCTTGCATATGTTCTTCATCTCCATCTATCTGCATATGTGACTTACCTCTTGCACTTCTTCTTATCTCTTCTTCAAATGTTTCAAGGTCACAATCTTTATCTGCATACCAACTCTTCTGTTCATCAAAGGTCACATCTCTGGAAACAATAAAATGTTTAGTTAAAGGACTCCATAGCCTATAACCCATTTGCTTTTCATCATACCCAATAAATGTTGGTGCATGACAATCATCAATTGAAGGATTATGGAGAAATGAAGTCAAGGAGTCAAGAAGAAAACAAAGTCAGATGGTTGAAGGAAGGGCATATTCAGAAAATCCAAAGACATGTACACATATGTACATTAGCTGACTTATATCTTTGCTTAGTCATACACTTGTATATATTCATCTATAAATATGTTGGAAAATGTCGGGCAAGTAGAGCAGAAGAGATTTTGAGAATAGGGAGAGAGAAATTAGTGTCATTAGACACATGAAGAGTGAGTGAATTGTCCATCCTCACTTAGATGTAAGTTTTCTGAGAAATCGAGAATTTTTGCGCCCGATATTTTACTGTCTGCTCCTTCTGTGCTTAATCTTTTGAGAAATCCTTTTGCACGTATCTAAGTCCATAGCTAATCTATCTATGGCTAGAATTTGAGAGGTTAATTGTAATCAGGCTGTGAGAATTTTGTTTAGGAACATTCATATGTAAGAATGTTTTAACAGTCGAGAAATCTGGCGCACATTTCATCTTCAATGAAATGATCATTGCTCAGTCTACAGTGTAAAGTTTTACACAAGTGAGGGCTCAAAATCTAAGTTGGAAGGTAAGCCATCTATGGCTAGAAGATCTTGATCAAACGGGTTCAGAGTTGAGAGAACCAGTGCTAAGAAGTTGCAGGTGTCAAAGTCGCCATTGCAGAGAAGCACTTTCAGACATAGGTAAAGTGTTTCACATATTTCTCAGTGTGTACTTAATCTTTTTGAGAGATTTAACTTGGCAGAGTTGCGCAACCTTTAGGCGAAGTGTTGTGCAAAGTTTTATCAAAAACTTTACAGGATTGATTAATCAATGAGTGATTAATCTGCAGCAGACTTTCTGAAGAAGTTGAATTTTTCAGAACTTTCAATTTTTCTGATAACTTGGTGAATGATCTCCAAGTTTGGTGGAGTCTAAGGTTAATCTTGATATAGAGGTGGTCTAATTTCAAGGTTAACTTGTTCTTTTGGAGATTAACACTCTGCATCAGTGGTATCAGAGCAGGTTGTGTCAAAATTGAAGTGGAAAAGACTCCGACTATTGCAGAAGTACAAATCTTTACATCTTGAAGGTGCAGAAGGATAAAGGTTGAAGAAAACTTGAAGGAAGACATACAAAGAGTATCAAAAGGATCAGAAGGAGCAACAATCGAAGTAAAGGTACATTCATTATCTGTAAAGGTTAAAGTTTTGAGACTACAGGTGAAGCAAGGATGGGAGATAGTCTCCAAATTGAAAAGTTGGATAGAGAGAACTATCCTGCATGGTCTATGAGGATGGAAGCTCACCTTATGAGCAAAGATCTGATAGGATATATCATAGGAGATGAAGAAAAGCCAGAATTCAGAGATCCTAGTGTTCCAACTAGGGAGGAGCTTGCAGATTTGAAGAATTGGATGAAGAAGGATGCTCAAGCAAGAAGCATCATCTACATGGCAGTCAATGACTATTTGCTTCCTCACATTAGAGGACTTGAGAGTGCTTGTGACATTTGGAATGCTTTGGAAGAACATTTTCAAAATACAACCAAGTCAAGGAAAGCTTCACTATGGGCAGAGTTTACAACCTTCAAGAAAAAGGCCTCACAATCAATTTCTGATTATGTGACAAAGATGAAGGACATTGCAGATTCTTTAGGTGCAGTTGATGAAGACATTGAAGAAGACAAATTGGTAAGACAAATACTCACAGGGCTAAGAGGAGATGAAAAGTGGAAGCCTTTCATTTTATCTACAGAACTTTCATTAGATCACTTTACTCCTGATTTGAATCAATTGTTAGGTCATATGCTAACTTTTGAGAATGATATCAAAGGAGATGTTGATAAGAGTGCAGGTCATGCAATGTATTCTAAAGACAAGAAGAAAGCCAACAAAGGAAAGCAACAATCAGGTGAAGAAGAAGGTACATCAAACCAAGCAAACTTCATAAGAGGAAGAGGAAATGGCAGAAGTAGAGGAAGAGGCAGGAACAACAAAGAGAATGCAAGAGCTTGTTGGATATGTGGTAAGACCAATCATCTATCTCATGATTGTTGGCACAATAATCAAAACAATGGTAATTATCAGAACTTTAATCAAAGAGCAAGAGGTGGTAGATTTCAGAGAGGAAATTTCAGAGGTAGAGGTGGTAGGAATTCTTTTGGAAGAGGTGGAGGAAGAAGCTTCCAAAATCAATCCTATAATAACACCTACTACAACTATGCATCAGATCAAAAGGAGGATTCGACTCTCATTATGAATACATGTGAAACCTCACATGAGGACATGAGAGTGTTCTATATTGATTCAGGATGTAGTAATCACTTAAGTGGAAATATTGCTTTGATGACTGACCTAGATCATAATGCAATTAATCATACAGTGCAGACAGGTGATAATACAAAGCATAAGGTAAAGTCAATTGGTTCAGTCAAAGCTAAGGATGGGAGCACTCTTCTGAGTAAGGTACTCTATGTTCCCACAATTCCAAAGAATTTGATCAGTGTAGGTCAAATTGTGGAAAAAGGATATGAGGTAAGGTTTACAAATGATGGAGTTTATGTGGAAGACCCTAGTCAAGGGTATAAACAAGTTATTGCAGGAAAGAAAGAAGGAAGGCTTTTCACATTGAAGGTACAAGGAAATGTTGGACATGCTATGTTCACTTATGGAGAGCAGAAGGTGTCAGAATTGGATCTTTGGCACAAAAGACTTGGACACTTTAATGAAAGAGGTATCAAAGAAATGATTAATAATGATTCAGTGCTTGGAATGCCTAACATTGCAGGTCAACACATGACATACAGGTGTGAGGCATGTCAATTAGGTAAGGCTCATAAGCAATCCTATTCCAAGCATGGGTTTATGTATTCAGAAAGACTTGAATTGGTGCATACAGATGTGTGGGGTCCTTCAAAGGACTTTAGTATAAATGGTTCAAGATATTATGTCATGTATGTTGATGATGCTACCAGGTGGATCACAATTTATGTGATTAAGGAAAAGTCAGAAGTGTTTAATACATTTAAACACTATCATGCATATGCAGAAAGGATTACAGGTCAAAAATTGAGGAGACTAAGGTCAGATGGAGGGGGAGAGTATTTTTCAAATGAGTTCAATGATTATTTGTGGAATGCAGGTATAAAGAGAGAAGTCACTTGCAGGTACTCTCCTCAACAAAATGGGGTAGCAGAAAGAAGAAATAGGACTCTTGTTGAGTTTGCAAGGTCCATGATGAAAGAGAAGAATTGCCCAAATTATTTGTGGGCTGAGGCTGTTAATACAGCTACATATTTGGTTAATAGATTGCCTTGTAAAGCTTTGCAGGGTATGACACCATATGAAGCTTGGTGGGGTAAGAAACCTACCTTGGATCATTGCAGAATATTTGGATGCTTGGCATATGCATATGTGCCATCTCAATTGAGGCATAAGTTGGAGCCTAAGGCAGAGAAATATGTTTTCATTGGCTATGATGATAAGCAAATGGGATACAGGTTGTGGAGTCCATCCACAAAGCAATTTATTGTATCCAAGGATGTTACATTTGATGAACAAAGTACTTGGTATGCAGGTAAATATAATGTACATGCAGATGATGAAGAAGTGGGGGATCAAAGGAAAGGTAAAGCAAAGGTTCAGTTATTTGATGAAAGTGAGAGTAATGAAGTGCAGGTTGAAGTTGAAGAGAGGCCAAGGTTTGATCCAGAATGTGATGAACCAGAGACCTCAAGAAGTGCAGAAGTTAGGAGATCATCTAGGCACAAATGGCAACCTACAAGGTATAGCTATGACACTTCATTCTTGACTACTAAAGATTATGCTTATTTGGTAAAAGCAGATGAAGACCCTTCTACATATGAAGAAGCCAAAGGGAAGAAGAATTGGGAAGATGCTATGCAAGAGGAGTATGATGCATTGATAGAGAATCAAACATGGGATTTGGTTACGAAACCTAATAACCAGAAAATCATTGGTTGTAAGTGGGTTTACAAGACTAAAAGATTTGCAGATGGAAGTGTGTCTAGGTACAAAGCTAGACTTGTTGTGAAAGGGTATGCACAGACATATGGAGTGGACTATGATGAGACTTATAGTCCTGTGGCAAAGATGACAACCATCAGGACACTCATTGCAATTGCTGCTTGTAAAGGTTGGAAGTTGTCTCAATTAGATGTTAAAAATGCTTTCTTGAATGGTTACATTTCAGATGAAGTCTACATGGAGCAACCAGATGGGTTCAAAGATCAAGTGAGTCCAAATTATGTGTGTAAGCTCAAGAGAGCTTTGTATGGGTTGAAACAAGCCCCAAGGGCTTGGAATTATAGGCTTGTGAAATTCTTGAATGATCTTGGATTTCAAGCAACAAAGGCAGATAGTAGCTTGCTAGTTAAAGCAAGTGAAGATGGGTTCATTTATGTGTGTATTTATGTTGATGACATAATACTTACAGGAACAGATGATAAGGGGATACAAATGATCAAGAAGCAGATGGAGAAAGAGTTCAAAATCAGTGATTTGGGGAACCTATCATTCTTCTTGGGAATGGAGATCTCTTATACTCAACATGGAGTATATGTGACCCAAGAAAGGTATCTTAAAAATTTGCTAACCAAATTTAAAATGGAAGATTGCAGGGTTGCACCTACACCTTTGGAAGTGAACCATAAATTGTCTAGGTTTGGATGAGAAGAGTTCAGAGATATGAAACTCTATCAAAGTTTGATTGGTAGCTTGATTTATGCTACATTGACAAGGCCTGACTTGTCATATGCAGTTGGTGTGCTTTCACAATTCATGCATTGTCCTAGAAAGGAACATTGGATTGCAGGACAAAGAGTACTTAGGTACATCAAGGGTACACTCAAAGAAGGGTTGTACTATGGGTTTACTTCAGATACAAGAATCAAGATGTATAGTGATGCAGATTGGGCAGGTAATGTTGATGATAGAAGATCAACACATGGATACTTGTGCTATGTAGGAGACAAATTGATTTCATGGTGTTCCAAGAAGCAACATACAGTTGCTTTGTCATCTACAGAGGCAGAATATAAAGGTATGGTGGAAGCTGCAAAAGAGGTAATATGGCTAAAGACACTTTTGAAAGTTTTTGATGTGATTCAGAGTACTCCTATTATTTGTGGAGACAATATGAGTTCATTATACTTGGCAACTAATCCTGTATTTCATGCTAGAACTAAGCATATTGAAATACAGTATCATTTTCTGAGAGAGAAGGTCATTGAGAAGGAGATTGAAGTCATACACACTCCCACAAAAGATCAAATTGCAGATATGATGACTAAAAGTCTAGATGGACCAAAACAACAAAGATTCAAGGATATGGCTGGAGTAAAGAAGATAGAGAAGAACCTCAATTAATGATTGAGGGGGAGCTGTTGGTGCATGACAATCATCAATTGAAGGATTATGGAGAAATGAAGTCAAGGAGTCAAGAAGAAAACAAAGTCAGATGGTTGAAGGAAGGGCATATTCAGAAAATCCAAAGACATGTACACATATGTACATTAGCTGACTTATATCTTTGCTTAGTCATACACTTGTATATATTCATCTATAAATATGTTGGAAAATGTCGGGCAAGTAGAGCAGAAGAGATTTTGAGAATAGGGAGAGAGAAATTAGTGTCATTAGACACATGAAGAGTGAGTGAATTGTCCATCCTCACTTAGATGTAAGTTTTCTGAGAAATCGAGAATTTTTGCGCCCGATATTTTACTGTCTGCTCCTTCTGTGCTTAATCTTTTGAGAAATCCTTTTGCACGTATCTAAGTCCATAGCTAATCTATCTATGGCTAGAATTTGAGAGGTTAATTGTAATCAGGCTGTGAGAATTTTGTTTAGGAACATTCATATGTAAGAATGTTTTAACAGTCGAGAAATCTGGCGCACATTTCATCTTCAATGAAATGATCATTGCTCAGTCTACAGTGTAAAGTTTTACACAAGTGAGGGCTCAAAATCTAAGTTGGAAGGTAAGCCATCTATGGCTAGAAGATCTTGATCAAACGGGTTCAGAGTTGAGAGAACCAGTGCTAAGAAGTTGCAGGTGTCAAAGTCGCCATTGCAGAGAAGCACTTTCAGACATAGGTAAAGTGTTTCACATATTTCTCAGTGTGTACTTAATCTTTTTGAGAGATTTAACTTGGCAGAGTTGCGCAACCTTTAGGCGAAGTGTTGTGCAAAGTTTTATCAAAAACTTTACAGGATTGATTAATCAATGAGTGATTAATCTGCAGCAGACTTTCTGAAGAAGTTGAATTTTTCAGAACTTTCAATTTTTCTGATAACTTGGTGAATGATCTCCAAGTTTGGTGGAGTCTAAGGTTAATCTTGATATAGAGGTGGTCTAATTTCAAGGTTAACTTGTTCTTTTGGAGATTAACACTCTCCATCAATAAACACATATTTTTCTGCCTTTGGTTCAAGCTTATGTCTAAGTTGTGATGGCACATAAGCATAGGCAATTGACCCAAACACTTTACAATGGTCAAGTGTTGGTTTCTTACCCCACCAAGCTTCATAAGGGATCATACCATTCAAAGCTCCACATGGTAGCCTATTCACAAGATATGTAGCTGTATTTACAGCCTCAGCCCAAAGATAATTAGGGCAATTCTTTTCTTTTAACATTGCTCTTGCAAACTCAACCAATGTTCTATTTCTCCTTTCTGCCACCCCATTATGTTGAGGTGTATACCTGCAAGTTATCTCTCTCTTGATACCTGCATTCCAAAGATAGTCATTAAACTCTTGGGAGAAGTATTCTCCCCCTCCATCAGACCTTAACCTCTTGGGTTTTTGACCTATAACTCTTTCTGCATAAGCATGAAAATGTTTGAAGGCTCCAAATACCTCTGATCTTTCTTTTAGAACATAAAGGGTTATCCACCTTGAAGCATCATCAATAAACAAAACATAATACCTAGATCCATTTATTGATCCTTCTTTTGTTGGTCCCCATACATCTGTATGTATGAGTTCAAGCAAATCATCATGCTTGAAACCTTTCTTCTGAAATGGTAGTCTATGTGCTTTTCCCATCTGACAAGCTTCACACTTGTATATCATATGTTGATTCTTCACATTTGGTAACCCCAATACAGATTGGTTCTCCACCATAGTTTTGATTCCTCTTTCATTGAAGTGTCCCAATCTCTTATGCCAAAGATCTAACTCTGTAATTACTTCATCACCATGTGTGATTAGGGCCTGACCAACATTTCCTTGCACTTTAAGAGTAAAAAGTCTACCTTCCTTCTTACCACAAACAATGGGATTGTAGGCATCCTCTGGATCTTCAACAAATACCCCTTCATTTGTAAATCTGACTTGAAAACCTTTTTCCACTATTTGTCCAACACTAATCAGATTCTTTGGTATTGTTGGAACATACAAAACATTTGTTAACAAATCAGCTCCACTCCTGCACTTCACTTTTCCAATTGAATGCACACTATGTTTTGTATTATCACCTGTTTGTACTGTATGACTTGGATTGCCTTCTTCCAATTCTGACAATAATTCTATATTACCTGACAAATGATTTGAACAACCAGAGTCAATATAAAATACCTTGAGATCCTCCTTTTCTGATGGACTTATT